>OLKM01000026.1:460219-507719 GCA_900291075.1 Melanogrammus aeglefinus | reverse complement strand
TTAAGAAATAGACACTTCATCAACAGAAATTCTGTGAAAATCCAAGCGGAATTATCACTTTTTGCTTGATTAATGTTCCTTCATTATTTGTATTTTTCTCCTGTGTTCTCATTACAGGAAAAACTATTTTCCCAGATCAAGAACGACAGGCGACTGTATTATGAGCAACCAGAGATTCAGGAAATATTATCATTGTTGTAAATCAGGGATTTCCACAGGGCACAGACGTGGCTTAGCCCTGTTAACCAGCTGTAATTAACCTGTCAGTCGCTATCATGTCCCCCTGTGGATGACTCGCTTGCTGGTATTACCTTTGGGTCAGCAATGATGCACTGCAGGCAAATGACATAAATCACAAGCTACACCTCACCCCCAGCTAATCATGCTCATATTAGCCATGGCGGGGCCTCCGCCAGCACTGATGATAACCGGAGCCATATTGCATAGAGACCTGAGTTCCCTTGTAATTAACTTCCAATCTCTGTCACGCCTATTGCTTTAAAGAGATATGTTATAGAAAGATCAACATTTAAAGGAGGAAGAAGAGAGGGAAGGACTATGGGAATTAAATTAAAGGTAAGAATGACAAAGGGGAATGAGGGAGGGAGTGAGACCGTAATGTGTGTGAATACTAGCCTGAACTATTCAATTCCCTAAATTAATTGTTTGCAGGGAGTTTCTGCTTTATCGAAAAAACAAGATCACTTTAAAAGCTTTTGTTTTAAATGTTTGGAGTATTTAAAGGTTCATGCATGTGGAAAAATATCACTGCAATTAAAAATCTGTGCATTGTTATAGTGTAATGTGGATCTAGACAATAAAAAACTTTTATATTTCAGACAGGTTTGATCAAGGAATAAAAGTTAGGTTTAGGAAATGTAGTTAAAGTGCATTTAGACAATGTCTAAACAGTAGATTTCCACCATCACATGCCAAGTGAGTAAAAGACGAAAATGTGACACAGATCACAGGTGATCTTTCTCAACACATCGTTTTTCTGGAACAAAGGCCGTTTTAACCCCCGGTAACCCCCCTGAAAGGCTTTCTTTTTATCTGGCCGCTGTTTTACCCAGATCGATGTGGAAGGGGGGGGTCAAAGGGCAAACCCTGTGTCTGATTAGTGTACGGGCACATCCCCTTACGCTGGAAACAGACCACACACATACTGATGACTTGGGAGTGACTTTGGAAAAGAAAAACTGTAGAACTTGGATAGGACTACGAGTGGAGGGAGACAAATGGAATGAGTAAGAAGGTAAGGTAAGACAGGGAGGTGTAGGGTAAGGTTTCGTGGCAGGGTAAAGAAAGGATGAAAGATTTAAGTTACGGTTACATGGTAAGCTGGTATCATGCTAACGTAACAGAACCAAGGTGAGGTAACTTACTTTAAGGAAAGGTTACCAAGGTAAGGTAAGACATAGATGTGTAAAGTAACTGGTAAGGTAAATACGATGAGGTAAGGTAGGTAAAAAGGAATCTGTAAATTAAGATAAAGTATAGTGTGGTAAGTGATTTAACTGGAATGGCAATCTTGGCTTAGGCCTGATCAGTGAGGTGAGGTACATTAGAATAGGGATAAGGTAAGGTAATGAGGCAAGGACCGGTGAAATGCAACCAACAGGGTAGAGTAGGAAAGGTCAAGCAAATATGGTAAGGTAGAAAAGGTACGGTTGGATACCAACTAACTACTAACGTTGAGCTGAGGAAGGGTAATGCCAGGATTGGTTTTGCAGCTTTAGTGGTGAAGCTCTTCTTTATTCACTGTACTGTGTTAGCATTATGTTGCTTGCTGCACAGCCTGCCGGAGCTTTCTATGACAGCATAAGCAACATTTGCAACTAAACGGAAATTGACTAAAATTAGTCCTTATTTGCTGTCCGGCTGACGGGAGAAAGATTGGTTTGTATCCATGTTTAGCAGTGTTTTTGGAGGCTGATTGCAGGGGTATCAACCCAGCGGGAATGCAGACTATTGGGGGAATCCGGTCGGTAGATAAAATCTGCTAAATTATGGAGCTAACATCATGAAAACACATCCATCCTTAAGCGTCAGCCTCGGGAAATATCAGGAAAGGAACCCTAATGAAATAAACAAACGCAACACTTTAGAAATTAGAAAAAAAAACGCTGGTGCAGTAAGTAAACCGGGTGAGTTTTTCTTCTTCTCTTCTCTTCAACACAAAATCATTGATTTCACTCAATCAGGGAAATTAAGCTGCAACAGTGTACTCAACCACATGAAGCATTGCCATGTCTGTGGGCCAATGCGCTCCACGAATACAAAACTGTACACGTATACACTTTTTAATAAACTGGAGTTTCACTGGGTATGTGTTTGTAGTTATGCCAGTTATATTACATTGGAGCAATTCCAAGGCTTTGGAAAAAGGTAGGGGGCTTGGAATTCAAGTCAATGCATTATTCTCTTTATACCGGTGTAGTACTGTGTGTAGTGATCGTGACCGGAGTATAAGCCCAAGCAAAGGTAAAAACTGAAAAAAGACTATATAGTTCTACTTTATATTCCTAAAATGATTGGTTGGGTAAAGCAGTATGAGTAAAGCAGTAAGAATAAAAGTACAGATGAGATAATACAAACGTTATATTGAGGATATCGACTTTTATCTAAAGCAACTTAAGAGTTTTTTTGTAGAAACATTAACGACAAAAAAAGCGATCCAACTAACATTGGATTTGACCCGAGAGCCTTTAGGGATCGACTCCCACCCTAACCACTGCCCTGCTGGTGTTGGCCGCTCTCTTTATGCCTCTATCCCCGTACTCTGCTGCAGATTGCAGTGACGCCCGTCTGGGATGAATAAAATCTGTTCTCATCTCGTTTTATGGCGCCCCACTGGGCGGACCACCAACTCCGTACTCACACTGCACGTTGAGCTGCACCTGCGCCTCGCGGCGTTTGATGTTCAGGCCGTTGTAGGGCGCCGTCTGGCAGCGGTACGGACCCATCATGTCGCGGCTGATGTTGGTGAGCCTCAGCCGGCCGTCCCGCGTCTCCACCACCGACTGCCCCGAGGGCATCAGCTGGTCCTTGTCCACCCGGGACCAGAGGATGGGGGGCCGGGGCTTGCCGTCCGCCACCAGGCACACCAGTTCCGCGCTGCCCCCCTCCCTGGCACTGACCACCTGGCCCCCAGGGGGCACCGTCAGCACCGGGGGGATGACTGGGTGGGGTGGGGTGGGGGGGGGGGGGGGAGGGAGAGAGAGAGGGTGCAGGAGGGGGAGCCAGTGACAGAGAGTTAAGTGTCAGATAGAAAGATGGATGTGGGTTGACAGGAGACAAAGGAAAAGTCAAGGAATTAGCATCACATCCATATTGTGTTCCTTTGGCTTATGGAGGCGAGAAGTTTGAAAATAAGTAGTTTGACTGAAGCATTTCTCCCTTCGTGTTCATGTTCATTATTCATGACACAGTGCCCTTCACCGGTGGTAAGATGACTGCTTTGCTCAATAATGTATACTGTAACCTGATTAACATATTAAGAACTGCTAGTTGGCCATTCAGTAGAACACACGATAAACACACGCTGAGCAGCCCAGTATATCATCTAAAACAAGGACACACAGAGTCCACATAGAGGGTGGAAGTGAAATTGTAATCAGTATAAAATGAAAGTGGGTTGACAACACAAAGCACGAGAGAGACAGAGACAGAGCGAGAGAGAGGGAGAGGGAGAGGGGGGGAGAGAGAGGGGGAGAGGGAGGGAGAGGGAGGGAGGGAGCGAGAGAGGGAGAGAGAGAGAGGGGGAGAGAGAGAGAGAGAGAGGGAGAGGGAGGGAGAGAGGGGGAGAGGCAGAGAGGGAGAGAGAGGGAGGGAGATGGGGAAGACAGAAGGTATAAGAGAGTAAAGTGGAACAGCTGCTGGGGTTAACAAGTTGAATTTCACGGAGCGTTGACACATATCTAGAGAAACTTAAATAAACGTCTGCTTAATGAACCCCATCAGGTTTAAACAGACGCAGATAGAACCATATTGACCTGTGTGTGTGTGTGTATATGTGTGTGTGTGTTTGATGTCTGAGTGCTTTGGTGCTAAACAAACAACCCTTGCATGATTCATTGACCAGCATTTACATTTTGAGATATTTCTATTTGTAATCGACTGTTTTAGCTTTACTTTAAACAGACACATACTTCCGACTTTATTCTTTTTGGTTCTCAATTTTAATTATTGAGTCCACCAGGTTGTTCTCCACCAACCGACTGCAGCACCAACTGTGCTACAGGACCTCGTGAGAGCAGACCGTCGCTTCACGCAACCCTCACCGCTGCTCTGGGTGACGTTGACGTCCACGCGGAGCTCCTGCACCCTGCTCCCGGGGAAGTTGGCCACGCAGCTGTAGGTGGCCAGGTCGCGGAACTTCATGTCCACGATCTCCAGGCTGCTTGTGCCGGGCGCCATGTCCGGGTCGCTGCGCAGCAGGATCAGGGTCTCCGTGTTGAAGACGGGGGCGCCGTTCTTGTACCAGGTGTAGTTGACCTTGTCCTGAGGGGTGGCGTCCACGTGGCAGGACAGCTTGAGGTCGCGACCCATCTGGATGCTCTCGCTGTCCTTGTTGGAGTCGGGCGTGATCTGGTAGGTCAGGTTGCTCATCGCTGGTGGGGGGAGGAGAGAGGGGATGGAGGTGAGGGTGGAGGTGGTGACGTGAAGGTGATGGAATGGAGATGGTCAAGGTCATAGTGGGGTTAGTGATGGTGGTGGAGGTGGAGAAGGTCAAGGTGATAGTGGGGGTAGTGGTGATGGAGGTGGAGAAGGTCAAGTTGATAGTGGGGGTAGTGATGGTGATGGAGGTGTAGAAGGTCAAGGTGATAGTGGGGGTAGTGATGGTGGTGGAGGTGGAGAAGGTCAAGGTGATAGTGGGGGTAGTGATGGTGGAGGAGGTGGAGAAGGTCAAGGTGACAGTGGGGGTAGTGATGGTGGAGAAGGTCAAGTTGATAGTGGGGGTAGCGATGGTGGTTGAGGTGGAGAAGGTCAAGGTGATCGTGGGGGTAGTGATGGCAGTGAGGGTGGAGGTCATGGAATGCAGATGATTGATGTGGTAGTGGTGGTGATGGCGACGGTGGTGGTTGTGTTATAGGGAGATGGTGGTGGTGGTGGTGGAAGAAGCGGCAGTAATGGTGGTGATGATGATGGAGTTTGGGGGGAGGGGTGATGGTGGAGGAAGTAGAGGTGGTGGTGGGTGTGAATTTATAGTGGGAAGAAGAAAGAAGGGATCTATGTTTAGTTAATTGACAGAGATAGATGGTCGGGTGTTGACCGAAGCCAGAGGATAAGTCCTTGGACACCAGGGGAAGAGAAAACTTGGTTGAAAAACACAGTTCAGTATCGGGAGAAATTGTGCAAAACACAATCTCTGTAACAAGGGAACGCATAGCCCTGACATATTTCCTTGAAAAAACATAAAGAAGCGAGGAATAAAAAAACATTAGAATACAGCAAAGCAGGAAAAGAATGAGATGGACGGATGGAGAACAACAATAGGATGATTGTGGGGAATAACAAAATCAAGGACACAATGTAACACTTAGGCTGTCACATTCAATTTACACCCCGGCTCCCCGTAGACCTCTGTTCTGAATACCAAACAAACCCACTCCATCCCCACGAGACAGGTGCGAGGAGGAGAGGAAAGCTTGATTTAAACTCCTTTGGAGCTTGTTAACTGGTTGCTCAGGTGCAGCCAGGGCTATTCATGTGCATAATGTGTTTTCATGTTCTATATGTGTTAGAAGAGAAGAGCTAAAACGGAGCGAGACAGAGTAATCTGTGTGAGTTCCTGCAGGGAGTGTGTGTGTGTGTGTGTGTGTGTGTGTGTGTGTGTGTGTGTGTGTGTGTGTGTGTGTGTGTGTGTGTGTGTGTGTGTGTGTGTGTGTGTGTGTGTGTGTGTGTGTGTGTGTGTGTGTGTGTGTGTGTGTGTGTGTGTGTGTGTGTGTGTGCGCGTGCGTGCGTGCGTGGACCGGCCAGACAAGTTCATGTGCTCGGGTTCACCAGCGTATATGAGCCAACAAAATTTTAACACGTGCACGGAGCCTGCAACAGAGCATGTGTGAGCGTGCATGCTTTTTTATGTGTGTGTGTGTTTGAGTGTGTGCTTGTGCGTTGATGCATTTATGAGCGTGAATATCCGTGATTATTGTGTGTGCATGTGTCTGTGAGGGTCTTTGCGTGTGTTTGCCTTTGCCTGTGCACATGCATGTCTATGTGTGCGTGCACATGAGCCTACATATCTTTGGGTGTGCGGGTGTGTGTGTGTGTGTTTCCCTCACTGACTCCCCACCTGTGTCAGTGTGACAGTGTGTTCAGGCCCATTAAGCTTACAGCAGAAAGCCATCCACCATACGCTCGCTGCACTGTTAACTAACACAAGAGGCTGTTTGCTAATTGCTTCCACTCCAGTATAACTAATTGGAGTGAATAAAGATGATTAAAAGGGCTAAAAATAGCCGCCGGGGCCGAGAAGTGGAAACGCTTTTGTTTCAGCAGCACGCAAAATTATGTTGAAGAGAATATTCTTTTTTTGCTATTCAAAACCCAAAGACACCCTGTCATAGCAGGTAGACATGCTTATAGAATACGTGCGCAAATGAGCATGGATGTTACTTAATATACCGTCAAAAACGTTGACGCAGACACTGAAAGCCCACACATGAACAAACGTGTGGGAATGGACCACTCAGTATGTAGTGTAAGCAGGTCATGGCAGGGTTTGAAACATGCATTCAGAGACAACATCTCATTCCAAACATTAGGGTAGAACACGTGTGTATAAATGATTGTACAAACACACAGAGATGAAGACAGAGGCACACACACACATACACACACAGATGAAGACACACACACACACACACACACACACACACACACACACACACACACACACACACACACACACACACACACACACACACACACACACACACACACACACACACACACACACATCGAGACACCCCATTCCAACACACACACACTCTTCTCCTCCCCGCCGTCGACCGCCCCCCCCGGCTTACAGCGGACCACCAGGTTAACGTTGCGGCGGGCGGGGTTCCCCACGTTGTTGACCGCCGTGCAGTTGTAGAAGCCGGCGTCGGCGGGGGTGACGGCGCGCAGCACCAGGGCACTACCCCGCACCTGGGCGCTGAGCGGCAGGGCACCAGGGTAGCGGGACCAGGTGACGGTGGGCCGGGGGAAGCCCGATATCACCTCGCAGTTCATGGTGACGTCCCGCCCGGGGTCCACCACCAGCGTCTCGTTGACGGACAGCCGCAGGGCCGGGGAGGCTGGAGGGGGGGGGGGGGGGGGTACAGGGACTCACATTTAGTCTTTCGTGAGACGTGAAATCTCTTTTGAATCGAATTCAAAAACCTAGGAAAAGACATTTTCAGATTCAAAATAGGCGAAATGTGTGAAGCGAGCGAAGAATCACAGCCCGCCTGCATTCCTGCTCGATGTGCTCTGTGATCCACAGGGCCGTCCCGAACCAGGACTTTAAGGAGTGGGTGGAGGGTTAGGAGGCCTCTTACCTCCTAAGAGGCCGGTACGAAGGTTAGGCTGTGGAAATTTGCAATCGAACCCAGAACCTTTCAGCAGGGATCCCCCAAAACACGAACGAGGCAATCCTAGCTGTCTGTTGTTGTCTTGGTTACGCAAAGCACAGCTGACATCTTTGGACCTTGGTTTTTGAGAGCTTAACAGGCCAGTTTTGAGAATGGAAATGGTAAATCTTTGTCAATCTTGAGACTTCATTGATGTATGTGCACCGCTTGACAAAGTATTTGTATTTATTTTTTTTGTATGTAAATTAATCTGGTGTACTCCAACCTAAGGATCGGCTCTGTATTCATCAGACCTTATCTTTTCTCTTCCATTGTTATGATTTACTTTTGCTGAGGTCCTCTAAAAATGTATACATGAATGTGGGCTGACTGTTGTACGAAAACAACTTTAAACCTTAATCCGTATTATGCTCCTAAATACTCCTCAAAAACACTCAGAGCGGAGCATGTCCAATTGAGCCCCTGGCAAAGTCAATATCATTTCAAAGTACTGGTCTACTGCTGTGTGTAGAATAGAATAGGTGTACTCCCCACCCCCCACCACACACACACACACACACACACACACACACCACACACACACACACACAAACACACACACACACACACACACACACACACCACCACACACACACAACACACACACACACACACACACACACACACACACACACACACACACACACACACACACACACACACACACACGCCATAAGATATATACCTTATCTCCAAGCCAAACAGCAGGCAGGGTTATTCTATTACAGTGGGTCTGGGCAAAAACAGTTCATTTCTATGTGTTTGCAATTAGTGTATTGTGCCTGTGTGTTAAAATATAGTAATTGTGTACAGTATGAGATTTAGTAAAACGTGTTTTAGCCTCAGAGTTCTATGAAGGAAAGGGTTATGTGTGTTATTCCCACGGTTACGACCTACGTCGTCGTCAACACACGGCCATCAATATCAACTCCACACATCCACACACACCTCGCCACCATTGTTCCTTCATCGTGACGTCAAAGAAGTTTCTAAAAGGGCCTTCAACGTCACAAAAACAACACCACCTGCGTTTGAAGCAGAGTGGAACATTCACAAACCGGAATGTTCAAAAACTGGTAAAGGTCTGGCAAAAATATAGGATTTTACTGCTATTTTACCAAATGATATACTAATTTAAGCAACACTGGAAAATAGGCGTAGACTGTGTGTGTGTTTTTAGAGTATTTTCTGTGTAAATCCGAATATTTATATTGTATGCAAATGGGGTTTTGAGTATGTCTGTGTGTGTCTGTGTGTTTGGTGTGTGTATGTGTGTGTTTGCACCTGTATGCACATGTGTGTGATTTTTTGTTTAATGTGTGGGTGCATGTGTGCGTGTGTGCTTGCATGGGTGCACGCATGTGTGTAACTGTGTGTGTAACTGTGTGTGTGTGTGTGTGTGTGTGTGTGTGTGTGTGTGTGTGTGTGTGTGTGTGTGTGTGTGTGTGTGTGTGTGTGTGTGTGTGTGTGTGTGTGTGTGTGTGTGTGTGTTTAACGCAGTCATCCAGGATACCCTGGCCTTATCCTTCTCAGTATTCCGTTGAACATTAATAGCCAAACACTGACGGGAAGTTCATTTCCCTGGCAACTCTTTGTAATTCAATCTCCTCTGAAGCAATCTTCTCATAAAATACATTAGAGGAAAACTACAGAATGACCTAAAACAGAACTGCAGATGCAACATTGAAACAACAATGCAGGATTAACATCGATCCAAGGCCGAGCACTTCTGAAATCAGAAAAATATGAAGAATGAACAGAGGGCGAGGGGGGGGGGGGGGGATTAAACCAAAGAGAGGAAAAGAGGAGGCGGAAGGGATGGAGACAAATTATAAAATGGACGAAAGTAACAAATACACATAAATACTCACACACACATGCATGTGCTGATGCATGCCACACATACACACACGTAACCAATCAAACTAAAACAAAGACAGTATAAATCCACATTTACACAGAAACTATTAAAATGCAAAGAAAAAAAACACATGCGCCACACACACACGCACACGCACACGCACTCACACAGACACACACATTATGATCCATAATGCATTGTGTCAACTGGCTTCACATCTGATACAGCAGGAGATGTGTTTACTCCCTATGATAGAAACAGGAGTTTTCACACCCTGCTGACAGAACAGGTCAAGCTTGTTCTGCCTTGTCTTGGCGAGGCTTTGCCGTATAACATACAAGAGTTCTATCTATAGGTTGATTGCTACGGATACCAGTCGTTCCCAAGGTGATCACAGTTACCAAGATCAAACCAGTTACCTTGAGTGTGACAGCTGTTGAACTTGTTATTAAACTATCCAAATAAACTTTGCCCGTAGCTTCTGCAGTCATGTCAAATGGCTCTGTTGGGTTTGAATTGTAACCGATACAAAACTCACCCCTTCTTTAAACTAAACACAGACACAGACACACGCAAAATCCACATCTCTCGCTCTCTCTCGCTCGCTCTCTCTCGCTCGCTCTCGCTCTCTCTCTCTCTCTCTCTCTCGCTCTTGCTCTCTCTCACTCTCTCTCTCTCTCTCTCTCTCGCTCTCTCTCGCTCTCTCTCGCTCTCTCTCGCTCGCTCTCTCTCGCTCTCTCTCGCTCTCTCTCTGTCATGAAATAATAATAATAATGGGATATGAAATAATGACCTCTACTCTTCATCCAGCGACTATTTACATATTTACATTCTAGACACAAAGACAATGACTGAAAATTAATACAAATCTATGCAGACACTGAACTTAGCTTTGAGTCAATCAAAACTCGATTTGAACATTGTTGCATCTGTATGTGTGTGTAAGGGGGGCGCCGTGTGTGTATCTGGCGTGCGGCTTTCCAATAGAAACGATGTGTTTGCAGAGAATAGCAATGGGTTCATTCCCGATGCTCAAACTCCAAAACCAGGAGCAGAACGTTTTAATTTAGCAACCTGAGAGAACATGAATCCTCCGAAATAGTGAGACTCTGCAAATCAGGAATCAAATTCATTACTCTAATAGACCTTGTGCACAACAAGCTCTTCTCTAATCCTCCGCTTCAACAGATTGCTTTCACGGAAATGAGAGTGAAATAAGGGGAAGCCTCAGAGATGTAGCACAACAAGGCTCGGCTATTCATTCAGCGCATGTGGCTGATCTTATACATCTACTCGGGAACACTCTTAGCATCTCTGTCTGTTAGCATCTCGCGCTGACGGCGATGGGGCTGACAATGAATGTAAATGGTGTCGCCACGGCAATCAGCCAACAAAACCGCACTGTCCACTCCAATTCTATCACATTAGAAAACACACACCCACTTAGACACACTCGCAAAACTTGCGCCCACACGTATACATGCACGCACACAGACACAAACGCACGCACACACACACACACACACACACACACACACACACACACACACACACACACACACACACACACACACACACACACACACACACACACACACACACACACACACACACACACACACCACTTAAGAATTCCCCCAGGCGTCTTCAGAGTCAACAACACTTGATTCTGCAGAAAATAAAGTACAGGAACTGGTTGGAGGAGCATGTATGAGGTGAGGGGTCGGGTTAGATTCTGAATTCTAGTTTTAATTTCCTGCTAAAGCGTGGATGTCAGGAACCACAGGATAAAGCCTACTTTTTCGTCCAAAGTAATGTGAGTAATGTGTACCATAGAGCTTTACTGCCGTAAACAAGCATGTCGCCTTTTAGCCCCCCTTCTCTCTCTCCTGCACCATCTCACTTGAGCTCACTCTTCTGTCTCTTCCCGCTTGTTCTGTGTATCGTGTCATTTCACTCTATGTTGACCACAGTACACCCCTGTTCCTCTGAGGAGACCTCTGACTACCCTGCTGGGATGGGCGCACGGGCCTTGGTAGGAGGAAGGAGACATAAGGCCCTATCTTGCATCCAGCGCAATTGACTTTCTACACTGACGCATGTGTCGGTACTAGTTTGCAACTGGCGCAGAGCGTTCTTTTCCCTCCACCGCCACGCATTGGTAAATTAGGAAAGGATCTTGCGCCCCGAGGGGCGGTTCGGGGAAAGGAGGAGGCGTGTTCTGGCGCAAACGTTCCCTGGTGCTATTTTGCAGTTTTGGAAAACAATTCTGCCACAAACCAGGAAATACCTGGTTTAAAATCAGTGGCGCGTTGTTCAGATGCTATTTTAAGGGCGCATGCATATTGATACTTGTGCACCTCGCGCATACACTTTACTTCTCTCATCTACCTAGCCACACATTCTGGGTAAATTATTTGGGAAAGAACAGCTGAAACAGCGGTAATAAGTTGTACTTTTAAATCAATGCATCTGCAAACACTGTACAACAAATTTTCTTCACACAGACATCGTGTACAAGCCCATAACTTTTAGGATTGATGAGTATTTGATCGTGAGAAAACATTGATTTACCGCAAGTTAGTGTTAAAAAGAATGGATGAATGCGGGTGCGCGTGTGTGTATGTGTAAAAGAATTAATGAATTTGGGCGCGCTTGTGTGCATCCATCTGTTTAAACACACGCAAACTAAACACGTAACGCATAATACAGTCCATGGCAATGTATATTAACGGGGGGAAACATGCATATTAGGAACACAAGTCAGTTAAAAAAAAAGTATCCAATTCTGGTAAGAAGTATTGCGTAGATCATTAAATAGAACCACAGTTACCGCATATCATATGTGTGTGAAGTTTTCTTTGCCGAATTTGTTTTAAGGACTGAAGTTTCTGAAGTCGTGGACGAAAACGCTATTCCATGTGTGAATAAGGCCATATTATTTGGCTATAAACTGAGCCATTTTTTGTTCAAAATTCATGTAGTCATGCATTTGTCTCATCGGGGGCTGCAAACGCGCTGTCAAAATATCAACTCGTCAGTTTTAAATGCGCTCATGGCTCCTAAAGGGGATGGGAGATGATTGGTTTATTGCACGTTACGCCCAAACCACACCTACGGGAAATTAGACTACTGCAGACCAACCCTTTTTAGATATCATTTATTAAGAGTCATTTATCCGCCGGTAAAATAGCAACATCGCCATCGAACCGCCCACAAAGCTACTTGCGTTTGGCGCTTCTCACTTGTGTTTCAGACCATCAAAATGGGGGAGAGAGGAACACAAGAGTTTCTGTCTAGTATATTTTGACGGAGATGCTGACAGAATGAGGATATGCTTGAGCTGGTAGTAGACCTCCAAAATGTTGCTGGTTTTATTCCAGGGACTCACTTGTAAAGATTGGGTTCTATAATAAAACTGTGTACTATTATGTGCTGAAGTATAGCCAGGGCTAAACTAGTGTGGCCGTGCTTTAGAACACAGGGGTGATGAATTGTATGGTTAACGGCCCAGTTTTAGTACTTGTATACATAATGAATCCATCAGCAGCCATCGTTTCATCCACCGAACAGGTGGTTCCAAACCCCTTTCATAGCCCCATTGGGACAGGGCTAGCCTGCAAGGTCAATGGACTCCTTTTATGCAAGTTATTGGCTGTTGTGATCAGGGCTCCATTAAGTGCATCCCCATAAAATATTATCACCAGAAGTAACACACACAGACAGAAAACAGTGTGTTTGATATTGGGTAGCCATATACAAATGTTTTCAAATAGTTCTTAAATATTTGAGGATGCACACTTTGAATAAGTTCTACCTTGAGCAAACCCCTTTAAAAACGTACAAAGAAAGCCCCAGACACTTGAAGCAACAGATGAGGCAAGACCATTGCAAATAAGGAGCACAGGATTATATTATGAACTTGAAGGATTGATGCAATAACAAGTGCTACTCTTTGCACACTCATCCACACCGATGCTGGCCTTGATACTCTCTTCTTTAATATCACTTTGCTCCTGCAATTGTTTACACTTGAACTACAGCCGCCTGTGTGTCTGTTTTTTTAGATACTGCAAGGTTAGTCTTCCTAAAAAATTGAAATTGACTAAACTAGAAAAACCACATTGTATTTGAACCTAGAACTGAATTTCAAGTTCAGTAGCATCCACATATAAGCCTATGAATTGCTTAATTGTTAACAACAATTTCTCGTAGGCTATACTGCAGGCCTATTCAACTAGCGGCCCGTGGGCCAAATGCGGCCCCTCTTAATTTTTTTCTGGCCCGCAAGAGGTTGCATGCAAAAAATAAATAAAATAAAGGAGAAACATAGTTGCATGCAAATCAGGTTTCTGTGTATAGCCGGTGATACTAGCCAGTATCAGTACCCCACAATCAGGAACTGGCATCACTTATTCTGACAATGTTTGGCTCAACCGATACGTGTGAGTCTAGCTTTTTTCATGAATGCCATCAGAACAAGGGACCTATAAGAAGCTGCATGGGTGTCTCAGGATGAGCCAAACTAGGCAAACAAGGCAGCAGGACAATCTTTCTCACTGACTCACTGGCTCAAAATATCTCATATGTACAGTAGTTCTGTTTTGTGATGATTCAAACAGCATTGTTGAATTCTAAATACGTGAGAACAAAATCTTTTATAATGATACGATTAAAAGTGAAGAAGGAAGGAATGCGTCTGAAGTTAACACTACTTTAAGTACGATTTATTTGTAGCGATTCATTCATGTAGTGTTACTCTGTGTGGCCCATGAACCCCCAGTGGTTTTCCTTTTCGGCCCACTTGTTAAGGAGGTTGAATAGCCCTGCTATACTGGATACGATGAGACATATTGTCATTTTTTTCGGCTGTGGTTCTTTTTTTTGAGGCACTCTTAAAAATCCAATATGAGAATTCAGTAGCCATACTTTATAATCTCAACAAGCTCTAAAGGCCCTGTTATGGAGTGTGGGGTAACTGTGCTCAACCTTAGCAGTACACCCGTTGTCCACAGGCCCTCCTCTCACTACAAAGGTGGATAAAGACCAAGATGTAAGTTTTTTTCATCTCTAAATCGAGGTTATTTTGAACATTGGTTATTTTAATGCTCTCTCACTTCATGAGACATAAGCAGTAGGTGGGCGATTGATGACAGTTTTAAATATAAATCTGCCAGTAAATACTTTAAATAAATGCCTTATTAGAAGAGACAGTTTGTCTATTCTATGAAGTATGCAGTTCTGTAGTTGTGCAGAAGAATGCTAACAAACAGTTTGCAAATGTGCAAATTGCATACTGATCTCCCTAGCTTACTGGGGTCATATTTGTCTGTAAAGTCCAGTATGCCATTTGGCTAACTGTGAAGGTGGCCTGTATGAAAGCCTGTGTTTGTAGCATTCGTCTGTCAGACAACTATGTCAAATCTGTATCAGGTGAAGTGAGGTGAAGTAAAGTGAGATTAGATGCAATAATTATAGACAAAACTGCAGTGCTCCTACAGGGGAAACTCGTGATAAGTATACTGGGAAACATTGTATTAATTGTACTGATGTAGAGATGTTCTGCTGTAGAGGCCAAGAAAAACGAAAAACAGGAAAATATTAAAATCATTATTATATGAATGAACTCTGAAACTGTTTGTTTTACTGTAAACCGAACAAGACTCAAACGTCTGATTCATTTTAAACTGATATTTTCAGATAGTTTGTGAAGAATTGAGTCAAGCCTTGAGGCTTTGTCAATAGTGTCACACAGAGAGGATCTACCCAGAGAACTGCATCATTATGGCATATTTTAAGACTAGCAACTGTGTAAAATTGCCAGACGGCTCCCGAATACGCTGTATGAATCATACTTTATCGACTGGGGAGCTGAAGTCGACAGTCTACAGCTTGACAGGTGGACTCTTCAGGATCACAGGGTACGTCAACACGCTAACTGCTAACATGGTAACACGTTAGAAGCTAAGATGCATTGTAGATAGATAGATAGCTAGAATGAAAGATGGATAAATTGATGGATAGATAGATGAATAGATATATGGAGTACTCTTTATGTCTCCAAAGGGACATTGATGTTTTGCAGTGCCAATTTAGCAATAAATGATGAATAACTTACAAAAACACACAACACAGAATTAAAAAACATGTAAAAAATACAAATACTACACTATATACTACACTAGCTACAAATATAATGAAAAAGTATTGATTTTCAAGGCAGGATATTCTATTTATATACTGCACAGTGTCCATTATGCATTGCCACTCGGAGGGGAGATATTTTCATTGGAGGTGGCTAATGCGTGGGTAGGACTGATATCCTGCAGGTGTCCTTAGTGCAGGGGATCTGAAGGAGCCTCCAGCCGGAACACTGTCTGACCAGTTAGAGGTGTAGGGGGTGTGCACTGTTGTACGTTATATTGAGCCGCTTTTGCAACATTTTTCTCACCACAACCAACTGCATTGTTGTTGGTGTGAATTTCAGATGGTGAAAAAGTGAACAGCTGTAGCAGTGCAAAAACATTTACACATATTATGATGTGCTATTTAGCAAACTGTTTATTCCAGCGTGTCTTCCAGTAAATGTGTATTATACACGGCGTTGATGAGCAGAAGTGATTTTCTTCAAGGATGCCTCAAGGAAGATAAAAGTCAAACACAATAACTACAAACATTAGCTTGTCCCTGAAATAATATAACATATTTCATCTAGTTATGCAACACACTATTATATAATATCCCATAATATCATGTGTTGTTCTCATTGCCCTAAATAACAAACCAGGCCCTCCATTTATTAAATTGGGGAGCCAGATTCGCCGTTTATGCTACAACTATATTATCTGCAATATATTACATAATCTACACTACCTCAACAGAATTACTGTCAGCCTAATGTATGCTGGATCAGACCTAAAAAAAATAAAAAAATCCTAAACCAACGAACTACGACTTATTCCCATCCCCGGTATTCTCACCTCACACTCCCCCCTGCAACTCCCCCCTTCGGCCTCACCTCCCTGGGAGACAGGACCATGTTTGGAGCCAGCTCCACACCCCTTCCTGCTGTGCTTCAATCATGCAGGCAGGGGAAGGGCAGTGGGGCCAGGGCGGCCAGTTGGGGATTAGTAGATGGAGATCAATCAATCCTCCTGGTCCCACCCCGGTGAGTCAGTAGGGTGCTGGGGGCACCACCTGGCTGCTGGGGTTTTGGGGTCGGGGGTGTAATCTGGCAACGGCTTAGAAATAAGTTGCCGCTGCTGTCACGTCAATAAACGGGATTGGTAAAACAATGGCCCCGTGACTTTTCTCTTGGTCTGTCCCTCAGTTCAGCTTTCTCCTCAAAATTATTTTCATTCCTTTTTTTTTATTCATTCGCTGCACTCATTTATCTGTGTTTCTGTCTGTTGGGCTTGACTTATCTCTCCCTCTCTGTCTCTTTATTCTTAGTCTCGGCCCCCTCGCTCTGTCTCTCTCATGTGCTCTGTCTCTCTCATGTGCTCTGTCTCTCTCATGTGCTCTCTCTCTCTCTCTCTCTCTCTCTCTCTCTCTCTCTCTCTCTCTCTCTCTCTCTCTCTCTCTCTCTCTCTCTCTCTCTCTCTCTCTCTCTCTCTCTCTCTCTCTCTCTCTCTCTCTCTCTCTCCAGCTCTCTATCTTCATCTCTCTTCCGGCTCTTATCTGTATCAACCACCTGTTTGCCCTTCTCTTCTCGTCGTTCTACCAGACTTTTGTCTGTTAATCGCTTGCTGTGCCACTCTGTCTTCTTCTTCTGCCCTCTCCTTCATCTTCTCAATATTTTCTTTACAGCTCCTGGCCGGCTCCTGGCCCTGCTTGCCTCAATCCTTTTCCCATCATGCCTCACTGCATCTGACCATCTGTTCAGGCTCTCCATTCATCACAGTAGATAGCTGGACCTCTGGCAGCCAGGTTAAAATTTAGGTGGCACCAGACACACAGAAACACACACAGAAACACACACACACACACACACACACACACACACACACACACACACACACACACACACACACACACACACACACACACACACACACACACACACACACACACACACACACACACACACACACACACAAATACATTGAAGTGCACCCATGGAAATACATTTTGGTTCCCTTTGACTTTCTTTATTTTTTCTTATATTCTCGTTTTCCTATATTCTATTTTTATGTTTGCCTGCATGCATGTCTTTTTCATTTGTTTTGTCTTTCTTTATGTATTTGTTTTCTTTCAAACTGAATTCATACCATGTGTGTAACCATGTTTCACAATAGAAAACCATAACTTGTACAAAAAATAAAATTACCATGATTTTAGGCGAGAAGGTGTGAAACCCAGAATGATACAATGTTCTTAAGCAGCTTTCAATAAGACCAAAGTATGAGCTAACACAGCCCTCCTCTAGATTTCAGCATATGTCTAGACTAAAATGTGTATCATCCTCTCCACGTTAAACAAGGTCTTCCTTTCGTTTGACATCACTCCAAGAAACAGACTCAAATCCCTTCGTGTCGAGGGGATCTTGAGGAAGACGGAACAAGTAGCAATATGTAAGTCTGCCAACGCTTCTTTTGTCCCCTTCAATACAAAATGTCTTCAGAATGTGAATGAATGTGTACAAAGCATCGCAACAGCAGCACCTCACACCAGCCAATGTGCATTGGGCTGGGTTTTTTACTCGCTCGAAAAAGCACCGGAGACGGTAGTTAAAAGTCTCAAAATACCTTTTTTATTTTCCTCCCACTTCAACTCCCGTTAGGCTCCATTCCCGCGTTCCCCTCACCGTCTCTTTAATCCTGGTTTATGATCCTTGTTTGGGGCCTGTAGGCCATCTGCTGCCTAATGAATGCGTTTGGACGACCACATTCACTTCATTCATTAAAAACCCTCTGCTCTGGTCTCTGCGATGGCTTTGACCTGGACCATGTGCCTACTTTTGCACTCTCTCTCATTTCTTTTCTATCTCTCTTATTTGGTTTACTATCTTGCTCTCTTCTCAATCTCGCTCTGTACTCTTTCCCTTTCTCTCGCTAATGAACTCTTGCCAAGCTCCATTCTCCATCTGGCTCTGAGGTTCTTTTATGCAGCTCTCTTTCTGTCACTGCTTCTAGCATTCAAACCTTTTTGTACTTTTCTACTAGAGACCACCTTTGAGTATAAACCTAAAAACCTAAAAAGAACAAAAAAAGAACTACTGAAACAGAGTTAGTTACCCCCCCCATGCTATCTAACAGGTAGGTAACAGAAAATAAAAAAAATAAAAACAGATAGGAAACAGACAGGTAACAGTACGAGTACTGTATAGGTCACATCTGTAGGTGGCAGGTCCCTGTTAACAGCTAGTTAACAGGGAGGTGGCAGGTAGGTCACAGATAGGTAACCATTGTTAAACTGAATGAAAACCCTGAACTGAGTTAAGTGTCAGAAAAGAACAAGGCAGACAGAAACTGCAGCACATTTTGAAGGGGCTCAGAGAGAGAGAGAGAGAGAGAGAGAGAGAGAGAGAGAGAGAGAGAGAGAGAGAGAGAGAGAGAGAGAGAGAGAGAGAGAGAGAGAGAGAGAGAGAGAGAGAGAGAGAGAGGAGAGAGAGAGAGAGAGAGAGAGAGAGAGAGAGAGAGAGAGAGAGAGAGAGAGAGAGAGAGAGGTATATTAAGGGCTGGAGGAAATTTTAAGAATTAAAGTTAAAAAGGGAGGTTGTCAGCGAAGCAACATTACATCAGAGAAGAAGCGGAGAAGCTGAAACAGTTTTGCGCTACAGGAGGAATGAAGATGCATTGTCTGAAGAGCAAGACGTTGGAAAGGAAAAACAAGGCAGAAACGAACATCAAGAAAATGAGGATTTCTAGACATTAAACAAGAAAACTGCACAAAATGAAGTAAAAAGGAAATATATGAGAGAAAACAAACAGCCTCCAGGGTGTATGCGGGCGTACGTCTGCTTATGTGTGTCTGTCTGTATTATTTTGTGTGTGTATGCGTGTATATGAGTGTATGTGTTCACATCTACGTGTGTGTGTAGGTTTATGTATGTGCGTGTGTGTGTGTGTGTGTGTGCATGTATTTGTGTGCGTGTGGTCTCGCGTTAGTAGGTCTTTGTGAGTGTGTCTATTTGTGTGAGTGTGTGTGTATATGTATGTGTGTGTGCGTGTGTTTTTGCGTGTGTTTATGCATGCGGTGGTAGTAGTTTCAACAGGACATGACTTACTGGTTCCATTGGTGAGGCGGAAGGTGACGGACTTGTCCTCGATGTTGCACACATTGCGGACGGACACCTGGCAGGTGTAGTTGGCGAAGTCCTTGAGCCTCAGGTTCTTCAGCTTCAGCACCTTGGTCTCCCCCTGGAACAGGACGCACGCACACAGGCTTGCTTATCGCTTTCCATCTTATTTGATGATGACGTTGCTGGGTTATTGTGGGGGGTTTCGTTGATGCCATTTCATGTGGCTATGGAGGTCACATGCACACTCAAACACATTCACACACACACAACACACACACACACACACACACACACACACAACACACACACAACACACACACACACACACACACACACACACACACACACACACACACACATAAACACATATGCACATACACACAAATACTCACACACAGACACAGGCTGACACACAGACAGACACACGCACATACACAGACAGAGCAGAAGCACACAATCATAAATACACACAGAAGCAAAAAAACAAAGATACACACAAGCAAACACTCACATACCCACGCAAACACATATACAAGAAAAAACACAACCACACAGCAGTATGATATTAGCGCATCCATTCGCTTGCATATATCTTTTGTGCCAAAACACACCAAGTTCCTCCACATTATTTATTTGGTCATATTCACAGCAAGACCTACATCACAGCATTGGTTTAATAATTGTAATGTCCATGGCTCAGAGTAGCTTCTATAAGTACATCTCAATTATATTATATGTTAACTTTGGTGGCTACTTTGCAAGTTGGGTTTGAAATGGATAATTATTTTAAAAACATGGTTATTTAACAACTGGGGTGAAACAGACACACTGATGAACACAAATAAACATGAGGAGACAGTCATACCATGCACGTCATGCACTGATTAGTCAATGAATCAGAACCCTCAGATTGTGTCAGGGTTATGATGAATCTCGATGCTTTGTCAAATAATTGTAAAGATGCAAATATGATTTCAGTATTTATATTATTGGTCCAGCCGTTTCTCCTGCAAACTGACACATTCTTAGGACACATACAAACAGAAGATTGGCAGATCAGGTCTTACATATGTTATGACTGCCTGGCAAATTGTGAAATGAATTACAATGATGCTAATGAATGAACAGTTGGACGATTATCGAGTTAGAGCGAGTAGATCTCAGTTGACCAGTCGACTGTTGAACTGATATGGTTTACTGGCTGAGACGCAGCACGGTTTAATTAACTGACAGTCTGGCTGGGAAGCTATCTGATTGGCTTTATGGCTGGCCAAGGCTGGTCAGGTTTTCTGGCAGACAGACTGCTTGGTCGATTGTTCAGCTGTCTTTCAAACCGGCATACTTTCTGCGTAATTTTGTTTCATGATTATTGCTTCAATTGTTGACGTTACTGTGAATATTAAGGGAGGTTTGTCATGATTTAGAAAGATGAAAACAATTTGGATATCTGACTAATGGTAAACTGTTTGAAACGTCTGTGTGTCTTTTGGGTATTTTCATAATAGACGTGTGATTGTGTGTATGTTCCCATGGTTCAAATCCTCTATACATTACTGTATGTCTATGTTATTGAAAATGTATTTGTTGTCTTTTCCTGTTCCAAAGATGATCTTGTAAGTTTGTCAGTTCCCTATACGTCTGTGTATCAGCTCCTCTCCCACCCTGCTTTGTGTCAGTTCCCTTCATACCTGTGTTTCACCATGTCACCTCCGTCACGAACATGTGTGTATGCGTGTCAGGTTCCCCGTCCCTCCATGTGTGTCTGTGCATGTCCCTTGCCCTCATATACCTGTGAACCTGCTTGTCAGTTGCGTTACGTCTCTGCTTGTCTAAATGGTAAATGCACTGCACTAACATTGCACTTTTACCCAAATATTGCACTATTTACTATAGCGCAACATTCACACATTCATGCACACATTCACACACCAACGGCGGTGTCAGCCATGCAAGGCGAGAGCCTAGCTCGTCGGGAGCAGTCATGGGTCAGGCGTTCTTGCTCAGGGAGTCCTCGTCATCCGAGGATCGAACTAGCAACCTTGCGGTTACCAGTCAACCCTCTCCACCTCCTAAACTACGACCGCCGCCTTGTCTGTGTCACCTCCCCTTTACGCACCTGCGTGTACAGAGGCTCGTAGATGTCCACCCCATTGTCCTTGCTCTGCTCGATGGGCGTGTTCCCTCGTTTCCAGATGAAGCGCGCCGGGGGGTTGGAGTTGACGGTGCAGCGCAGAAAGACGGTCTTCTCCTGGTAGTAGCTGCCGCGCACGTCGCTGATAGTCTGGTGTACTGTCAGCACCGGCGTGTCCAGGTCTGTCGGCACCAGAGATAAAGAAGAGATTGAGAGGGGGAGATAGGGGGCTCCTCGGAGGGAAGGGATTTGTACGACTTGTTGTTATTGTCAAGAGAGTCAGCAAATCGATGGAAGAGTGAGGGTCCCCGCGAATGACAGCTACCCGCACACACAGATGCACAAAATCGCACAAAGAAACACACTCACATGCACACGCGCACAAACATATGTATTGTACTGTAGGTACATACTGTACATATGCACACACTAACACACACATATAGATGTGCACCCACAGATGCACACACAGATGCACAAACAGAATCACACCCAGACACAAATCCAACAAGTCCAACAAGTTAGTAAGTGAATCCAGCTCTCTGAAGATATATTTTTTCAAATCAAAATATGAATGGTCTAAAGATCTAATTTGTACAACACTGGATCATGTAGCGTGGTTTGCAGATTGCAACCAAATCAATCCAATTACAAAACATTGAGCTGAATAGGACCAAAAACAAATTCGATTTAAGACACTATCAACTCAACAGCGAAAATATATCAGTTAATCAATCACAATCACAGTATCTCGGCATAGTCACCAAGAACACCGTACATGTGATAGGAAATGGGTGCGGTGGCAGCCTATTTCGATTTCTTGAACCACAGTCCCCTTACTCTTTCCATAGTGGTAAACTCCATTCACAGACCTGTAAGTTATATGGATTGATTATTAATAGCAGTCGTCGCTACAAGCAGATGTTTACCTGCACTGCGGTACGTGCATATAGGTTGCTTTTGAAACATGAAGGTGTTCATTTCTATCACAGCCATTTTGTTTTGTGAACAAACTTTCTACATAAATGTAGGGGCCTACTTTTACTTATCAAACCTGGAAAACAACCTCAAAAACAAATGTCTCCAAACATGTATGCATTAAAGAATGCACACTCATTCATCAACAAACTGCCATTCGCTGAACAATTTTACACTTGGATTAAAAAGTGTGTGAAACTCCATTTGGAAGGAATCCTATAAATATGAAAGGATATTTTTGGCAAAAGGGCCAAGCATGGTTGTCTTCCCTAGGCTAGATGAAGCGCGTCCGAGAGAGGGGAAAGATTATCAGAAACTGCATTCCTTATAAAAACATTGATCATTATAACACTCCTACACAAAAACGGTACTAATAATGTATCAAACATGGGCTGTAAGCACGGGGATATCGCTCCCCCTTCTTTTCTTGGAACTGTTACCCCACAAAGGTTTTTGGGGATTTAATTAAAAATGTGTTCTCAATAAAGCAATTTGTCCATTCTGGGCTACTGTCGAAACAAAACACAAGATGACAAGCTCCACGGACCTGCTCCCTAGGTAGATATAAAGGGCCCATTCTAAGGTAACCAAGATACAACTATTGTTATTTTCATGGGATCATACACAAATTAAAAACGTACTAATGGATATTATGTTCCATTTCTGGCAAGGCTGTTCCACTAGATGCCACTTATTTATACACTCTGCACATTAAGAGGAATAGTGGTTAGTTCAGGAATATATAAAACATTTTTATTTTCTTTATAAAACTTGGATGATCTTAATTGCTATTCGTTCACAGTAGAAATAATCTAAACACAACACAGCAGAAGAACAGCTATAGAAACGCAATGAGTCAATACATCCAGCTTGTTTCAGCCCAGACCCCCTCCAACAAGTCCATGTCTCCAAACTTCCCAAATGTCCTCTTTCTCTAAGTCCTCGACTTCTCTCACATAGTGCACATCTCCTCTCATCCGCCTCCTCCTCTCATCCGCCTGCTGCTCCAACCTCAACGTGTTTCTCTACCTTCTCTCCTGTACCTGGAGAGCCTTGGCTCTCCACTGGAAGCTATGCTGCTGTCAGCCGGTCTGTTCATTCCTGGCTTCTGCCTTCCCTTTCCAACTTCCTGTCACTTTCACTCATCATCTCTCCTCCTCCTCCTCCTCCTCCTCCTCCTTCCTCCTCCTCCTCCTCCTCCTCCTCCTCCTCCTCCTTCACACCCTCCATCCTTGGCAGAGCCCGGATTGTACCACTGTCACGGTTAGTGTTGGGGTGAGTGGGTGTGTGTCAGCGTTTCAGAGTGTGTGCGTCGGTGTGTCTGAGTGTGGTTGTATCCGTGGTTAAGCAAGCATGGTTTGTGTGTGTGTTTGTGTGTGTGTGTGTGTGTGTGAGAGACTGTGTGTGGTGTGTGTGGTGTAAAAGAGAGTGTGTGTGTGTGTGTGTGTGTGTGTGTGTGTGTGTGTGTGTGTGTGTGTGTGTGTGTGTGTGTGTGTGTGTGTGTGTGTGTGTGTGTGTGTGTGTGTGTGTGTGTGTGTGTGTGTGTGTGTGTGTTACTGAGTTTGTGTATCAGTGGTTCTCCGGAGCATAATTGGAACACTGAAGAACCCAACCACCACCCGAACAAATCCCCCAGAACCAGCCCCTGACCTGCTGTCCCCCTCCTCCATTATTCTGTCTCTTCTCTCCTCCTCCCCCAACATTATTCCCTCTCTCCTCTCTTCTCTTCACCCTCTGCCCTCCCAGGGCACCTCTCTAAATGGCTTGACACACAAAACCATGACCAATACATAGCTGTTTAATTTGAACTATGACCGTACCAGGGTGAATACCTGACTTCATGTGCTGTTTTATGATGTATTTATCTGTTTTTGTTTTTTGTGTTTGGTCCACATTTTAACGGTGTAAAGTAGCACAAAACCTGCACATACACACACACACACGCACGCACGTGCGCACATGCACAAGCACGTGTGCGCACAGACACACACACAAACACACACATGTGACCACATTATTTAAAGGTTACAGCTCCAGGGTTTTGTCCCATTATTCAGTTTAATGGTTCCTTAATCCTTTAACAGAAGTACCACACACATACACAAACACAAACACACACACACGCACACACCAACACACACACACACACACACACACACACACACACACACACACACACACACACACACACACACACACACACACACACACACACACACACACACACACACACACACACACACACAGCCTCAACTGCATACAATTGTAAGGTGACAGCCTATCAATGAACCGTTTAAGTTTTCAGCCAAGACTTTTGAGTCAGGAGCTCTGAGTTATGATTAAATTGATGTGATATATCTGCACTGTATCGGTGTACTCAGGTATTTAAAGCATCGTCTATCCCACGTGATTCTGATTGAATCAGACTCATCACGTCTCCGACAGAGACAACGCCACGGGGCCCGCCAGCAAAATTCAGAGTCCTCCATTCAGAGACTTCACTGATCTTACTGATGCAAGAGATGTAATTAAGAACTGTGAAAGCCGCCGCATCCCTTTCTATAGTACCGGTCTCCCTGTCTGTCGATGACTCTCAGCTCTCCGTGACTACCTCTTGTGGTGGTGTTTAAATCAGAGAGAGGAAGAGAGCGAGAGAGTGAGGAAGAGAGAGAGAGTCAATGAGACGGATAGAGGCTGAGAGAGAGAGGATTGCCAATACAACCTGTATTACTCTATCTGCATGTATTCTTTTATTATTTGATACATAATTTTGCAAAGTATTTTATGTGGTTACATTTTATACCTCTTAATATTGTTCATCTACATTGAGAGTCACTAATATCTATTGAGATGGGTAAAGACTCATTCTGTGGCCCAGTTCCAGGAAGTACCTTGATTCTCTCCCTCACCATTACCTCATGTTTTACTGTAATCAATATTTCAATATAATTTGTTAACAATCCATATTTCACCCCTTTTTGAGAGCTTTTTGTATTTTTTAACGGTACAAACCTCCAAACTGCTTCGGAGATGTTAAGAAAGAAGACAGAGACATAGAGAGAAAGAGCGAGTGAGATAGAAAGTGAGGCAGACAGATAGAGAGAGTGGGATGGAGAGAAAGAGACTGAAAGAGGCGCAACGAGTGCAGGGAATGAAAGGAGCAGCAGGGATGAGAGCAGGAGAAGCATACAACTGATCCTCAGTAAAGACCATCGCCCACCCGCCCAGTGCCCCAGCCCCCCTCAGCCTGCTGCTGCCTGCAGGCTCCATCCAACCTGGACAGCCATCAAAAGCAGCCCACCCTAGTCTCTCATGGCCTGGTGGTGGTGGCAGCCCTCACTCCCCGATGGGGGGAGTGAGGGGGGGGCCCTTTTCTCTTAATGTCTCTCTCTTTTTGTATCTCACTTTGTCGCTCATTTATTGTGTTTTTGTGTGATCCTGGGTGTGTCTGTCTGTCTGTGTGTATGTGTGTGTGTGTGTTGGTATCATGCCATCTCGCTCTCTCTCTCTCATTATGTGTGTGTGTTCCTGTGTGTTAGTTTGAATGTGTGTGCGAGTGTGCATCGATGTGGGCATATGCGTGTGTGAATGTGTGTGAGGGAAAATGTGTGCGCTATCCCATTTTAATCAAACAGCTTACCACCAGTCGACCATCAGAGTCGGTGTTGCTATTCTCTGATATCAAACACACTTTTCAGGAAACATCTCCCGGCAGCAGAGGCCGGATGAAAAGCCCCGGAAAGAGAGGTGTTCTATTCTGGCCGACATGGACGTTAGGTGGAAGGTGGCCAAGGTGCAGGACAGATGGGGGCCAAGCCAGTAAACTCGCTCTATGTGAGATAAGCGTACGATACGAGTCTTTTGAAAGATCCCTACCAACGTAAATATAGAAGTTATATGTTAGCTTCCCTGCCAACACATTGGGCATAGACCCACAATAATGCCAGCTGTGTGTGGCTCGGTTACGACACTCAAGAGCATTTTCATACTTTATTTAGTAGCACCGAGATAATATTGATATTGCTGCAAGCATCGTTTGATACTGTGCCACTGCGGAATCTCCAAAAATACGGAAGATAAATGGATTCATTAATCCCAAAGAAAGACTTTGGCCCCAAACAATCCATGCATAAGGTCTGGAGTCACTTTGTATAATAGATGTGACATTGCAAAATCTGAATCCACAAGAACAACTCTATTTCAGTCCTTATATCACACACAAACCCACACACACACACATACAAATTCACACAGAAACACACACATGCATATACACACATATACATGCTTGTGCAAATGCATACACCCATGCAAACACACACACATTCAAACCAAAACAAAAAGTAAACAGCACAGGGTCACCACCGGGTCAACTCGATGGAACCATGGTGACAGCAACATGCACAGTGTGCAGTAAAGAGCGTATAAGAGTCTGTCCATAAGGTGGACTGTGGAATCCACTAAGCGGAATGGACAGCAAGGGGCAGTGGGGGGCGGGGGGTCTGTCACTTTCCTGGGACAGCCCTCTGAGGGAGGGATTGAAGGGGGTCAAAACTGATCCTCTCCTCTGTTTCTCTAAAGCTCTTCTCCCACAGGGGTGAGCTTGCCGTTGGGCAGATTGCGGGTGCATGTACACACAGCGGCAGGAGAAACATGGAGGCTTAGTATGCTGATGATGGAAGGGGGAGGCAAGGATGTTGTCGATGATGGAGGTGGACAGGTTGTCATGTTGTCAATAAACTTTGGAAGAAATCCTTGGAAAACCAGGGAAAATATATAATTGTGTTGTCTGCTGTCTTTATTCTTTCTGTATCTATTGGTAGCTGTGAAGATGTGGTGGGCAGTAGTCACAAAGGAAATCCACTGCGTCCACTAAGCTTGAGAAACGTATTATTTATTGTTGTAAAATGTGTACGTTAACACTCTGATATGAAATCTTGTGCTCATGAATTGATGGGGCTCGTGCGCCTCTAAAACCACACTGCTCTCTTTGATACACATTCAGCAGTCAACTTAATCTGGCTCACCTTGGGTTCCGTGCTGACATCTGATGCCATAATTTTATAAGGACAAACAAATTCAATACAGGGTAAATATAGACAATTCTCTGGGCGTCACTAACCCTGCTGTGCTGTGTTTGTTTACCAAACTGCCCGAAATCTGCAGAGTCAGCTCATTAAACAGGTTTATGATGAACCAGTGACTGAAAAGAAACGGCTCTTTGCAAAACAAGGCCGTTTAAGTTTGGTCGTCAAACACCACAGATGTCCACATTGGCGTTTTCCCCAACCGCAGAGCGTTTGATGCTGCCTGGTCTATTCCAGTCCCTGCCGTTAAGTTATGCTGAGACCACCGAAGAATGGGAATGTGGTAATGCACCCCTGGTACTGAGTTGGCTAGAGCTCTGTGTGTGTGTGTGTGTGTGTGTGTGTGTGTGTGTGTGTGTGTGTGTGTGTGTGTGTGTGTGTGTGTGTGTGTGTGTGTGTGTGTGGTGTGTGTGTGTGTGTGTGTGTGTGTGTGTGTGTATCCTGGTAATGATGCCAATTTCAGCAGTGTTGCACTTGATTTCATCCTTGTGGATGTATAATGGGTACAGCTACAAATTCACCACACTAAATATAAAAATATACAGAGCTATAGAGATATACATATATGGTTAGGTCCGATTTCAAGCTCTGTTTGTTTGTTTATTGGTATTAACAATTCTTTAAAACTAATTATGCTGCCTTCATTTGTTGAACAACTTCCTTGTGTCTCAATCGTATCCCGTCAACAACGCGAAAAAGACAACCTGAATAATAATTATTATTATATTGTTATTATACTGCAAGTCCACAAAAACGAGTGTGCATGCTATATTTGGATACACAATATTTGTCTCCCTACGAGTCTCTTCGTGCAATGAAAGCGACTCTTGCCAGATTACACCCACTAGGCACACATTATCTACACAGCCCGTCTGAACTCCTAGTGTGTCCGGCGCTAATCGCACGCATAATTACCCTGCTACTGGATACCAGAGCATGGGCATTAGCATGTCCATTAGCATTAGCATAAATGAAAGATGGCAGGAAAGACGGGAGGCCACCGGGAGGAGAGGCCTTCTTCAGCCACGGCGCTGCCATGGCATTGTATAAGCCAGATCTCATAGGGGCCGATGGAGAGCCCCTCGATGAATTACATGCTATTACATTCCATCTGCGGTATCAGACCTCGGGATTCATATCACATTGACCGCTGTAACTGTAGCCGAGATTGAGTTAGGGATTCATTTTCAAAGCAATCTCCCGTGGGGGGCGAGGGGCTGGGGAAGGGGTGTTTAGGTAACACTGTGACCTCTGTTGGGTGCTGTTCTTCTCGCTCACTCCCTCTCCTCTCCCCCCCCCCACTTTCTCTTTCTCTCTCTCTCCCTCTCCTCTCCCCCTCTCTTTCTCCCTCTTTCTCTGTCCCCCTATCTCCTCCCGTCTCATGCTCTCCCTGTCCATCTCTTAGCCTCTCCCTCACCCTCCCTTCCTTCTCTGTCTCTCCTGCCTCCCTCTCTCCTTCATCCCTTCATTCATCTCTCTCTCCCTCTCTCCTTCTCCCCCTCTTCCACTCTCCCTCTGACTTTTTCCCTCTCACCCCCTCCCCTGCTCCCCCCTCTCTGTCCCTGTCTTAGCCTCTCCGAACCCTCTCCCTCCTTCTCCGTTTCACTTCCTCCCCCTCCATCGGACCCTCTTCCCTCCCATGCTCACCCTCTCCATTTTTCTCTCTCTCTCCTTCACCCCCCCTCTCTTTCTGTGTCTTCCTCTCTCTCTCTGCCTCTCTTATCCCCTCTCTCTCCCACCTCTACCTCTTCCCCCTACTTGCATTCTCATCGCCCCCACCCTTCCATCTCTCTCTACCTCTTTTGACCTCTCCCTTCCTCCTCTGTCCCAGGAGGCTGTGGCCCTGCGTGGTAAACCCTCTTTGATTTCCAATAGTGTGCCATGGACTCTAATGGCTCCAGAGGAGTGCACAGCCATTAAGGAAGCTAAGGGGAGATGACGGGCTCAATTGAGTGTGAGCGCGCTGGGGAGGAAAGACAGGTTGACGCGTGTGGATAAGAGAGAGTGTGTGACTACAAAGGTGTGTGGGTGTCAGTGAGTGTGGGTGTCGGTGTGTGTGAGTGTCAGCATGTGTAAGTGAGTAAGGTGTGCGGCTGTGTGTGTGTCTGTGTGTGTGTGTGTATCCAAAGATTTGTGGGTGTCAGTGTGTGCGTGAGTTTGCATGTGTGTGGGTGTCAGTTTGTGCGAGAGGACAGAGCATCGTTTGTGTTTGTACGTGTGTGTGTGTGTGTGTGTGTGTGTGTGTGTGTGTGTGTGTGTGTGTGTGTGTGTGTGTGTGTGTGTGTGTGTGTGTGTGTGTGTGTGTGTGTGTGTGTGTGTGTGTACTTTTGTCAGAGTATGATGAGTAGATGTGGGTGTGGGTGTCAGTTTGTGTGAGAGTACAGATTTGTGTTCCTGCATGCATGTGTGTGTGTATATGTGTGTCTGCCAGTGAGTAAGTTAAAGTGATAAGCACCTGTGTAGTCGTAGTAAATAGGATGAACATGATTACTAATTACCAATAACATATATTGTAGGTATTTAATACGAAAATATAAAAGGTAAACCCCCCCTCCCACACACACAAACACACACACTCACACTCACACACTCACACTCACACTCACACTCACACATACACACTCACACAAACACACCTTCACAATCATTGTCATGGAGCGGTTTGACATGAACTGCCTCTATTCTGACAACTCATAGAGTACATTTTATTCCTAGAGGGCTCAAAATGTCTGAGATGCTAGTGTCACGTTCACCGAAGAGAAGCACATCCTTTAAATGTGTTCAGTTTAGGCAAAGCTTTCCAAAGCTCCAAAAGCTTTGCAAAGAGTTGTATTGCATGACGCCTTCCTCATATGCTTCCAAATTGTAATATTTGGAAGCATTATCTCAGTTTGTGAGACAAGGGTATTCTTTGTATCACAGGCCGACCAGTAATGCTATCAAGCTTGGATAACTACGTTCTTGACAACTTGTTGCCAGTGATACATGTGTACTTTGATGAGAAATCAGAATGTTTTTTAGTTCTTCCTTTGCTCTTATTTTTCCTTGATCTCTTCTGTTATATTTGGTAGCTGTGGTTGACATTTTATGCTGCTGTCTTGGCCGGGAAAATGGCAAATCAATTGTATTAAGACCCACTAATGCCATAAGAGAAGAACATGTTTGGTCCATTAGTCCTAATAGGTTCACTACACCCTAACATATAGGTCAAGTACATCTTCCCCTCAATATCTGTGCAGTGACTATTTCATTTGATTTACTGCACACAATATCACACTTCGGGAAGCAGCCAGAGAGAGATGTCCTTAAATTATTATCCAATTACCTTTGGTTAAATTCTTTGGGGCGCTATGATTACTGATTAGGATTTGGTCAATGAGGTATAATAAATGAAGGAATGCAAGATTCAATTTTACTATAATAAACTACAATTATATTATTTTACTTTTTACGTTGAATGTTCTTTGTGGTAGCCTACATGGCCTCTACAGCTTTTGCTCTCTCGTTTTCTCAGTTACCATTAAACCATACCTAACTTCACCTCGATTTACTACAAAAGTACACCTTCTTAAATATTATATATATAATATATTATAGCATGTAAAACAACCGAAAGGCAAGTTGATGAATAAAATATCCACACATACTAACTTGAAGATCTAAAGTTCGTGCTTGGCGTTACAAACAACATGATAAGACATAAGAGACAAAAATATGGAAAAATATGCAGCTGCTCTCATTAAAGACAAATTCAATGCATTGAATCCCCCAAAAATTAAGATTATCCCACGCATGCACACACATGCATACACGCAGACAAGAGTAAAGTGATGTACATCGAAACACAGCGCCTGGTTTGATCCACCATTGCTCGTTGTGAATAATTAATTACCATGGACGGTTGTACAAAGTTAACACTAAACAAGATCGTGATCCACATTTTAAAGAGTGGTGCTATTGATGTTCATCTGTATCTCCTCAGATGTCTGAATCGGGACTTGAGCTGGGGCGTCCCTGGTTGGTTGGTTTCTTTCTACTCGACCGCACACAGGTCTTATGGGGGGGAGCGGGACAGAAGCGAAGAGGCATGACGCAACTGTACGTTTTAATCAGTACGACTGACGAAAGACAGAGAGAAAGAGGGAAATAAAGGATTGAGAAAGATGAAGAGAGATAAATCCATTAAGAAATAGAAGGATCAGCCTCTAAAATTATCTAAAAGAAAGAGAAGGACGATAAAGGATGAGATTGGTGGACGGATGAAATAGAGCCAACTATGAAACAGAGAGAAAATAGTCAGTTAAACGGTTGGATTTCACTGCGCTTACAAAGCCTATACACACAGAGCAAATGCTCTGAAAAAGAATAGATCAATATTTTGCCACAATCTCAAGAGGAGTGAATCCACCATCAAAGACCATGGAGTCCTTCTCATTTCCTGTGTATTATAACAAATAAATGCATGCAGAAACTCAACGAGACCATTTTCCTTGCATCAACCTGTATGATAATCCGCTCAGTTTGATCTAAATCAATTCCAAACCTAGAGGTTTAAGCGGATCGATTGTGGATGCTTCAGAAGGGCTATCAAGTGTCGTTTTGATAAACATGATGTTAAACTGAAATCATCTTTCTTTAGTGAATTCCCCTTCACACACATTTTCTGAAAAACGTCGGTCTGCAACATCCTCATTAACTATATATACTAATGGAGATTGAATGGATGTCCCCGATTCCATTAGTCAAATCTTATTAATTTGACTATTTGAAGAAAGGTTGAACTATGACATCAAAGCGATGAGTCCGGTTTATCACATTATATAACATTGCATCACATTTGTGTTAGTTGAACGATATGGAAGCAAACATAAATTGTAATTTGGTTGTGCAGGAAATCTTAATGATACTTTTGACAGCTTTGACGTGGAGAACAAGACGTTTATGATGCTATGTCTGTGGTATTCTGTCTGTGAGAGACTTGTGTGGGGGTTGGTTAAAGCCCAGGGGTGACAGGGCAACATCAAGGTGTTAAGATACACATTACACCGCACATAGACACACACACACACACACACACACACACACACACACACACACACACACACACACACACACACACACACACACACACACACACACACACACACACACACACACACACACACACAACCACACACAAACAGAAAAATTCACAGATGAACACACATATATGGACTGACACACCCTCAAACATAGATAAACAACCTACACACATATAGAGATACATACCCACAACACACAGACACAGAAACACACAGATGAACACATATACAAGGACTGACTCTCCCTCAAACATACACACCACACACACACACACACACACACACACACACACACACACACACACACACACACACACACACACACACACACACACACACACACACACACACACACACACACACACAGACAGATTACACACAGATGAACACAACTACACGTTTCAACACACACACACACACACACACACACACACACACACACACACACACACACACGCACAAACACATGAATCCTGAGCACCTGCACACACATTTACACTGAACACATAGACCCATGCATTAAACCAACACACACATAAACACACAGATGAAAACAAGTATGAATACACACACACACACACACACACACACACACACACACACACACACACACACACACACACACACACACACACACACACACACACACACACACACACACACACACACACACACACAGAGTTGAACACGAGTACACACACAAACACACACACACACTCTCTCACACACACACACACACACACACACACACACACACACACACACACACACACACACACACACACACACACACACACACACACACACACACACACACACACACACACACACACACACACACACACACACACACACACACACAGATGAACACAAGTACACACACACAAACACACACACACACACACACTAACACACTCTCACACACACACAAATGCGCACACACACAGAGGCATATATAGCTCCAGGCCATAGCAGCACATGAATCCAGTGCCCTGACTGCAGCCCCTGAGGGCAAAAGGCTCTGTGCCCCAGTTAGTGGTTTCTGAAGTCCTCCAGTGGGACCGGCTCATATTCTGGATGGGACCGGATCACATGCAGGGTGCCCTTCTAGCGCCAGGCCAGCGGGCCTTGTCAGGGTCAGGGCAGGACAGCTGGCTGAATATGTACAAGAAGGACATACCGACAGCTGGATTTAAAGAGCCCGCGTTTGAAACCAAACCACATGGTTTTTGGTTGACCGATTGATAGTGCTTCACTTTGCGACTGATCGCCAAACCTTCGAGCACTCATCCCTGGGTTAGTGGCTGCTCGTTTTCAATCATGTAAATATTGTGTATATTACACTGGTGGTATTCACTCTGCTGGTTTAAAAACAATAAACTGCTATGTTTATACTGCTTCTAGAATACAATGTGTCTCATGGGTCTTAACATAAATTATAAACAACCCGTTGCTGTTGTCTTTAGGGAGTATACTCAATGCAATTTAATTAGCAAAGAAACATTCTTCTTTCAGCCATTTTGGTTGTCAAAATATTATGAATATCAAGATGTAGCCATAATCTTTGAATGTGTTTGCTATTTATCTTTGTTTTGCAGCTTGCATCTTGAACAGGACTTATTTGCTGATAAGACAGGCCTCTGTTTGTACGTTTGCTGTGGCCATAACCGCTCTTTTACTTTTACAGGAAGATTGCATTGATTATAAATTCCCAGTAGAAGTTTTCTATTGGCGCTTAATTGTTCGTTCCTCAATAACAGCAGGTAAATCGTTATCATCGCGTCACTCATTATTTGATCAAGGACAGCTGTACTTTAAAATGAGAATGTAATTATCAATGATTTGAAAGGGCTACTGATGTTTTTGCAAGTTCAACTGAAAGGTTAAACTTTAACTGAATCACGTTGTTGATTTGTAAACGAACAAAATGTTTTGTTCTATAATTGATTGAAAACATTAAATACTTCAAATGATCCCAATGACTAACTAAACTCACAAATATATACACCACACATACACATACACGTGGCACACACACACACACACACACACACACACACACACACACACACACACACACACACACACACACACACACACACACACACACACACACACACACACACACACACACACACACACACACACACACACACACAATTGATTTGCATGCATAGTATACTACACTTTCCTTTGAACAATTACCCCTGTTACTATAAATTGACTAATTTTATAATGCAATCAAATCCTCTCACACTAGCTGCATTCAGACACACATGTAAGTCGTGATATTCTCTCGTATATGTGAACAACATATACTGACATTTGTACCCTGAAAATCTACTGAATAATACTACCCCTGAGGTAATATTTTCTCAGTAGGAAATGTAAATAACCTTATATGTGAATGAGTATTTCTCACACCACTTCAGTGGGCGTGTTGATGACACTTCTGCATGTTAAGATTGCATTGAGTGGCCCCCTAAATGATAAGACTGCATTTAGTGGCCCCCTAAATGATAATCAGCCTGTTGCATTTCGTTCGCTGAATGGTTAAAAAAAATTAAAATGTTGGCACTGCTTTTAAAAGTCTTGTGGTGAACGAATAAAATACGTTGTAAAATTATAGGCAAAAGGTTATATATTATGCGCTCAGAAATTTGTTACATTATCGACTGGGGTTTCACATTATTGCTATGGGTTTAATAACAACTAAAGGTTGCGCGCGTGAAAACTCTAGTTAAATTTAAGATAAAGTGGTTAATCTTCCATAGATTAATTTTGTAGATTATTAATTTTTACTATAACTACTATTCAACACATGTTTCCTATATTTTTGGAGCCATGTATTATATTCACTGTGTGTCTGTGTCAGGTGAGTTAGCATGCCACTGGAAATCTTGAATTCCCTTCAGGATCAATAAATAATCTTTATTTTGATAATAATAGGTAGCAGCATAACATTTGCTTTGGATATAGCCTCATTTTGTTTGTTTATGTAAGCTATGCTGTTTTAACCCCAAAATCAATTTATAGCGACAGAGCTTGATTCAAATGAAAAACATGAAAATAAACTAAAATATTGGAGGCGGACACCAAGTACAAAAACACATTTCAATGTTATTACCCAACTCTTTCCTCTATGGAGATCATCCGCTTCAACACAGCCTTTGATTGGACAACACTTCCCTGAAGTCCCTATGAGCACCTACCTCTAAATCCTGGCTGTCCTGACAACTTCCCAGAAAATCCTCCAATTTCAGCCCACAGGGGTCTTCTAACGACTCGCAGGCAGGTCAACGATGGCCCCAGTGTACCATTATTACAGGAACCGGTCCTCAACAGACACCTCTCAGCTTATTGGACAATGTATTTTGTGTTTATAATAAACAATCCTGGCTCATATTCTGAATTTTATATCCTATTTATTGCCAATTCAAACTGATTTGTGCGGTATTCCCTTTCCACTAACAAACTTTCAAAGTCACAAACAACAATGGGGTGAGTTGGACAAAGACTGCCTGTTCCAGTAGTTCCTCTGTAGCCCATCAAGTCCCAACTATACCAAAACTGAATGGTTGAAGGTCAAATATCACCGTAATCTTCTTATTTGTTAGTTCACAATGTGTGCAATGTATTAATATATCTCTCATAATGTAATTGGTCCATACTAGAAAGCTACAATGAGGTGTTTCACTTCAGCTCCTCAAACCACAGATGAAAAAGATTGTAGGGTTAAAGACAAGGTTCTCAGACTTAAGATTTTTGAGGGATTCATAATATCCTCCACTTTGATGGATTATTGATCTGTTTGTCTGAGAAAGGTAATTTCCCATGTATTTCAGGGAATATTACCCTAGTCAGTTTCGAGGGATGACGGAACGAGTTAATATCCTTATATGCTACAACAAGCTTTCCTCCCAACTGGACGATTGGTTAGGTTTTACAGATCTTTCTAATTTCATCCTTTTCTATATTTCATGAGTCTATAATCCTCCAGTTGCGGCACATCTGTCAGCATCTCAATCTCCCTATTTCAATATCCCTGTCTGGGACAGAAGCGGATCCAAGCTGCTGCCCGTGGGCTTCTCCCATACTTTATAACCCTGCCTTCATTACCTGCCACAGCGCCGCCAGGCAGCCAATCAAAACACATATAGGCTTCCCATGGAAGCTGGACACATAACACTACTGGAATAATGGGCAAGCAGGGCAGGAAGAGACAGAGAGACATTGACAGAATGAGATTATATATATATATATATATATATATATATATATATATATATATATATATAGAGAGAGAGAGAGAGAGAGAGAGAGAGAGAGAGAGAGAGAGAGAGAGAGAGAGAGAGAGAGAGAGAGAGAGAGAGAGAGAGAGAGAGAGAGAGAGAGAGAGAGAGAGAGAGAGAGAGAAGAGAGAGAGAGAGGAGAGAGAGAGAGAGAGAGAGAGAGAGAGAGAGAGAGAGGATTGGAGCAAAAGAGGAAGAGTGATGGAGCAAGACAGACTGACGGAGAGGGAGAGAGAACAAGAATAAGAGAGACATAGAGGCTGACTAATATTAACCTAATACTATTTATATCAAGGTATAGCAGCAGAGGAGAACAGCAAAGAGTGAGAAGAGAGAGAGAGAGAGAGAGAGAGAGAGAGAGAGAGAGAGAGAGAGAGAGAGAGAGAGAGAGAGAGAGAGAGAGAGAGAGAGAGAGAGAGAGAGAGAGAGAGAGAGAGAGAGAGAGAGAGAGAGAGAGAGAGAGGCAAAGTAAGTGATGGAGAAAAAAATCTAGATTGAGAATAACATTGAGACAGAGGGAGAGAGGGTATGCAGGATATATTGACGGACAAGAAAAAAATGTAAAAGAGAGGGGAAGAGCAAAGTCATAAAATGTAAGTTGGAAGTTATTGAAGGAAAGTTGGATGAGAAAAAATACCAGGGTCATAAAATAATATTAGAATTGGTCTGGCCTCATGGCGTTGATGAATAAGGATGCTGCCCAGCGGGGTCTTTGGCTAGTGCGAGACGGCTAATTTGAACAGCCACCCTACCTGAGAGGGTAGTAAAAAAATATTAAAGGCGATGAAATGAAAGGCTCACCGTCAGATGCTTGGTTTATGTGTTGCATTTCCATCTCACTGCAAGTTCTCAGACACAAGATCCACTCTACAGACCTGATGGATACAAGCCAAGAAGACCATTAGGCCAGGGTAAACAAATCGCTTCTGTCAAAATAACAGTTTTAGGGACAAAAAGAAATCGTATTTTTGAAAGATGCTTTCATTTTATGACGGCCGTCATAGTTATTTGTAGGACAAGCTGCAATTATTTGCTTAAAGGATCGGAATTTAATGGTCATGTAATTTATTCAATTTGTATGCTATTATGAATGCTAAATGACTAGGAAATACTATAACATCGTCATTAAGACAAATTATGTGTTAATATGTTCACGTTCTGTTTGCCCATCTAATGTGAATTTCTTTTAGTTTTTGGTTGTAACATGGAACATGATTCTTGTCATTACATTCACTTCATTGTATTAATTATAAACAGTAAATGTAACACATTAAAGGTTGGGTATGGAATTCTCTTTTTTGGCCACTTTTGCAAAATTATTTGAAATCCTTATCATAACCCACTTACAGCCACTGAGTTAGAAGTACTGACATGAAAATTAAACAAGTCAATCTTCTGTGGAACGGGCAGGGCTCGAAAAACTCCAGCAAATAATTTCCAGAACCACCGAGTGGCATTGGACAGTAAGTAGGTCAATCAAACGGTCGTACTGCACTCCCCCTCCCCCGCTCCCCACACATGACCCCTTTGTGCACATACTCAAAGCTCGTGACCCAGAGCAAGCTTCTGTTTGTTGTTATCCTGTGGTAGCTACTGGAGCTAGCTAACTAGCTAATCCATATTTGGACCTAGCACTAGAAGACAACCCTAAACTGTAACCTAGCTAGCCTGGCTCGCTCTCACGCTTCTGTGTTTGCGCTCGTGCATGATTGCGCGTCCATGTAGTTGGAATAGGTGGAGTCAGAGTCAGCGTTGAAGGAGAGGGGGCAGGACCATTTGAGTTTGTGCATTTTCAAAATCTGCTGGCGTTTCGCAAATTCCATACCCAACCTTTTACCAAGTTCACAATGTCAAATAATCAAATACCCAAACAATTAATCTTAAACACGCCCTGATTCTCACTTATCCTTTCCTTTGGTGACATCGTCTGTGTCACAAAGGAAACAGGAAGCGGGCTATGCGCCAGAGCCACTTGATTTATGTCATCTCATTTCGCCGTAATGGTTATTTTCTCCCCCGAAAAAATATCAACGTGTGTGTGTGCCAGGGGCACGAGAGTTAAGGTCAGGATAATTCCAGAGCCGCACTGCATTGTGTAACCTTCACGGCAGAGCGATGGCCAATAAATAACGTCTAGTAGGGAGGAAAAAGGGAACGCTTTCAGATAACTGGCAAAAACGATGAGCAGAAGACTGTCTTATCCCATCTAAGGGGCCTCTCTTGTCAAAGCGTGTCAGCCTTGGAGCATTTGTGTTGGGCTGAGAATTAGTACATAAATTCATTCAAAGTAGTGCAACAGGGAGAATTTGTGTATCTGTGTTTTAATTATAGCAGGTATATTTCATTCAAGTTTCTGTCTGCATTTGTGTGTATCCATGACTCAATGGTGTCCAAAAATAAAATTGCCAAGATACTCTAAGATACTATCGAAGTCAAATCAATACAGTGTGATGTAACAACAGATATTACGCTCCAAAGGTGAAAATTGACATAGGCCTACAATGAAATCTATGATGCCTAGTCTCTACAATATTCAGACTTGGAATCATCCTTTATGTAGTATGACAAACACCTTTTTTTATAAACCATATTACATCACTCTCCCAGAGAATATTTCAACATCTTCTCTGCTGATTTCATTTTTATTGTATTTTCTTAATTATAACTTGCCTTTCATTCCCCCCTCTTATCTACGCATTGGCTCTGAAAATCTGGCAGACCACTCGTCTCTCTGAAAAGATAACCAAATCCAAGGCAAATCCCCCTTCTCCTCTGAGTGGCTCGGCCATGTCTAACATCTATGGCCTGCCTGTCTCTATAGGAAGAGGGGGAAGGAAATCTATAAAACGTCTTATAGGACGTGGAAGCGTATGACTCAGCACAGATGACACATCCCGGAGTTGTAAAGTCTTCCTCCCCGCCGCTGCTTCCTCTTTCCCTTTACCTCCTCTTCTTCCTGCCTTGTTTTTTCTTTTGTCAGTCATGATTTGCTACCTTTTATTTTGTGGACTACTTCCTACAATTAAAGGTATGATATCAAATGTCTGCCAATTAGGGTCTCCCTATCAAAACAATAACCAAAGAAGTATTTTGAATACTTTGTGAGACAGCATGGGATCTGTGGTCAGTTGGGGAGTTTGCTTCAGAGATCCTGGTTCCATGTATTAAAGTTTTAGTCACGTTAAGTTTGTAAAGGCATTTGATTCTCAAGAAACAGCCACAAGTAACGTTATCTAATGTAACGTTCACGTGCTAACATATCATTAGATGAGTAAGCTGTATGCATGGCCAAAACAATCATAAAATTAAAGATAAAATGTCTTATATCAATAAATTGGGTCACTACTGGATTGCTGTTTCTCGTGTTTCCGTGGAGGTTCAGGGGTTAAGGGATTTGAAGCCTAAACAGGCGACCGGATGATACACACCAGTATCTTGAATAAATGTTGGACCTCTCTGGTTTTGAACATTGTATGACGCACAACCCAACAAAATATATAACGTAGGTCTAGTTTTTTTTAATATATTTTAATATGGAAATGTTCTCCTTGACCATTCTCTCCTCTCACTCCTCTGCTCCACACTCCACTCCTCCACAAACATCATTCTTCTCCCACTCTTCCGTTCTCCTCCTCCCCTCTTGCTCCTTGCCTCCAAACTCTTCCCTTGCTCCTCGCCTCCTCCCTCTGTTGCTCCTCGGTTGCTCCTCTTTTCCTCTCTCTCTTGCACCTTTCCTCATACTACTCCTCATATACTTTGCCTAACATGGAACATATTTTTTTAACGATACACCGGATAGAAGTGATCTAACAAGAAGACATTGCACGTACTACATCATTGTGTGTGTGTGTGTGTGTGTGTGTGTGTGTGTGTGTGTGTGTGTGTGTGTGGACATAGATGACCCCAAACTGTCGTGGAAACTCATGTTACACGTTATCAGACTCACCACACTCAGCATTGCACCTAGGGTAACAAAAAGTTGCACACACACACGCTTGCGCGCACACACACACACACACACACACACACACACACACACACACACACACACACACACACACACACACACACACACACACACACACACACACACACACACACACACACACACACACTCTGTGAGCTAAAAGGATCTGCTTCCATGTCTAAATCATATGGACATCGGTGCCCTGACATGAAGTCCCAATGCCTTCAGAAGAGCTACTTGTGAACATAACACCAAGGGCTTCTTGTGTAGGTGGTGCTCCACTTTTAACACTTCTCTCCTGGGAGAAAGGGCCTACGTATATACCGCGTCATACCATTATAAGGAATGAAAAGGAAGAGTAGCATCTCACAGTAGAACCTCAATGAGGGAAAATACAAAATAAAAAAATAGGACAAAAGAAAGGCTGGGAGTTGATATTGTAAGAAAGTAATTAGGGTGTTCGACATATTTCTGCAGGTTATAGGACGGGCAAAGGTGCTGGGTTATTAACAACCCATCTGCCCAAACTGTTCCCTCTACAGCAAGGTCAAATTTATTCACAAACTGTAAAACCGGCAAACTAATTGAAGGTCTTTGATCCGGCAGTCGCGGAGGACCTAGCTAATAGGTAACGTGATATGAGAATATAAAATGTATGAGAAAATAGTTATTCCATGTCCAGCAGGCTGCAGAGTTTATGCACCTACTGCCCATATTGGTTAATTGGGTGGGGAGACCTTCTTGAATCGATGGAAACCATGACAACCCCACACATTATTAGAGTTCTAAATTCCATTTCCTCATCCCGGCAGACAGGTTACAATGCATGTCAATGGAGTCGTCATGGTTTCCTCAATGATTCTAGAAGGTTTCTGCGCTCGACTTACCGATATGGACATTACTTGAATGGAAGGGTTGAAGCGTACATTGTTAGGCCCTAGATGTCGGATGGTAGCGAGCAGCTGGCATAGGTGCAAAGGAGTATACACAAAACAAGGGACAATGTTCATGGAATAAACCCACCAAGGGCAGGATTAAATGACAAACACAAAAACCATTCACTGGTTTGAATAAACAGGCAGCACATTCCCCTACAAATCACCGCCCCCGCATAAACTAAGCCCTCTCCCTAAATCCATGTTGACCTGCAACATTCCACAACATTAACAGATGCCTCTAAGTATTAAAATTGTACTACTCCTTATCCCAACATATTTGCCTATCATTACCACACTAGTGCATCGTGTATACACTGTATATTTGCATTTGAATATTGACCAAAAAACATTAAGTAGCGTCTTAATTTCTCTCCAGTCAGCTACACTTGGTACAGCCCAATTAGGTCTAATCATGCACACCTGTGCATGGCAAACCAGTCAGGGTGAAATCATTGATCCTTGCTACCAGTTACCTGTCCTCCAAATGTCTCGTGGCATATAGAGCCTTTCTATCAGTGGGGTTTATTAAAACATCCTGGCCGAGATGAAAGTTAACACTCATGCCAGGTTTATTAGTACCGTACATGTCATTGTCCTGTCTTTGTTAATAGAGGACAGGTACAACCTTGTGCACTGGGTCGTTAATCGATTGATAAGCCATGAGCACCATATGTCTTGTGTTCATTTCAAATGTGTTCTGTGGGCAAGAAACAAAATCGGTTTGAGCTGGAAAACATAGCCACCCAAGAGAAAACAAATCCAATTAGACATGCGATTGAAGATACATAACCTTAAATTTGTTGAACCTTAAACTTAACATGCATGGAATATGCTCTGTCACAAAGGCTTTGTTTGGTCGATTTGTTTTTGGAGGCCATGAAAATGTTTGTCTAGCTGTAATTCATGTGTGGGATTTTGGAATATTCTCTCGGGCTTAATGAAATACATGTAGATAATTGTACTCATTTTGATAATAGTTAAGGTGCATTTCCACCACACATCCCAATGAAGAAGCATGTCGTCAGAGTTGCACCAGTGAGTCCCAAGCACCTGGTCTGCCCCTAGCCCCTCCGACTAGAAGATGTTTCCCTAGCAACACATTGTGTGTCCAGTTGGAAAAGTGAAAGAGGTGTGGCAGTTTGAAAAATTGGGCAAGAGCATCCAGAGAGCTTCATTGACCGGTAAACATGCAATGGATGACGAGGTACATTTCAGTCAGACAGAAGTTTGCATCACATCAGCTACACAGGGGATGTGTAGTTGTAGACCAACAAACATTAAGCTGTGTATGTTTGTCTACAACTACATATCCACTACAATTTATGGCGTCTATCAGAAGGCACTGTGTTGTTTTGTGCCCCTGCCTCAGCTTGGGTTAAATGCACCGTGAAATTAAAAATGACTTTTCTAGATTGTGTGCTCATATTCATAAATTAACCTGGAAATATGTCAGAAAGATTTCACCCATTAATATAACAGCTTTCCAATATTTTCCATATCGAGTATTACACAATATGCAGCAGGTTAGCATGTGTCTCACACTGCACTCATTACCACTCTAATTTAAGAGGAATCATTTGACGGAAGTGAGACACCCTGCGAATGTGAAGTTAATATCTTTAAGCAAAATTTATCTTGACTTCAATCCTGCAGATGATGATCTGCAATTGGCCACATCTATTTAAGCCTGACATACTTCTTAAAGATGATTCAATCGGCATATACATACAGCATGTTGCATATACAATAACCATAAAAAACAAGGTGTTGACTCAATTAGACCCTTAAATGGGCCTCCTTGGGTATGTACCGCAGGTTGCTGGAGACTCACAGATGCCGAGGCCAGTTAATTAGGTCGTAGTGTTTAAATAGACCACCACCCGTCATAAAACTCATTCTGCATGACACAGGTCGATCCACAAGGATCAATACACTGGGAGTAGCCCACTCTGATGTTTAAATATCTTTAACCACTCAATATCTCTCTCCTCTGTCTCAGAGGATTCCCCAGGGATCAACACACCATAACAGATGGCAAAAGAAAGCAAATGAAAGTTTATATACCTCAAATTCCTCAGATACACCCCAGTATAATATATATTGCAATGTATTATCACACTGCAATCTTGTCTCACTCGTGAGTACACATGGAGTGCTCGGCACCTTTCTCAAGGGCTCCTACAGGTAGACTGCGGATGTTAGGGATCAAAGCCAGCCCATTTTGTCACTATCCTTCCTGCTAACATGGTGCTTGTATTTATCGAAGCATCAACATTTATTTTCGGTTGCGAAACAGGTCCCCACCTCCTGAGCCACAGCTATAACAATTTTTTCGATAGTGAAACCAACAAACCCAGGGATTGTGTCAAAATGCGATGTTGCAGTATCCTCTCGGATTTACAACTGCCATCCCTCATCCTAATCACAGCCAACCTCGGTGTAGTCACCATGACAACAACCATTAACTTTTTTGCAATCAATTCGCCCCCCCCCCCCCTGCCCCCTTTCCACACCTCTCTCAGCATCCGAGGGCGGGACTGCGGAAGGGCAGTCATTTAGACGGGGCCCTGTCCCTGGAGAGGGGGCCCATAGTGCGCCTATATCATCCATGAGTTACTAGAATATAATTGTGCTGGTTAAATGACACTCCAGAGATTCCAAATGCCCTTTCACAACAGAAAGGGGGTTTTGATAGAGTGCAGATAGCGGCGCTTAGAGAGGGGACATATTTCTTGAATAATGAACTGTGGTAATGGTCGTAAAGCGCTGGAGCGCTGGAGGCTGAGGGTTTTGAGGACGGCTCAGCACTAATACGGCGAGACGGCGGAACGGCGAGCAACGACCCGCGTGCCGCATTACCACCACAATTAGAAGACGGACGATCTGACTGGGGGTTTTCTTTTCCACGCTTGGACACACCATTATTTGACCGGTTCTTATTTAGTTCAATACCATTTATGCCCCCATTTCTATGTCTCACCAAAATGACACACACACAAATATGCACAATTTGGCCACAATTTATTAATTTGCGCTACAATACAGGGGTTGGGTTGTGTTATGCAGTGATACGGTCAAAGCAAAGTCCCAGAGTAATAATCGGACAAAGAATATGAATAAACTCTTTGAATGGAGGGCTTGGAGAGTTTCCCAGTGCTATTTAGATACCTATAATCACCTCACATGTATCCAATCTGTGTCAATCCCATCCTCATTAAGCCTAGCTAAGTTGGTTTTCCCATAAAAGAATCCACTCTCTTCTGTGAGAAGACCCAAGGGGACTGAATCTCCGGGAAAACTTTCATGTTTGTTTGTAATATACCTGCAGGGAGAGCTCCCGGGTGTTTAGTCTAAATAATTTAGCCCTACTTATAAATGAAGTGAAGTGTAGTACTAACTGTTTGTGACCTGTTTTACACTGAAGCCAGCAATCTCAACTTTGTTTAAAACGTCTTAATTGGCTACCATAGAATAAAGACTCGTTAGTACCTCATCTAATCATTAGTTCAAAAAGATGATGTTTTTTTGATCATCACATAGCAATGTGCCTCTGCCTAATTTCCTCAATTTTCTCGTATGTCTCAGAATCAATGGTTTCCATGGGTTTGATGTATTTAATCGTCCATTTTCTTTTCTAACATCCCTCCTATGGTATAATACATACTGTATATAGGTACTGACTGCACTATCTGCACTGATCTTCTATTCCTAACCCCTGCCAGCTCATGATTACACTTGTATAATAATTCAGTTGATGTTTTGCTGTTCTGAGAAACCTGCTGATATGTTTTTTTAAAGGTCCATCCCAACCAAGGACAAGGCAAAATGAATCATGAATCATGGGAAAAGAACACAGATCTGGGGTTCAATAGAGAGCAGGATTTGATTTCTTCTCTCTGAGACCAAGGGCAAAGTGTTTCTCTCTTGGTTCTCAGAGACATGAATAAGCCATTATCGCCTGGTGTTGGTTTGTAGTTGTCTTGACATGCCCTCTGACCACGGTGAAAGATAACCTGTAGGTCTCACTCTCTCTCGCTCACTCTCTCTCTCTTTTTCTTACTCTCTCGCTGAGTCATGCGCACATCTATTTCCACAGGACACGGATGAGAACATTGTCATGATTCCGTTCTCAGCTACTGAGACACCTATTTCTCCCCTTGGTATTGAAATTTTTTAGTTTTTTTGTTTTTTAAACTGTAAATTAATATGATAATATGTACGGACAAATTGATAACACATGTAAACTAAAAATGAGTATTTAGCGAGATACAGGATACAAAATTTCAAAAATATTTTAGCAATGAGTTGCACAGGTCTTATTTGCGGTTTGGAATTTTAAGATTAGCAGCATTTGAGTACTTTCAAATGATACAGGGTTAGTTCCAATTAGTTTAGTTCTATAACAGACATATCCAGTGACATTTAGAATTTGAAAATACATAATTTCAATAGATTACCTTTTAACTTGGTTAAATGTTCTTCCTGTGAGCACTTCATATAAATGCTAATGTGCAGCATTTCGGGAATTATACATTATTTAGATATTGATTATAGTAGCATTTCCATCATACCAAGAATGGCGTTGTGTGCAGTAATCTATCCAATTCTGTTTATAAAATATTATGCACACACACACAGACACAGACAGACACACACACACACACACACACAACACACACACACACACACACACACACACACACACACACACACACACACACACACACACACACACACACACACACACACACACACACACACACACACACACACACACACACACACACACACACACACACACACACACACACACACACCATGTAATGAAAACATTTCCTTTTTTTCTTGCCAGGGGCAGTCTTGCTAGACCATCTATATTATTACGTTATTGATATTATAATTATAGAATTCACCAGCTCCTCCGTACCAAAGAACATAGAGCAGTGGCTGACTGTGTGTGTGAGTGTGTGAGTGAGTGTCTTCAAATACGCCCACCAAATTGTGGTACAAAAAAATAAAAATAATATTAATAAAAACATCATTGTGTATGATTTGTTGATAGTAATACATGTAATATCCCGAAAGAATCAACAATGCTTTAGTCAAACAAAAATTCTGATCATGATAATTTCTACAGCAGAGCGGAATTGCTGCTAGCTCTTAATGCTAACTTTAAAGCTTGCTCTAGTATTGGGTCTAGCACAAGCTTGAATGCTAGCTGTAATTCTAGCTCTGAAGCTAGAACTAATGCCAAGAAGCTGAGCACTTTATAACACTACAATGCTCCAACTTAAGCCATATCACTG
>OLKM01000026.1:452389-454856 GCA_900291075.1 Melanogrammus aeglefinus | reverse complement strand
TGGTGGATTGGCGGGAATTGAACAAGCGTTAGCCGTCAGTGGCAGTTAGCTTCACAGAGCTTGTGTGTCGCGGCTACGCGAGGAAGACAGGCGTGTTTACTGTGCACTGACGCCACACGAACACCCCCACTCCCTGGTCCCCTGGTCCCCTGCAGTTAACCATCCCCCCCCTCCACCCCCAACACTCCCCAACCCCCCCATCACTGAGAGAGGGGCCGTGATGTGGCAGGGGGATGCGGGGAGGAGGTGGGCTCCGGTAATAGTTTGATGGGGGGACTGGGTGTTTGTGTTTACGCCAGTGTTTCGCATCTGTGTGTCTGCTTGTTTGTGTGTCTGTGTTGTGATGATGGTGAAATATAGTGTGGGCGAATTAGTTTGTTAAATGTGAAAAGAGATAGCGCGGAATGTCTCGGCCAGCAAAAAATGTTGTAGTGGGCAGACTAATTAGGGAATATACGGCAATATGATTTGTTCTGTGACAAATTGGGAGGGTTCAAATGGAAAACAGGTGTCTTCTTTCTCATTAATGATTGAATGGTGCATGGATTTAGGCAGGTGGGCGGGTTGAATACCGATTATTTTGTTACACTAGTTAAATAATAAAGTAATAAATAATAAAATACAATGTCAATGTGTTTTTCCCAGGGAAAATAGAATAAACTTTTTTGTCTGTGTAGTTCCCTGGAGGAGGAAGGAAGGGTACACCACATAAAGGTGTGTGTTGGTGCGGTGTTGCTGGAGAGTGTACAGCATATGAACGAGTCTGTGTCTTTGTGGTTTCCGGGAGGGAGGAAGGGCTGACCATTGGAAGGAGTCTGTGTCTGTGTGCGGTGTCCGGGAGGAAGGAAGGGTCTACCATGTGAACGTGTGTGTGTGTCTCTGTGGAAGGGTACCCCGTATGAAGCAGCATGGATTCAGTGACCTGGCCCATGGCTCAGAGGGACAGTAGGGCAGTGAAACAGACAGCAGCACGGGGCCCCTAAAACACCACACTGCTCCCAGCCTCCACGTCTGACTAACACTATGGGGGAACTTTACACAACCACCATGACGGTACGCTCTGTACGTGAAAGGCACTGCAGTTGGCCCTGGTCATAATACATTATGTGAATGGAAAGAGTGACATCTGACAGGAATGGTAGCACATGTACCACTGTATGTGACTGTGTGTTCCACTGTGTTTTTTACTGTGTGTTTTCTAGTAATGACTGCTGTTATATGTGCTCTGTTTTCATATAATGTCGGTTTTATATTATGATAGCAAAATGGGGTGTCATTTTGACAGTGTTTAATCATCTGAACCTTAACTATTGCAATTGAGGAGGTACATTTCAATACCATTTTATTTTTCACATGTCAGTTGGTAGTGCAACTGTAAATGATGTAGGCTGCATAAAGGAGAGCTGGCCCAAAGTTTAAAACTGTGCATTATGTCAGGGATGAGATTAATGATTATCGCTTAGAGGTTGTGGTTTGGCTGAGAACCAGTGGGCTAGGGAGCCCGTGCCACCTGGACTAACTGTTAACTAACTGTTAACTGTTATTTAAAAAAAAAGCTCTGTCTAGGTCCCTCTGACACCACTGTTACCCAGGAGCTGGAGAGAATCTTCTAGTAGCTTCCAATTCTAAATCCTAAAGTTTCAGAATGGAGCCATATTAAATATTAAATTGAATATATTAAATATATAATTGAAAAAATAAGAATAGAAGCAATTCAAGATTTTAGAATGGATCAATTCAATAATTTAGAATGGAAGTAAAATACTTAAATCAATTAAATGATTAAGTATGGAACCAATGAAGATTTTAGAATGGAATCAATGAAATGATTTAAACATTAACCAATTCAATAATTTAGAAAAGATCCAAATAAAGCAAAAATGTTAAATTCAGTCTTTCCCTGTTAAGGGGTTTAATTTTAAATTACATTCTCTATTTCTTTTGCTACATTGAGGTAATCCATCAATTTCAGGAATAATAAATGCAGAATTCTCCAGTACTCCTGGAAGCCATTCCCAGTAAACACATAATAATTCATCCAACAGTCTTACCGATATTCTCTCTCTCTCTCTCTCTCTCTCTCTCTCTCTCTCTCTCTCTCTCTCTCTCTCTCTCTCTCTCTTCTCTCTCCTCTCTCTCTCTTCTCTCTCTCTCTCTCTCTCTCTCTCTCTCTCTCTCTCTCTCGACCAATGGGAATGGCTTCAGTGATAGTCAACAGTTGGTCAGAAGTCGAAAAGACCAGAAGTCGGTTTTGTATTTTGTCATAATTGTCATTATTCTTATTCTTTTTTGTTCCTGACAACTTACACTGCACATCTACGCGGATGGACTTGATGGCAGCCACCCCCACCCCATTGTCAGCCTTGCAGTAGTAGCGACCCCCCTGCACCCGCAGAATGCGCTCGATGCGCAGCGTCTCGTTGTAGATGGACGTCTCCATGAACTTGTCTGACGCGCTGCCCGCCGT
>OLKM01000026.1:429889-449889 GCA_900291075.1 Melanogrammus aeglefinus | reverse complement strand
CTGTGTGCGTGAGTCTGTGCGCACACACACTATTGTGCTTGTGTTTATGGTTGTCTGTGTGTGTATGTTTGTGTGTGCACACACCACACGTGTATGTGTGCTTGTGTTTGTGGTTGTGTGTGTTTTTGTGTGTGGTTGTGCCTGTGTGTGTTTTTGTGTATGTGTGTATGTTCATGTGTTTATGTGTGTGCAGCATGAGTGCCAGAATAATACTCGATGCACTTGAAGGCAACATATGGTTTGAGTCCGCTCAACACAGATAATTCAGCAGAGCAAGAGATGTATGTAGAGTGCACAAGATGACAGCGTGTTCACATCAGCGCAACACAGACCTGCTCATCTGAGCATCGGAAGATGAGCTAAGAACAGAGGGAAGAACAGAGAGCGGAATGGAATGGTTTTGAAGCAGGTGAAAGAGAGTTGGGCATTGGGGGGGAGAGGCAGCAATTGGTCGGAAAGTGAAAGGGAGATTTGTGTGCGAGAGAGACAGAGGTTACAGACACTATGTTTGTATGTGTAAGAGAGAAAGGGAGAGGGACGGAAATGATTGGAACTTGGAAGTATTTAAAAGAATGTGTATGAGAGACAGACATGCATAGAGGGATAGCATAGGGGACGTAGAGAGAGAGACAGAGAAAGAGAGGACAAAGATAAAAAGAAAGATAAAGAAAGCGAAAGAGAATTTCAGAAAGGGTGTATGGGACAGGGAATGAGGGAGAGGGAAAGATGGTGAGATAATGAGAAAGACAGAGAAAGGGAAATAGAGACAGAGAGAGACTGATAAAAAGAGATTGAGAGAGATGTTGATTGGATGTCTTGTATTTCTGGCTGCTGATTGGAGCAGAGCATCACATTGTGAACTTCCATTAAAAGGAGCCAAACGACAAAAGAACACAAACACAAAAGAACACAAACACACGCACATGCACACACAGTGTGTGCATGTGCTTGTGTGTGTGTGTGTGTGTGTGTGTGTGTGTGTGTGTGTGTGTGTGTGTGTGTGTGTGTGTGTGTGTGTGTGTGTGTGTGTGTGTGTGTGTGTGTGTGTGTGTGTGTGTGTGTGTGTGCAGCCTGAGCAAATTCCACATTCTATTCTACACACGTGTCTAGAGGGCACCAGATTCATTACCTTTCTATTACACTGGCAGCTTAAAACCATCATCTTTAGTTGCCATTTCTTTCACTTTACGTCCTCTGTCCCCTCCACCCCTACCCCCTACTATAGTCTACATTACCTCCCACTTGAGGCTTTGTACCTCTCGTCTTTTCCCAACTTTATCCTTTTTTGCATTTCTTCCATTACTCTACTTTATTACTCTTCTGAGAGAAAGGAGTCAGACGCAACTCTCATATGAATGAATGTGCTGTTGTGCTGCTGTGCTCAACATCATGGCTGCATTCCATGCGCACACACACACACACACACACACACACACACACACACACACACACACACACACACACACACACACACACACACACACACACACACACACACACACACACACACACACACACACACACACAAACATAAGTGTGCACCTGTATAAAGCTCAGGTTAAAACAGTACCACAACTTTCTATTCCCTGGGGCAACAACAGAAGCGCAAAACGCTTGCCTTGCATTATCCCGCACAAGTTTTGTTCAGCTGATTTATATTCTGCTAAGTTCTCATTCAGCTATTTAAGACACAAACACGCGGAACAACAAGTAACACGGAATACACTAGAGACCGAACGAAAGCACTGTGTGTGACAGAAACATCCACAGTAAGACATATTTTTCACTGCTTACCAGTCAATTATCCTTGCGGGAAAAATACAACAACCTGCAGTACATTCATACGTGTTACTTAGACCAACACGTTGTTGGTGTTGTTATCTAATTATTGGTTAGATTACAGCTCATTGTATCCTGCAGCGGCCTGTTGGCTGCTGTATTTACTGTTATTGCAGGGATCAGGATGAGGGGAGGAAGAGTGTTGGCGGGTTGAGTGCTGAGCTAGTATGGGCGGTGAAATACCAGCGCTAATTATGTAGGGCTAATTCAGCTAGCTAATAAAGTTTCCATTAGTGGTCACAGCTTTTCAGGGACTGATTACCATGGCAACGGTTAAGGGGCCATCATTTGAAACAAATTGACAGTGTTAACCCCCCCCTGTCTGTCGCTATGCATATCAGTGGATTTAAGCAGATGATTAAAACACAATTGTTTTCTGGCAGCTCAGTAATACCATTGCTGTGTTTCTATAATGACATGGCCGTGTGGCTCGTTGTTGAAATTAATTAATGGAACTAGACCATTTGAGGATGATATAATGATATGGGGCCCGTTTAATAGTGGTGCAGAGGGAGAGAAAAGACGCTGCCTTATTATGTGTGTTTGCTGATGATGCTGTGATTTATAGTGGTCATAAATCAGAACATCAAGGTGTCAAGAACACAGTAAGGGGACTCTAGAAAATGTCGTTTGTCTCTTCAAGAGATGCATCATGAGGAGATTGATGGATGAGAAAGAGAGGGAAGGATATGGGGAGGCCACAGAACAAGATAACAAGATGGGGGAATTAAAGTGTAAAGATAAATAAAGAGAAAGAGACAATTCTTTCTCACATACATTCCCTCTCAATCTCTCCTTTTTTACCTCACACCCCTCCCACACAGTAAAATGTACACCTCACCCCCACCAAAGCACAAGCGTGTGTGATTTATTTTATCAGTATTTCTATGTACAGATGTATCTATGTGTTTTTCTATGGTTTACGTATTTATACATGGACTGTGTATCTATCAATCAATCCATCAATCAACCTCTTGACTATCTATTTATCTATCTATATATCTATCTCTATGACTTCCCATCCGTCCGTCCGGCCGGCCGGCCGGCTGGCTGGCTGGCTGGCTGGCTGGCTGGCTGGCTGGCTGGCTGGCTGGCTGGCTGGCTGGCTGGCTGGCTATTGATGTCTATTTGTGTGCGTACCAAGTATTTGTGTGCTTAATTAAATCAATAATGTCTTGCCACCTCCCAGCGTTCTCGGAAACACACCCGTGTTTGTTTGCTCGTATTTTCTCACCAATCTCTTGATGCAGTGGCAGCAGTCCACTGTACAGCACTTGATTCATCCAACTGGCTCACTTACCGTGAATAAGCTTAAAATTATAATCCTTTTATAGGGAATACTACTTGGACAAAGACCCACCCATTACAAACAAACACACACACACACACACACACACACACACACACACACACACACACACACACACACACACACACACACACACACACACACACACACACACACACAAATTATTCCTCAATCTCTGAGAAATAATACGGTGAGATAGACAGAAAAGAAAGCAACAAAAAGAATAACAAGAGAATTACAAAGGAAGAAGTAAAAAGACGAACGAAAAGGAAATAAAGGAAACCAAACACCTGCCATCCGTGGGCACGGATGAACAGACATTATACAACAAACTAATCCCAACACCTTTCTACTTCAAACTGGTTCTCAAAGAACACCATTTCAAGAATTGAAGCTGGGGTACTAGAAAATACTCAAGTAGCATGAGACTAGTCATGACGTCCTGTAGAATATTTATGTAGCGTTCAAATACTCATTTAGTACTGTTCTTGTAGCGCTTGAACACTCATGTAATACTAGAATACTCATCTAGTACTAGAATACTGATATAAACCTAGAATACTCATGTAGCGCTCAGATACTCATTGATACGAGAAAAATGATGTACAACTAGAATACTCATGTAGTACTAGAATACTAATGTAGTCCTAGTATACCTGTGTAAGAGAGACGATCTTGTGGATGGCAGAGGCAATGTGGGCTGAATCTCTATGTGACTAAATGTGTGTTTCCTGGCTAGTTCTAGTAGCCACAGAGAGAGACATACAGACAGACATCCAAGAGGTCAGCACATAGGGTGAGCGGCTATGGTTACTACGGTGTCTGTGGGGAGCTTAGCGTAGCGTAGCTTCGAAAAAAGTCTAGCGTAGCATAGGTCAACTTTTGAACAGCTTATAGAAATAGACATGTTGTATATATTATGTACAATGCGGCACAAAAACGGCCATTTGCAGGTCTGCCCTGTAATGGGGGCTGCAGTTGTGTCTGTCCATCACAATCCCGCTTCTCCCTTCCAGCGGATTCTCTAGATGTTTTCCATGATCTCCATTGTACCCGCTTTACCAATTGTTGAATTGCTGGAGGTGCTCAACCAGAAGCTCAATAGGTCGCCAAATCCACTTGGGGGGCTGAGGAAACATCAGGGCATCCTGACAGGAAGGGTTTGAACTTGAAGCGCTACCAATTAGCTGAGGGTTGTTATTGGTCAGATCCCTGAGGGTTGTTATTGGCTGTCCCAATTGGTCCAAATTCCAGATAGCTCCTGATGGTGCTCGAACATGGATTCATTCCTTCCTGTGTAAATAGGAAGGAATTAGGCTGTGTAGTGAAGATGAGGAGAGCTTAGACAACGAAAGATGGGCAGGGGGGGATAACAATATAAAGTGAAGAGAGAGAGAAAATGGGGAAAGACATGCTTTGATGAATAAACAGAGCGCTTGAGTGAAAGAGAGAGAGAGAGAGAGAGAGAGAGAGAGAGAGAGAGAGAGAGAGAGAGAGAGAGAGAGAGAGAGAGAGAGAGAGAGAGAGAGAGAGAGAGAGAGAGAGAGAGAGAGAGAGAGAGAGAGACAGCAAGAGAGGGACAGAGCAGAGAGAGAGAGAGAGAGAGAGAGAGAGAGAGACAGCGAGAGAGGGACAGCAGAGAGGGACAGCAGAGAGAGAGAGCAGAGAGAGAGAGAGAGAGAGAGAGAGAGAGAGAGAGAGACAGAGAGGGACAGCAAAGAGAGAGAAAGAGAGAGAGAGAGACAGGGGGACAGCAAAGAGAGAGAAAGAGAGAGAGAGAGACAGGGGGACAGCAAAGAGAGAGAAAGAGAGAGAGAGAGAGAGAGAGACAGGGGACAGCAAAGAGAGAGAAAGAGAGAGAGAGAGACAGGGGGACAGCAAAGAGAGAGAAAGAGAGAGAGAGAGACAGGGGGACAGCAAAGAGAGAGAAAGAGACAGGGGGACAGCAAAGAGAGAGAAAGAGACAGGGGGACAGCAAAGAGAGAGAAGAGAGAGAGAGAGACAGGGGGACAGCAAAGAGAGAAAGAGAGAGAGAGAGACAGGGGGACAGCAAAGAGAGAGAGAACGAGGGAGAGAGAAAGTGTTAGAGCGGCGAGGAGGTGGAGAGGAAAAGAGAGGGTAAGAGATGGTGAGAGAGATAGGGGGAGCCCATCGAGAGCAGGGGCAGGGGCTCGGGTGTCGATAAAACTGACTAGCTGATATTGAATAGGCCCATCTGTTCCTCCAGCCGTGTCATTTGATCCTAGCGGCCATATCCCGGGCCGTGGGAGCGCGGTCATGTGATAGCCAGCACGGAGAGGAAGCCCAGAGCTCAGCAAGCATCAACGTGGTCCTCAGCAGGATGGCGGCCCTGACAGACAGCAGATACACCTTAGACAACCCCCTGCCCTCCCTCCCTGAGGTTCATCTTCTTCACTTGGTTCTAATGCTCTGTCTCCTTCGTCGTCACCTTCTGCATTCCTTGTGTCCCTCTCTTCACTGGTCCTCCTGTTGAATTTCTCTTTATCTTATGGTGATTCAAATTGATATCAATCTAACTTATTCATAATATGAATTCACCATAATCATGAATGCTTATAATACTATATGAAAATAATCATTGATTGTTCGTGTTCTTTCTGTTCAGCCAGTGTGTGAGTGGTCGACACCTAGGATCGTGGATGTCGGAAGAGTTTTTATTTCTGCAGCTTTATAAGATGTTAATAACATGTCATTCCCCTCTCACCTCCAACAGTCACATGCAGTTTGTGCACGTAGTAGCTTAACACAGAGACGGTCAACCCAAGCTCCACTGTGTGTGTGTTTGTGTGTGTGTGTGTGTGTGTGTTTGTGTGTCTGCGCATGTCTGTGTATATCCACAGATGTGTGTGTGTGTGTGTGTGTGTGTGTGTGTGTGTGTGTGTGTGTGTGTGTGTGTGTGTGTGTGTGTGTGTGTGTGTGTTTGTGTGTGTGTGTGGAGGGGTCTATCGGTGTTTATGTGTGTGGAGGCTTATGTATGTGCACAGATTTGTGTGTGTGTCTGTGTGTTTGCAGATATGTGTATGTGCACAGATGTGTGTGTGTCTGGGGGTCTGTGTGCGTTTCTGTGTTTTTGTGTGTGCAGGTTTGTGCATCTCCAAAGATGTGTCCGTGCGACTGGGGTTGGGTTCTTTGTGTGCGGTTTTGTGTTTATGTGTGTGTGTCTGAGGGATGATGTTAGTGCTGAGAGGCATGATGGTATTGAAATGCTGAAAAATGGGAATGGGTTTATCTTCATAAACCCAGGCTATTTATCATCTATCCACATATCTATAAGGGCTGAACCTCATGGTGCTTTTATGTTTATTACAGTCTTCCAAGTTTCATTGTTGTTTAAACTTAAAAGGATTTGCTCACACAGTTGAACTAGCTTTCCCGGGATGATCAGGTTCCCTGCATTTGAAAAGTTGGACCATAACTGAAAATGACTTTTTCAGTTTTATATAACCCCTGAAATAACTCCCGTGTCGTGTGTATACCTGCTGAGGAGGTGGATCCTCCAAGCGAAGCCGTCCGGCCGCAGCCATAGAGCCATTGTTTGGCCAAAATTAACACACAATGGGTGAATAACAAAGGACCCTGTCCTAAACGGAAGCGTTACTAGGCCCTGTTTTGACCAGATATCATCATATGGGGCCCAAACCTATTTTGGACAAGAATATTCAAAAACACATTTTGAGTCTGTCCCGACACGGCCATGTGCTCAGGCTTTACTGTTCATCCTTCCCCCCCTCCCTCGCTCTCTCTCTCTCTGCCCACTTCTCTCCTACACAATGCATGTCTCTCTACCTCTCAACTCTCTCTCTGCTCATCTTTCTCTACCGTCTATCTCCCTCTGTCGATCTCTCTCTACCGCTCTATCTCCCTGCTATCCCAGCTGTATTCCTGCTTTTCCTCGTTCTGAACAGGTCGGTTCACCCTCTCATTTGTGTATTGCTATTATTATTTTTATCTTAATGTTTGCCCCTCTCTATCTCTACTTTATCTCCCCTCTTTCCTCAACGATTCACTCTCTCTCTCTCTGTTCTCACCTATTATCTGTCCGTCCATCCATATCTCAGTGCTTGATCTCCCCGCCCCTCACTCCCTCCAGGAGGGAGGGGGGGTTTGTGTGACCTTGTTTGTATCCAGGTCTTGTTCTCTCTGAGTGGCTGCACGCGCTCCACCTGCCACCCGACCGGACCGGCTCCCAGCCCTGCTATCGATCGACCTCCGCTTGGCCCTCAAGGACGGAAACCAAAAACCCCTCATTCCAGACCGCATCAGCTCCTCTCCTCCTCCTCCCCCTTCTCCCTTTATCTCCCTCGCTCTGTGTTTATCGCTCTCTCTCTCTCTCTCTCTCTCTCTCTCTCTCTCCATCCATCCCTCCTTCTTGAATTCATCTACACTGCAGTCCACCTCTCCCTGCGCTCCACTCCCCCGTCTCTCTCTCTCTCTCTCTCTCTCTCTCTCTCTCTCTCTCTCTCTCTCTCTCTGTCTCTGTCTCTGTCTCTGTCTCTCTCTCTCTCCTCTCTCTCTCTCTGTCTCTGTCTCTGTCTCTGTCTCTCTCTCCTTCCTCCCCCACTCCCTGCTGCAGGAATCCATCACGCAAATAAATACCCCACATACACACAAGAAGACAAAACTACCTACACACACACAGAGACATACACACGAACAGAAGTACACACACACACACACACACACACACACACACACACACACACCTACACATTCCCGCACACACAGACTTGCTTAAACAAGGTCCCTTCTCAAGGTTGCAGTGACCAGAAGACCCATGAATAAATAATGAGGCAATAGGAATCACTTTCAGAAAAACCATTTACCCTCCTATTGTGTTGGCGTAGAAGGGGCCCGCGCAGGCCTGTATGAGTATAACAAGGCTCCTCCAAAGAGTACAGCACTCTGTTAACTAAAAGCTGTGCAGCCCACCCTCACGTACTGCGGAAGTGGCCACTCCGCCACCTTCACTTTGACCCCTGATGTTTTGTTCTTTCAGTCTTCCCTCAGCGGCGTATTCGTATCTATCCTCCTTCTTTGCATTCTTTTCCCACTTTCGTCCTGTTTATTTTTCCATTCGTCCTCTCTCTTCTTCGTTCATCACTCGTTCATTCTGTCTTTAACTGTGACTTTATTCCCTACTTTACTTGTTAATTTCCTTCTTCCATAATTGCATTATTTCATTCGCTCTTAAAAATGTTACATTTTCTTTCATGAGTTTGGTTGCTCATTCTTTCTCTTTTTTGCCTGATTTATTTCTCCCCGGCCTCCCTACTTCCTGCACGTCCTCTCGGTGGGCGGTGTTGTCAGGGCAACAGGATGGAGGGAACTACAGGGTACCCTAAGTTCTGGCTGCTGGTGGGGTTGAAACAGACGCTGTTTCGGGGTGTTGTTGTGGGTTGTTATGGTGGAAGAGAGGTTCACACCACTAGATGCACTATTCCCAACCTGCCAAAGGCCATGAACTCATTAGTTGGGAAAGAATAGTTTCTCTATTTCGGTTGCCCCTTTTTGGATATTTTTTTTGCCCCGCAATGACTTAACCAGTCAGATGCACGCAAATGGGAGCAAACATCCACAGACGCACACAGAGCGACACACACAGACACACACACAGCAAGAGAGAGTGAACAAACTGCAGGAGAACAAACAGTTTATGAGGTTTGATGTACGTCCCTGTGATGTCGGACCGGAGTGTGGACAAGATATGGAGAAGAAGAGAGACAGGAAGGGACAGAGAGAGAGAGCAGGTGAGCCCGAGAGAGAGAGAGAGAGAGAGAGAGAGAGAGAGAGAGAGAGAGAGAGAGAGAGAGAGAGAGAGAGAGAGAGAGAGAGAAGAGAGAGAGAGAGAGAGAGAGAGAGAGAGAGAGAGAGAGAGAGAGAGAGAGAGAGAGAGAGAGAGAGAGAGAGAGAGAGCAGGTGAGCCCGAGAGAGAGAGAGAGAGAGCAGAGAGAGAGAGTGAGCGAGAGAGAGAGAGAGAGAGAGAGAGAGAGAGAGAGAGAGAGAGAGAGAGAGAGAGAGAGAGAGAGAGAGAGAGAGAGAGAGAGAGAGAGAGAGAGAGAGAGAGAGAGAGAGAGAGAGAGGTGATCCAAGGTGCAGATCAGAGGACGGTACGGACAGGTAGAAAGACGGGAGCTAGAGGGGATGAAGGTGAGTGTTTCAACGGAAACGGACACAGAAAGACGAGCGAGGGCAGAGGAAATGAGGTGCAGAGGAATATGAACGACGGAAAAAGTGATTTGAGGAAAGGGAGGAGAAGGAATGATTAGATTACTCTCGTCTGTACGGACGGAGCGAGGGAGCTCTTTCCAATCCAATCTAGCACGGCCGAAGGTAAACAATCAGTCTTGATAAAGGATTAGACGGACCCTCAATCAGGCTCATTCTGCCCAAAGCAGCCTTTATTGGCCAGGCCCCTCCGAGCCAAATAGAGCCCTCCTTCAACTGAGAGGAAGAGAGGGAGAGAGGGAGAGAGGGAGAGAGGGAGAGAGGGAGAGAGGGAGAATGGGAAAGTCAATAGACATGGCCCTGCCTTGGCTTTTTGTAGAAATTGAAGGAGAGACATTTGGCTGACTGAGGATTTGTTACATTTCATTTGTTTATTCACTGATTGTGTTTGCCATTCAGTCACATTTTTGCATGCTTTGCGAGTGGCACTTGTGTTTGTTTTTGGACTTGTCTGGTCTTCCACAGACACCTCCTCTCCTATGTTCCCGATTGGGGCCAGGAGTATCAAAGGCCACGCCACAGGAACTGTCTCTCTCTCTCTCTTTGGACCTTGCTGCCATGTGCTACATGTGGATCTCTTAGTCTCCCATGTGCTACCCCTTTGTGTTGACCTCACTGTCTTGCCTGGAAGGGGGGCCAGATAAGCTAGGGGGTACCCTGTACATAGCTCACACGTAGATCACCCTTCTATAGACACTAGGTAAGCTGTGGGTACCCTGTATAGCTCACATGGAGATCACTTGTGTCTAGAGACACTAGGCAAGCTGGGGGTACCCTGTACATAGCTCACACGTAGATAATCCTTGTTTAGAGAGGGTTGCTTGCTTTCCTGTGGCGGCACCATCGGTCCCCTTAACCTTCTCTTGTGTTTCCCCCACAGTGAATGTCCTTTTACTTTTCAGTTGTGTCTCCTAATGCATTTCTGGTTGTTTTGTGAGATCCTTTACCCCTTAAACTCTTTAAAGGACCACAACAAACATGCCTACTTATTAACATACCTACTTATACATACATCCTTATTATTTTGTTTACAAGCAAACTAGAGTCAAAATCCTAAAAAGAAAAAGTTGTGAAGGATCAAATGTGAAACTCTTACCGGGAAATGTATTTGTAATGAATACACACAATATGTACACTCACTCTCCATAAAAAAAACTGCAGCCCTAGACCTTTGCTAAAGTTAAAACCAAGAAACCAACCATTGGACAAGGAGTGAGAGTGAGACTGCAAGGAGGAGGAGTAGGGCTGAGAGCAGAGGATGATGAAGGGTGCAATGGGTTTGGGCCGGGGTGTGGCAGGGCTGGTGCATCTGTAACTCGGTATCCCCAGAGGGAGCACATGCAGAGCGATCGCATAACACTCCTGCAAGGTTCTCCTGAGCCACTGCTGAGGTCACCTTCTCGTCCTAAAAATAAGGTTATTTATTACTCTGTTGTGCGTCGTGTTGTGTTCTTTTTCTATGTTGGATCCATTTTTCAGGGCAGGAGGAGTTCAATCAAGGGAGGAGGGGGAGGGCGACCAATCACTGGGCTGCCCTTTCGTTATCAGCAGCGCTGTGTGAGGTCTGACTGTTTCAGATGCATCAGCAAACCTCTCAGCAGTAGGGCTGTACTCGGGCTTGATGAGCCAGCCTCTCCATCCTGATGAGGTATTCCTTCTACCACTAATGAAAATGGGTAACTGTGGAATTGTCTGTTTGTGCCGGTTGAATTGCCATGGTGGGTCTGCCAACAAGACCCAAGCCACCGTGGCCTTGGCATTGAGTCCCTAATGTGAGTCACCACAAGGTGCCTCCCCCACCCCCCACCCCCACCCAACCCATTCCCTTTGTCCTGGTTTTATGGCTCTACCTCTGTCTTGTGTCCGCATAAAGGGAGGCCATCAAACACATCTGTTAAATTGTGGGGTTCCTGGAAAGTTATTTGGAGAGGCACCAGCAAGGGCAGTGCAACACCGACTAGAATAGAACACGACTGTACTGGCCGGCCTGGACCTGGAAATGTGCTTTTGGCGTGACCTCAGAGTCATTAAAATAGTACATTACGTAAAAGCCGATACATAAACGAGTAATAATAATAAAAAATAAAAAAAAATTATGTTGATTGCAGCAGTTCATTAGGTGTCATTTAAAAGCGCCATCAAATTTGATACAAATTAGCTTTGGTAAACCTTGCATTTGGCCAGGGGGCCAAGTTATAAATCACTGCCCTGAGGGCACCACCTTAAACGCTGCGTGGAGAGGCTGGCCGGTGGCCTTCTCTGTGGCCTGGGCCTGTTTCCTACTGCAGAGTTGCAGGGAGTGGGTGAGGTATCGTGGGTGGTCAGTCTTGTAGCGTATTTCTCTGGCTGTTCTACAAATATGATAATTTGTTTATTACTTTGTTGAGACGCATTATCCGCTATTATTCACTTGACTGCCACTAATACAAAATCAAATAACCTGGTGGTGTGATGCCTATAGCTACTCTGCACTTATTTTTGTACTTGCTTATGCGGCATCTTTTGCCGTTACTCGAATATCGATTCTATGCTTCGGTTGTTCTCAGCCTTACTTTGCTTTGGATAAAAGTAAATGTAGTCTGGTAATATAATTGAACAGCAACAAAGTATAATGCATCATTTGTAATTATAATCATAGTTCAGATGTCATCCGTCCGAGGGGATGAGAGATGCAGTGAGGATGACCCGTGATGAAGGTTATACCGTCTAACTTCTGGCAGATCCACACTTCCTACTCTGGTCTATTCGATTAGATTATACTTCATTCTATCTTCAACCTTCTACCTTTCTATTTAATAATACTGTACTATATTTAAGTTAATTGTATGCCTTTTTATTCATTTATTGTTGATCTATTTAAATGTATTTTAATCGGTTTACATTTGTGATTTGGTATAGTTTTGATTTGATTCTACCTTAGGATATGTTATTGTCTTCTGTGTTTTACTTTGCTCTATTTACTGTACATGTTTCATATGTAGGGCACACAAATACACATAAAATCAGAAAAATACTAACACAGCCGCACACACACACACACACACACACACACACACATACACACACACACACACACACACACTCACAACACACACACACACACACACACACACACACACACACACACACACACACACACACACACAACACAAACGATTATCTTTGAATCCCTTTAACTTAAAAGAATGAGGCATTAAGCTCTCTGGGATGCCCTATCTCTCCATCACTGTGTCTGTCTCCATCTCTCCATCACACAAATGTAATCAGTTCACAACACTCTGACATCTCATTGTTTCATTCTCTCATTGCAATCTGATTTATGTGTGTGTGTGTGTGTGTGTGTGTGTGTGTGTGTGTGTGTGTGTGTGTGTGTGTGTGTGTGTGTGTGTGTGTGTGTGTGTGTGTGTGTGTGTGTGTGTGTGTGTGTGTGTGTGTGTGTCCCGTAGTCTCCATCTATGTTATCATAAAACCTCTTGGCTGAGCTTCATACCACCTCTGTTGTCTCTTCGTCTATGTGTTCTCTTTCTTTTCTATCACAGGTGCAAAAGTTTCCTTTGCAGTAACTCACACACACACGCACGCATGCACAAGCGCACACACACACACACGCACGCACGCACGCACGCACGCACGCACGCACGCACGCACGCACGCACGCACGCACGCACGCACACACACGCACATGTTTACGATGTCACAGCTTAAGCCAGAGGATCACGAAGTGTGGTCCACTTCCCTAAATTGATATTTTAGTGTTTACAAAAGTGGATCCTATATGAATACAACAAAATGAAATATGGAATCACTGCAGTTACTTTTTACTACTGAGAAAACGTGTGGTAAAGCTGGTCTTATTGAACATTCAAACAACATTAATATCGACATCACCATCCACAATAGCCCACGGGCTCCAGCCCTATAGACCACAGTAGTCCGACATAATTGATGTGATGCCTCCAGCATTCACACAATATGTTCTTCATAAACAATTTTATTGGGTGAGTAGTGGGCAGGGCTCCACTATTGATATTCTCAGGTTTTATTATTATTCTTTCTTTATTATTCTCTGCCAACTTTGGGACCATACATTTCAAAATGTTAATCTTTGCTTGGAATCGTAAGTTATCATTCACATTTTTTTTACGTTACATATAATATTCACTTTGAAAATATTATATTTTATAATGTATACCTGTAGTTGCTCTGAGATTTAAACTATTACCGATTTCATAACAATAAACTCACATACTTGATGGGACAGACATGTGGGAAATCCAAGTGTTTGTCTACTTCAACTGAGCATGTCCAACAAATAGTAGTCCAAGTTAGAATGGTTGGTACCACAGCTATGGTTTGAGGCTAGCCTAGCCATACATGGCCGGTTGTTTTCTTCCGGTAGAAGCACACAAGTAATGCGACTCAAAAATGAATGTTTTTAATTTCATGCCAACCACATAAAAAACTTGGTTTGCACATGAAAGCTGAGAATCCTAATGTTCCAAAAGTATGAGCCATGCTGCCACAGTGTGTGAGGGTGTGGCGGGGTTACGTACCGGGGGCCGAGGGTGTCCCTTGACGATGCACTGGAGCACCAGAGTGTCTCCTTCCTTGATGGTGTAGATCCTCTCGCTGATGTTGTCATCCTTCACGTTGCACGCTGCGCCCGAGTGTATGATCTGGGCGTTGGCAGGAGCTGTGCAGGAAAACACATACAAATGCACACACACACACACACACACACACACACACACACACACACACACACACACACACACACACACACACACACACACACACACACACACACACACACACACACACACACACACACACACACACCACATACAGGGTCAGAGAAAGAGAGAATGATCAACTATGCAGTCAACTCTTGGGCACTAGTAAAACATAAATGATACAGAGGAAAAACACATACAGTTGTAAAGCTAATGCTAATCCACCACTACAGGCTGCAGTACGAAACCACGCATGATGACGGCGTTGGGCTGACACTTTACGGCCAAAAACACCTGGCTCAGATCAGCTCAGTGAAGACCCAGGAGGAGAAGTCTGTATGGGTGTGCGAGCATTGCTCAGACAGCCTTGCATCAGTGGTGATGGAGCGAGAGAGAGGTGGGGGCAGCAGGTGGAGGGAAACAAGGCAATGGAGGGGGCATGCAGGCCCCAAAGGAAGATGTAGCAAAATCATTAACTGGGATTAAAATCTGTTCAATGAGGAGGAAAAAAAAGAGGCTGGCTCCTGTGTGTGGATCTGGCCGTTCATTAGACTGGTGCTGCTGCCAACGGGTTTGGAGTGTGACGGGAATGTCCGAAGAATCGTTGTAGACATGCAAGCGATTGATCCCGCAATGACTGCAACCTAACAGCATGGGGCTGAGCTGAATAACTGGAGCATGTTGCACAGCCTGTTAAGCCCCATGTCCACTGGGCTTAACAGGCTCCGAAAAGAGCCTGTTAGGACTGCCTTTCCTCTGGGACAGAGTGTCAGAGCTCAACCTACCGTCCACTCCACTCCAGGCATTGAGGGGCTCTCAGGTCCATAGGGATCCTCCGAGCTGGAAGGGGCCTGTTTTTGCGTCGCCACGAGTTCAAATGTTTTCATCTTTGATGCTGAGCTTTCAACAACAATGTCAACCAATCACATTCCAATGTGATATTGTTTATTGTGGGGAAAATATTGTGGGGGGGGGCATTCCATTAAAGTGCTAGTAAGCAATAGAAAACATGAATACGGAGAAGAGTAAACTAATTATTGTGCGTTTCAAAGTATCTGACCTAACAGGCATTCTTCAACACCTAACCCAGCCCCCGGAGCTGGTGTCAAGCTCGTCATGGACATGCGCTTTAAAGTTTGCTGTTGCACTTGTGTTGTAGGTGAACATACTATGTTGTGGGTATCAACACCCATATCACTATCATGATAAAGTTACCCTTGATTCCCATGATTATGCTACACACTTACACTTTTCCCAAAGATGACTTTTTGTTTGTATTTGGAAAAAACGATCTTGCTGAAATGTGAATTGGTGCAAAAAACAGTCTGCTAAAATAATACATGTTAATTTATTCAAGCACTCTTTAAGTCCCACTTAACCCTGCTTAGACTTTGAATGTATAAAATCAATATGAATACTTTTAAAGACTAGGGAGTAACAGAACAGCTGATATGGAAGCAAAATATAACACAAGGTTATAATACAACATAGCATCACTAGTAGTGTCTGCCCTAGTCCTGATGTCTGCCGTTCTGTGTGGTTCAACTGATACGTCTGTGGCTGTCCGTGGGTATGTCTGTGTATGTAAGATGGTGTGTATTTGTTTGTATGCATCTGTGTGTGTGTGTGTGTGTGTGTGTGTGTGTGTGTGTGTGTGTGTGTGTGTGTGTGTGTGTGTGTGTGTGTGTGTGTGTGTGTGTGTGTGTGTGTGTGTGTGTGTGTGTGTGTGTGTGTGTGTGTGTGTGTGTGTGTGGTGTGTGTGTGTGTGTGTGTGTGTGTGTGGTGTGTGTGTGTGTGCGTGTGTGTGTGTGTGCACGTGTGTGTGCGTGTGTATGTTAATGCTTTTGAGTGTCTATGAATGTGCGTGTGTTTGTGTGTGTGTGTTAATGCCTTTGTGAGTCGATGGGTGTGCGTGTGTGTGTGTGTTAATGCACTATTAATGCGTGTGTGGGTATGCAGATGACTTGGTGCACTGTGGCATGTGAAGAGCTCATTAGCAGAGCAATGGTGCGGTCAGTCATGTCAACTCGCCATTTCTCCCACAAGGAACTGTTTACCCAACATTACCATAGTGATTCCTTCTAAAGCGCAGCACCCCACAGACAAACAAAATACGCATAACAGCCAACCAACCAGTGCACAGGCATGGCTATACCCTCATGAATCGCGGATGCTGTTGGAGGTTGTTTTATTCATGATATTCCCCACAAAACTCTGCGGATCCTCCTTACGTGATATTACCCACGACGGGCTCTGTTGAGTTGAGTCAGAGGCGCTTTCTTTTTGGGCTCCTTTGTCCTGAAAGAGGTGTTCCTCTCTCCTGTCTTTATTTTTTTCTATTTTTATGAATCAAAACAGATGACGCAAACTGTGCAATAAAACTAGTTCTTGAGCGGTGTCTGACTCACGGGCAGGGAGTGTAACACATTCATATCAAACGCTGGCCCCCCCAAGGATAAAGTCAACTTTACAAAGCCTTGAGGTTGGGGTTTGGTTTGGGGGGAGGTATGACCTCTGGGACTCAGATCAGTGACCTTTTAGCTCCGCTCAACAGGCCGCGTAAAGCGCCTGGCTGCCAGCGACAGCCAGGCGCTCCAGTCCATAACCACAGCCACAATGTTCTAAATCCAACAACATGCAGCCCCCAAGAGATCCCCCAAGCCGGTCCCTGGGCATTGGAGTCCCGGCGGGGGGTGAGACGCTAGGCTAATTCAGTCAGAGGAAAGAGATGCCGTTAATGGTTGGGTAAGAGTGGGGTTACATCTTGTTAGTATCTAGCATGTTCCTTCATCTCTGGTAAGGGATTGAGGCTGGCCAGAGAGCCCCCTCCCCCCAAAACCCGCTTCCTCAGAGAGAGAGAGAGAGAGAGAGAGAGAGAGAATTGGAGAAGAACAGAGGAGAAATCAAGCTTTTTTTTGTGGCCCGAAATAAATAAGAAATTGACGACAAGGAGTAGATAAGGCAAAGTAAAAAGTGAGGAAAAGTGAAGGAAAGGACTGGAGTGAGAGATGGTGAGTGAGATAATACAGGAGGAAGGGTGGCATCATGACGAATAAAGAACCCAGAGGGCGGGAGAGCTTAAGAAAAAGGTATATGTGTGCGTGTGTGTGTCTGTGTGTGTGCGTGTGTGTGTGCGTGTGTGTGCAGGCGATATGTGTGCTGGTGAATAAGACTGAGTAGAGAGTAAAATTAAAAAAGGTCCATCACAGAAAAGTACTCAGCTCGATGATAGCAAAAACTGTGAACTTATGCAAACCTATTAGCCCTGAGACCAGAATAGAGCAGTTGTCTAGTCTACCGTCGCTATGTCTGAACCGACACAGCGCAGGCCACCCACGCTTCCATGAACCCGCTCCACGCTCGCACAAGATGAGAAAGAGAAGAGAGGGATAATTCACCAGAGGCAGGAAGAGAGTCTTTCTCTGCCTCGACCCTCTGGACCTCAGCCGTAGGATGATGAAGCCAAACGATCAAGGACCACTATGGACGCTCTTCAATGCACACCCTGGCCCTCCCCACCAATGGGCCTTGTGCTGCTTTGGGAACGAGGCCCATAGTCCGTCCATGGTTACAGCAGAGCTCTTCTCCTCCGTTGCCTCACAGACACACAAAGTATTTTGGTCCGCTTGTCATGAAGGATTTAATATGAATGAGTTTTGTCCTTAAACTACAGCGACGCAGACATTTCATTTCTGCAGTCAATGTAGCAAAAAACAAATAGTTTTGTCTGCTGGGTCAAGAATCTCGCCCAGGAGGATCACTCTATGGCTTCGGAACGGTTGTGTGTCAATGTCTATGTATCACAGCCACTATGATACATGGCCATGTTGTTTACAATCCAGGCTTTGACCCTAGATGGAGGCGCCTTGCTCTGTTGACCCTGGGTTATGACCGGGTATATTGACAAACTATGCACCGATCCCTCCGTTCCCGAAAGAATGGAGGGATGGTTATCTCTTTTCAAACTCTTCCATCCACTCTTAGATTTCATCCACCGTAACAATGGCAACAGGACAGGGGGAAACCTAACGTGTTTGAATCGAATCATTTCCACCGCTGTAGAACTGTGTAATGCTAATTCCGTACAGACTCACAAGGTGAGAGTCACCTGCTGCCAAGCACAGATTAATCCACTTTAAACGATGATGGTGGCTCATGGAGAGTGGCTGTTTTGACAGCGATCCATGCTGCATGGATTAATCATTGATCGGGTGCGTTACTCACGACACATAACTTTAAAAAAAAAATCATCCTACTTGCACTATCGGAAACTTCTGGAATGCGTGCGCAGGGGGCTGCCAGCGTTAAGTGAGACATAACTATTGGCGTGCCAGGGGCGACTCTGATGAATTGATTTGTCACGGGCTGCCATGTTTGTTTTTGTGGAGAGGACGGGACATCTCTCAGTAAAACTAATGATGAGCTGCTGGAACGGGTGTCAGGCATGCTGACAGTTTGATGGAGTGCCGCGCACGACCCACACACGGTAGCGCATGTATTCCCATGTTGTGTTTTAACAACATAATAACATTGTTTGTGGAGGGAGGTGTGTGCCTCTTTGTGTGTTTGCTTGTGTGTTTGTGTGTGTGTATATATGTGTGTTTGTGTGTCTAAGTATGTGTGTGTGTGTGTTTGTGTGTGTGTGTTTCTGTGTGTGTGTGTATGCATGGGAGTGTGTGTGTGTATGTGTGCAAGTGTGTGTGTGCACACGCCTTTTACACAACTTAGGGTTGGAACTAGTTTGTGTCGTTTGGTGGATGTGCTGTGTGTGCGTGTGTGTGTTTTAAATCTCATTGTGTGTCACTATTAATCGGATTAAAAGTGTGTAAAATGTAAATCTGTGCGGCTTAATAACGGAACTAACTAATTCATCTCTGAGCGAAGACAGATCAAACACATCCATTCTAAAAGGAATGAACAGATGCAGTTTACCAAACAGAAAGGTTCCTTGTAGCTCATTTAAACACATTTATGTTTTTGTTTAAGGAATAATTGTGTACTCCAACTGGAAAACCATGCCGAGCGTGATTTATATGCGTAGTTACTTTATGGCGGCGGCTCATGCATGCAGATGAGGCCTGTCTCAAATCACCTCATTCACTAGAGACACAGACAGAGCTGGGCAGGAGGCGAGAGAGATGTGGGGGGGGGGGGGGGGAGGAGAAGAGGAGGGAGTAGAGGGGGGGGAAGAGGGCGAAGGAGATGGGAGGTCGGAGGAGATGAGAGGAGGGAGGAAGAGTGACATGGGAGGGAGGGAATGGGAGGGGAGGAGAGCAGTGAGACGAGAGGGAAGGGGGGAGTACAACGGAGAGAGGAGGAGAGGGGCAGATTGGAAGGAGTGATAGGATGATCTGAGAGGAGGAAGGCCGAGGACTTGAGGCGAGGAGAAGAGAGAAGGGGGAGGGTGAGAGGGGAGGAGGACGGAGGGGGAAGAGAAGGCGAGAGCGGCGAAAGGGAGAAAGTTGCAAGGAGAGGAGATGTGAGCAGAAGACAGGAGAGGAGGGAGTCTTGGACCTAACAAACAAGTTATTCCAGCTTCCTCAAACCCCTCAAGGTATCAATATTTATACCGCATTATATTAAAATCTCAATTCAATCTACTGATAATATGTACATGATTATGGCAGTTTGGCAATCCATGGCAGCAGTGAGACACAACACAAACATCAAGCCCAAACATAATGTAGTCACCAACCAGCAAAGACAATGGTACGTCATTTAAAGTCCATAGGCAGCGAGGCAGTGGGTGACTGAGTGAGGACGGAAGCTAGATGTGCAGCTGTCATGGGTTCGAGACCCAGGGGGTGGGGGGGTGGGGATTGATTAGCAGCTCAGAGCAGCGGAAGCCAGTGGTAGCCAGGGACTTAACAGCA
>OLKM01000026.1:407389-422389 GCA_900291075.1 Melanogrammus aeglefinus | reverse complement strand
GACACAGAGACAGAAAAAGAAACCAAGTGAGAGAGACACAGACACAAATGCAGAGAGAGAGAGAGAGAGAGAGAGAGAGAGAGAGAGAGAGAGAGAGAGAGAGAGAGAGAGAGAGAGAGAGAGAGAGAGAGAGAAGAGAGAGAGAGAGAGAGAGAGAGAGAGAGAGAGAGAGAGAGAGAGAGAGAGAGAGAGAGAGAGAGAGAGAGAGAGAGAGAGAGAGAGAGAGAGAGAGAGAGAGAGAGAGAGAGAGAGAGGGAGGGAGAGAGAGGTACTGATTATGGTCATGAAGTGCAGAGTGTGGCATCTGGCTCATTTATATAAAGAATAAAAACACACATCCACTATTTACCGAACGAGGAGGAGGTGAAAGAGGAGAGGGAGGAGGAGAGGAGAAGAAGGGTTAGGGGAATTAATGAAGAGAGAGGTAAGAATTACAGAATGGAAAAGGAAAATCCAAAAAACAACTGTAAAAACCATCTGTCTGGTTTAAAGTGGACTTGCAGAGGCATGTTACCAATAAATAGCCAGGCTCCTGCTGATCTTTCCTTTGTTTTTAAAGCCTTTACATTGGAATAGCTACAGACCAGGCTGGGTTTATCACATGATAAAACACACAGACATCCACATCTAAAAGCATCCACATCTCAGTCTATCGGTCTTAGAACGGGTAAGAGAAACGGCAAAAACGATCACCAGTCAAGCAAAGAGATTGAGGTTGGAGAGGGGAAAAAGAATTGCAGACAGATAGTGATTTTTATGAAGTTTTTTTGTAGGTTGGAAGTGAAAGATCTAGTTTTGAGATATCTAGATAGAACAGATCCATGCGATTTTGTTTGTGTGTGTGTGTCTGTGTGTATATCTCAAATGAGGACAGCAGCCTCCATCTTCAAAGGATTGGCCAACGTTCACAACAACCGAACACTGTCTGGAAGCCTGTCTGGCCGCCTGCCTGCCTGCCTGCCTGCCTGCCTGCCTGCCTGCCTGCCTGCCTGCCTGCCTGCCTGCCTGCCTGCCCGCCCGCCCGCCCGCCCGCCCGTCCGTCCGCCGTCCGCCGTCCGCCCGTCCGTCCGTCCGTCCGTCCGCTCCGTCCGTCCGTCCGTCCGTCTGCCTGCCGTCCGCTCCGTCGTCCGTCCGTCCGTCCGTCCGTCCGTCCGTCCGTCCGTCCGTCCGTCCGTCCGTCCGTCCGTCCGTCCGTCCGTCCGTCCGTCCGTCTGTCTGTCTGTCTGTCTGTCTGCCTGCCTGCCTGCCTGCCTGCCTGCCTGCCTGCCTGCCTGCCTGCCTGTCAGTTTGTCTGTTACTTCATTTTTTTTTTTCCATTTGATTCGTAATTCAATAGTAGAAAGACTTGGCAAGAATGGCAAATCAACATACCCCCAAAACCTAAAACAATGAAGTAATAGAAATAAAAAGCTAAAGATGAAACAACGGAAAAACAACAAATGAAAGGAAACAAATGGAGAGCTACACTCTATCCCCCGGAGGGATGGCCGTCAAAGCAAGGTGCCCAGGCCCAGGTTGCCGGGGGCGACCACCTCCACCAGCTGGGTCCTGCCCATCGAGAGAGCCTTAGAGCCAGGGAGGAGAAGCAGGGCCAGGCCTGGCTCCCCATCAGCCCCACTCATCACTGGTGGTATGTGCGGGAGCAGACCCCGCTAATCAGATGGGGGGCTCAGAGACATCACCCCAGCCCTGAGGGAGAAGGGGGTGCAGCTGAATCCCCTTCAAGCTTCAGCTGGTAACAGCTAGAGTTCTGTTCTGCGGCTACAAAGCATGACTGTTTTGCAACCATGTTTTTTCATTTGAAATTGTAATACAATTATAAAGTGATTTGACTCGTGGGAAGTATTACGGTACAAAACATTAGAGTATGTCATTGTGGAGTGATTGTGGTTAATGGCTGGTTAAAGCAGCCTCAGCAGTCCCGAGCCTGACTGATCAGACCCTGGGGCTGGGTGAGGCTTCACAACTGTTGTGCATTGAGGAATCATTGCACGCAGGTTAAACCCGCGTCCACCACAGACACTCATGAGCTCTTGGACATGGCATCATGCAACACCTGTTCTGTGCATCATTTTGGGCCTCAAACCCTGCAATAAACCGGTTTCAACATCTACAACATTGTGTTGGAGAAGCCCAGTTAAGCTACCTAGGTGGCGTGTGTGCAGCTAACACTGATACAGTCATCATAATGAGAACAATGATGTTTGTGTGAGTCTACGTGTGTGCGTGTGTGTGCGTGTGAGAAAGAAAGAGTTTGGGAGATCAAGGGAGACTGAACAGCGATCCGCAAAGCACTCGCTTTCATTTAGAGGCCTGTGTAGCTTCACTGTGGACCGCTGGGACAGACAGAGAGAACTGCATTCTTATGAAGTCTCCAGTCTCGTCTTTTGTCACAGATCTCTGGAGTGACCCAGAGGTGGCGGAGAGACCACATGACCACGCGGCTGTGAGGACCACACTTTGCAATGAAGCCAGTGGGAGAGGGGGAGAGGGGGAGAAGGAGAGAGAGAGAGAGAGAGAGAGAGAGAGAGAGAGAGAGAGAGAGAGAGAGAGAGAGAGAGAGAGAGAGAGAGAGAGAGAGAGAGAGAGAGAGAGAGAGAGAGAGAGAGAGAGAGAGAGAGAGAGAGAGAGAGAGAGAGAGAATAGATGACATGGAGATAATGAGAGCAAGAGCATGAGAGAGAACGAGAAGAAAAAGACAATGGGACAAAACCGGAAGAGAACGAGAGATAAAAGAAAGAAATTGAGAGCGAGAGGGACAGAGTGAAATGCCACCTGGTCTGTCACATATCTCTACAATATTAATGGCGCTGTGTCATGCTGCTGAATAATGGAAGAGCTCTATTTAACCAAACTGAATAATTTAGCAGAAGCTTTGACTGGTGTATATAATAAGATCAATAAGTACGAAGTACACCTAATGAAATTCTACAGGGTACCTCAAGAACTTATTTTTTTTCATTTGTATAAATAACCACTTTTTTATCTTACCAGACCAATAAGCCTGTGAGTTTGGATACGCATGTTGCATGCATTTTGTGCATTGTGGGTGTGATTTATTTAGAATGTGCTTCTTATTATATGTTTATATTCATGCTTGCACACCAAGACACATGGTTTTTAAACATATAAGATCCAGGGAATGCTACTGGAATGCTATGTTCATTGTTCAGCCTCTTCATTATTTAATATTTGAGGATTAAATACTATTATTATGTTACTTTTATATAATTATATAATTCTAGAGAGAGAGAAGTGGAAAGCGAGAGAGAGTGGGAGAGAAAGGAACGGTGGGAGATAATGAAATAAAGAATGACGGAAAGAAAGGTAGATTATGCATTTGGCGAGGTTATGTGTTTAAACTATATCTTCTAAATGATTTATTTTGTGCTTATGTCGTTGCATAAGCAAAAATATGTGTGTGTGCATATATTAGCAGGGCAGAGTGTTTGACCAAGACAAATGTTTAGCTTTTATGTGTGTGTGTGTGTGTGTGTGTGTGTGTGTGTGTGTGTGTGTGTGTGTGTGTGTGTGTGTGTGTGTGTGTGTGTGTGTGTGTGTGTGTGTGTGTGTGTGTGTGTGTGTGTGTGTGTGTGTGCTTGAGTTTTTGTGTGTGTCTGTGAGTGTGCATGCTTGTGTGTGAAACTGTTTTTGTTTGTGCCTGTGTGTGTGTGCGTGTGTGTATGTGCATGTGTGTGTGTGTGTGTACTTAATATATATAAAAGCGGTACCACAACACGAATACTTATTCTTCTTGATTAATCAGCCCGGATCGTCCCATTCTCCTCAAGGAAATAAATGTAAGCGAAAAGTTAAAGAACTTAATTTAGGAATAAATCACGTCATAAACAATGGCTGTTTGTGTTGCCGGCGGCGACCGGAGAGGGGAGACTAAACGCTAGCCTGGGGGAGGTGGGGGATTTAGCTTTGCATAACATTGCACTGCAGGAGACGACACTGTGTCCGGGACAGTAATTACACGACTGGTGGCTCTCACACCCAGGGGCCAGGGAGAGAGGGAAGGAGGGAGAGAGGGAGAGAGGGAGGGAGGCAGGGAAGGTGGGATGGGGGAGGGAGTGAGAGAGGGAGAGAGGGCGAGAGAGGGAGGGAGGGAGAGATGGAAAGAGGGTGGGAATGAGGGATGGGGAGAGAGGGGGAAGAGGAGAGGGAGGACAGGACGAAGAGATGGAGAGAAGAAAGGAGAGATGACAGAAAGAGAGGAGGGACAAACAAGGTGGTAGATGAAGATGGACAACCATGGGCATTAGGGAGATACCGAAGACAAACTGATGCTGAGATGGGAAGAGAGGGGGAGACAGAGGGAGAGAGGAGTGCCGATACTGATTCCTTGCTTCTATTAGAATTAAGATAATCAATCATCGTTGTGGTCAAGTTATCGAGTTCAAAAGATTTGCTGCATATAGCATTTGAAATGTGTGTGTTTTTCCTCTTTGTCAGAGCCTTGCAGATAAGCGCATGAATGACATCACTTTGAACTCGCGGCACCTTGTGATGGACTGGATGTACCAATGTGTATGAACATTGCACGGATGATATATGCTTTCACTCGTACCAGCCCATGAATACAGAAAAGGGAAAAATAAGAGATAGAGGTCGAATAGGTGACAAAGAAAGAGATGGAGGTGGCCCGAAAAAGGAAAAGGGGGTATGGAGGGTGAATTAAGAGACAAGGCAGGAGATAAAGAGGTTAATAGAGAATAGCGAAAGAGGAAAAGAAGCAGTGAGGAGGAAATTTGATAGAGTGGGCGTCGTGGGAGCTTGGGAGACGAGAGGTCGAGAGACAATTGTCATAAAAGGGCAAGAGGCGGGGAGAGAGACGGAGAGAGAGCAAGTGAAACGCGGGCCGCGGCGAGAGACGCTGGCAGGGGGGAGTTAGAGAGCGGCGCGGGAGGAGAGATGCGTACGAATAGAAAATGAAGGGAGAGAAATACATTAGCAGCAGAGAGATGGAGCCAGGGCTTTGGGTTGGAGGGTGAGGGGCAAAGAGAGGGAAGAGAGAATGGAAAAGGAGAGCGCCATTAGAAAGACACCAAAAGAAGGAGAGAGAGAGATAGTGCACCTTAAGGATTTCTCCACTGGGTTGGGGGGGGTTGAGGTTTCTTAGAGATTTAGGGTTAGGGAGTGTCACCGAATCCAATTTAAATGAGGGCTTGTGAGTCCCTTGGAGACCGTGATTGTTTTAAAGGGATTCATTATTAAACTTGACTCGACAGGAAATAAAGGCAGAGGGGTCGGAGGAAAGAAAGAATGGAGAAAGGTGCCGGGAGAGGGTTACAGGTGTCGGGGAACGGGGCCCAAAGCACATTTTATTAAGCCAGAATCACAGAGAATAATGCTTTAGTAAATGCTTTATAGTTTAATGGTACTATAATATATGTTCAAAAGAGATTTGATTCTGTGCCGATAGTGGCATTTAATCAATTGTACTTCCAGGGAGCCTGGTGAGAGAAATCCTTTGAAGTTAATAATATCATGCAGATCAACAGTTGAACTGGTTGAACATACATATTTTACATGGTTTATAGTTTATAATGAGCCGTTGCCTACGTATACACGAAAATGAAAACCGTGCTCTCTCTCTCAACGTCTTTTTCCTCTGAGTTTGTAAGTCCCTCATCTACTTATAGGCGGCTCATTCCCGGTAGCTGATCTGATTAATAACAAGAGTCAGACAGCACAGAACAGTTCATCTCCGAATGACTGGCCATTGGCCCTGAATTACTGTTGCTCTGCTCAACACTGTCATGCTAACCATGTTGCACTCTCATTTAAAATGTTTAAAATAGCCAGGGGCCAATCCCTGCTTCATATATCCCTTCTGTTGGCTAACTCCCGTGGCTCAGTTCTATATTTTTATTGCAGTCACCTGATGCGTTATCCAAGAGTCACATTTTTGGTTATGCACATGGTGAACAGCACACTAGAAGATCGGAGCAGACACTATGACAGGAACTTTGAACATTCATTCAAAACCTGGTATTCCATTTAAAGAATAAATGTCATTGTACTTTGCTGCATGTCAACAAATTTAGCGTTAGCAATTTGACATTTCAACAAAATAAATTTATTTTATTGTAATAATTGGGTATTTTTGCTGTTTTAAACATCTAAAAAAATAAAAACAGAAAACTATTTTGAGCACATCCTTAAGATGTTATTTTCAAACTAATGCTAATCACCTCATAAAAGTCCCTCTCAGAAATGATTGCCCAAAGTGCCTTTATAACAGCACTCTGCCAGCACAGTGGTGTGTGTTTCTCATCAAGAGGAATCTAACCAGCACCCCTCCAAGTATGTTCAATAAATATAGTTCCATCTGAGCCGATATTAGTATGATTACAATGTATCTTACACGATAAAGTACAGAGTAAACAGAATTTGGCATGAGACAAGAACCAGGGAAATGGATTTTGATGGCAACAACAAAAGATTTGGAACATTTGGATTTGGATTTATATCAGTTGTTCTAAAGAAGTACTATTTTTAAATGCCAGTTACTTAGTTATTACTCTTTTCATTCCTGATAATGGTCCTACAGCATATGTGTTTGCCACATAATATGAGGCGGGCACCTAAGGATGGCCAAAAAGGAAAATATTCCATTGCATAGGCCGTTCAAATATTTTTACTTTGAATACCAGGCCAAAGTACAACAAAGTTTAGGAGCACTGATTTGGATGATACTGCCCTCACACCAACCATTTCTGTGAATAGACCGATTACAGTCTGACAGATTATGCTCACTATAACATATTCTCCTATGGAAATATTTTTCTCATGATTTCAGAGATCCCATTTGCGCTCACTATCCCTCTCTCCCTCTCACCCTCTTTCTTGGTCTTTCTCTTTCTTTCCTCCCCCCCCTTCTCCCTGTCTCTCTCTCTCTCACACACACACACACACACACACACACACACACACACACACACACACACACACACACACACACACACACACACACACACACACACACACACACACACACACAGCGCACCCAGACACGCACCCAGACACCCACTTACACTTACAGATCGGCCTCCTGTCAAACCTCCGTCTGGGCGCCCCTATGGAGTCCAAGCCCCTTTTGCTGTGACTTTCATATTTTAATGGAGCGCTTGACATCTGATTAAGTCCCATTTTGCCATGCTAATTAGCCGCGGAACTCTCCTCCCCAAACCCTGAATAAGGTCAAGTTGAAAGCCGCGTGGTGACGCCACCAGAGACCACCTCTCTGACGGGAAGCTTCGTGTTCGCGCTAGCATCGGGAACGGCTCCATAAACTAGCAGAGAAAGAAAAGAATTAAGGGGGATTCATTTTGTTTCAGTGTTGCTGCCCAAGTCTGGGATGGTGTGAAGTGTCAAACGTAGCTGGGGATCTCAAGAAGGGGGAGAGGTCAACGCAACATCGAGAGGATGAAAACGTTTACTGAGAGTAGACAATTTAGATTTAACCGAACAAAGTTTTATCGACCAAAATGCTCATGGGTTTCGAATTTCCATCGGCCTAGCCATTTTGTTATGTTCATATGAAAAAGAAAAAAGAATAACAATCCACTTGATTCCATCGCGTACCGTCGGCTACATCACAAGCCCAGTCGCTACAGCAATTAGCGAGAGTTTCAACTATCAAAGAGACAGAGGCGAGAGGATTATGACTTTCAAACGCAGATCACCAATCTTAATTAAAGCCAACGCGTTCTGCTCTCGTGGCCCGCGCCGCTGTGTGAATCTCTTGATCCAGAACAAACAGACACTAGTAATACTTCTAATATAGGCTGTTCAACACATTCTCTAACAGTTGCAGGCGTTTGAAGGCGTGTGTGTCAGAATGTGTCTCTGTGGCCTGTAGTCGTAGCGATACAAAACAGAGGCTGTAGGTCACTGTCTTTGTCTTGTCATCAACAATCTGTGAATTGCTCTGGTTGCACACCTGCGTATGTGTGCATCTGTGTGTGTGTGTGTGTGTGTGTGTGTGTGTGTGTGTGTGTGTGTGTGTGTGTGTGTGTGTGTGTGTGTGTGTGTGTGTGTGTGTGTGTGTGTGTGTGTGTGTGTGTGTGCGTGTGTGTTGTGTGTGTACAGGATTGATTGTATGTGTGCATCTTTGTGCTTGCAGGTATGCATGTTGTTAGCCTCAGCATAATTGCCCGTGTTAGAGTTTGGCCAAATTGTGATATCTAATCCAACTCTACTCTCCTAATGCTGCTGATTCACTGTGCCTTATTGGCTATATCCTAGCCCAATCAGAGAGCTTTCTACATTCCAAAATCACTATCTGCCTAAGTCATCTATTTGACTTCCGATGTGTGTGTGTGTGCGCGCGCGCGTGTGTGTTTGTGTGTGTGCGTGTGTTTGTGTTGTCTGAGTAGGTGTATAAATGCCTTTAGCCAGGCCTGTTTTCCTACTTTGTCTCTGCTATGTGTTTAAACAGCACCCCCATGAATAATGAGGCTATTAGAGACCCCAGCAGCAGACCCCTGTGTGTGTGTGTGTGTGTGTGTGTGTGTGTGTGTGTGTGTGTGTGTGTGTGTGTGTGTGTGTGTGTGTGTGTGTGTGTGTGTGTGTGTGTGTGTGTGTGTGTATGCATGCTCAAGTGTGTGTCTCGATGCCTGTGTGTGTGTGCGCAGATATGAATCAGTCAGTATGCTGCAATATTTTACATTTTATACCTTGGTTTAGTTTTATTTTTCATTGCACAAAACATTACCACAGATTAATCAGAGTTATTTCAAATCTTGTTAACAGAATCCTACAGCTTGTCAGTGGGTGGTGTTTGTGAGTGGGCGTTATATTATATGGCAGTGCAGGTGATTTAAAGGCTGTAACCAAATTCACACCAAATACATTTAATGTCAATGCAAATTCACTTGCACACAAACCCATTGTAACAGAAAATGAGCTGTACTGTCCTTCAAGCTGAAATGGAGAGAGAATGGAAAAGAGAGGGAGCGATGGAGAGAGAGAGATTAAGAGAGGGAGTGAGCAAGGCACAAATAGAGATGGAGAGAGAGAGAGGGAGAGAGAGTGTTAACCTTTGCATTGGCTTTCTCAACCACGGCTAAAGTAGCTCAGTGTTCTTACAACACTTCTACCAAATACCAAATCTGCCAATGAACTGTCAGTACACTGATGTGTGTGTGTGTGTGTGTGTGTGTGTGTGTGTGTGTGTGTGTGTGTGTGTGTGTGTGTGTGTGTGTGTGTGTGTGTGTGTGTGTGTGTGTGTGTGTGTGTGTGTGAGTAGGTGCCTGCGAGAGAGAGAGAGAGAGAGAGAGAGAGAGAGAGAGAGAGAGAGAGAGAGAGAGAGAGAGAGAGAGAGAGAGAGAGAGAGAGAGAGAGAGAGAGAGAGAGAGAAGAGAGAGAGAGAGAGAGAGAGAGAGAGAGAGAGAGAGAGAGAGAGAGAGAGAGAGAGAGAGAGAGAGAGAGAGAGAGAGAGAGAGAGAGAGAGCGTGAGAGGGATTTGAAAAATTAAAAATTAAAAATAAGTGGATTAAAATAGAACACAATAGAAAGAGGACATGGGTTGCAGACTTTTCCTTTCAATAGAATTGTGATAAAAATTACAAAATGCGTGCGTGTTTATTTTGATGCATGAAACCTCAGACGGGGATATCTACCAGGTGTGGTCAGATACAGCAGCAAGACAGCCATATTCAAACAGAGTTCTGGGTAATTTTGCTCTCTCCAGAACAGCATTTTTCAGATTATATACAATATATGTTGTCACATTCAGTTTTTTGTTTTTTTTAGACGCACCACTGAGTCATTTAGCAGACGCTTGTAGAGACATACAGGGAACCGCCTACGTACACATGTCGTAAAGGAGCAGGTAGGGTTAAGGGAGCCTCATGCTCCAGGCCCTTGATGTAAGACTCTGGACCCTTGGGATCGAACACAGTACCTTTCGGATTTGTGTATTATTGTGCATTGAGCGTGTTTCAATTCAGTGTTCCGTGATCTTCATGCTTCCTAATCTCCCCATTCTGTGTGCTTCATGTCAGCTGCTTCAAAGTTACAAAGTTTGACCCAATTTGAAGATCCCCCCCCCCCCCCCCCCCCACTGTGGAGATGGGTTGGACCCCCCTACTGCCCCACCAGTCATGATGAAGGACAGCAGAAGGGAGGACAGATAATCATCTGTGCCGTCAGCAGTCTGACAGTGTTTGACACAGAGGACAAGAGCATGTGACAGTGAATATTCACACACATCTTTGTGTGTGTGTGTGTGTGTGTGTGTGTGTGTGTGTGTGTGTGTGTGTGTGTGTGTGTGTGTGTGTGTGTGTGTGTTTGGTGTGCGCGCGTGCGTGCGTGCTGTCCTGGGTGTGTCTGTGATGTGGTAGCAGATGCAGCGACTGAACGCATTTAAATGTGTTCGCAAACGTACAAACAAACCCTCACACACACACACACACACACACACACACACACACACACACACACACACACACACACACACACACACACACACACACACACACACACACACACACACACACACACACACACACACACACACACACACAAACAGCAAACATAAGCACCTCACAAACTAAGACCTAGCCAACTAAATAAGTTTTATCCAGACTGTGTTGCTTCATCAATACAATCTGGATTTTTGACAAGAGTGTGAGATTATACAAGCTTACTTATACTTATACTACGGCTACTCAATTATTCGCTTCTGCATTAAGTGTTGTCACATTGGATTCAATTCAATGGAAACGTATTATTCTATTTGTTATTCAATTATGTTTAAATTACTCTTCCACATCTAAAACTAAAACCTCAAATTTAAACCAAAATGATTTAATTACACTAAATTAGAACCAAAAGTAGGGAAAAAATAAAAACACAAATCCATGATACAAAGTACGCCTCGTAAGATAAACACACACACCATGGTAAAAGATTACGACATCCGAGACAGCTGTGGTTTATTATCTGAGTGCAAACCTTGGAGGTGTTTACTCCCTGTATGGGAACACCCATCTCTCATTCACAGTACGTCTGCTCCAGTAGGCAGCCTGCAGCTACACCTTACACTCCAATAACATAGGGTCAATTCATCAGATCCCAGCACCAATACCCTTGCTATTTTAGTTTGAATATTGGTTAACTCAGGCGATACCCGTACTTCGTACTCAGTTTGTGGAGATGTACTCGGCCCATCGTCTTTAGAACGTGCTTTGTTGAAATGTTAATATTACTGTAAAAACAATGGAATTGTATGTATTTCCTTTGATGGTTTATTTTTTGTAATTTTTGGTTATTTAAAGTACTATCACTCCAACTGCGGCTACTACTATTACTACTAACCTTGGGTTCTAATTTATTCTGCTAGTCAACGTTCTGTCCAGTTGGTTTATTACGTAAAAGCTCAGTCTGGCAGCACAATGTGCAGCTACTTCCACTCGGAACGTCCGCTGTGGTTGTTCTCAGCCTTCAATTCCAAGTCTCTTTCGACGAGAGCGTCTGCTGTATGTCGAAAGGGAAAGTATAAATGTGATTCAAAGAGGGTGTGAATGGTGGCGATAGGGAAGGCAGACGAAGGCTTTGCGAGGCCTTTTTTGAGCCTTGTAGCAAGCAAGCACTGAGCATTACCTAAATGGTGATAGCGAAACATTTATAGATAGTATAAATATGGTTATATTATCACAAGGTGATTAAATGCAACCACATAGATACTTTTACTACAAATTGAGTAGCCTTATACTAATAGCCATTTGTCATTACTTCATGTCCTGCCTATAGTGTCAGGACCTGAAGGATCAAAACCAGTACTTACAGATGGGAGTGGGACACCTTAGGCACTGCACTATGCTAATCCCTGCTCCCAGACGGCTGTTTATGAGACGATGGAAGCAACAGGCTCCTTTGTTCATATGCTCATAATGTACCAACTAGTTTAATGTGGTGTTTTTCTAGAAACACACAGAGGACTCCTTTTCACCAAATAATCTTGCGTCAGTGATGACAGGCTACCCCATAGCCTTTGTTTGCCATAGATAGGCCAGCAATAACAAAACATCTGGCTACACTATTGCGCTGGCACACTAAACAGAAATACCGCTGTAACTCTTTTAATAAGTCAATTCAGATATGAGTGATTATATTTGAATTAATTGGTTAATTTGGCAGTTTGGGTGAAGGTTTGGATGGTTGATTGAAGCTTTGATAGACAACACTTGTGTCACCTCTTCAAACAATTATAAATGATCAAGAGAGAGAAAGAAAGACCCTGAGAGACAGAGAATGAGAACGAGAGTGAGACGGAGAGAAGAAATAACGAGAGAGAGAGAGAGAGAGAGAGAGAGAGAGAGAGAGAGAGAGAGAGAGAGAGAGAGAGAGAGAGAGAGAGAGAGAGAGAGAGAGAGAGAGAGAGAGAGAGAGAGAGAGAGAGAGAGAGAGAGAGAGAGAGAGAGAGAGGAGAGAGAGAGAGAGAGAGAGAGAGAGAGAGAGAGAGAGAGAGAGAGAGAGAGTGTGAGTTACTGGGGAGGGGTTGACTCGGGCGCAGTCTATTTTAAGTCTTGGTTTGTGTCATCACTCTGGACACAATGATGGAGACATTTTTATTTCTATCTATATACGTAGACAGCACAGTATAAATACTGCACAAGTACCTTGTTTGCACTCCTTTGTAACCATGACATCGTCCTGCAACTTCTTGAAAAATCTCTTTCCCCTCCTCCTCTTCCTGCCCCTTCTTTCTTTCTTGCTTTCTTTCTTTCTTTCTTAAAGGCCCACTTCCGAACCGCCCCCCCCCCCCCACACACACACACGCACACACTCTAACATGAACATACACACATGCACAGACACACGCACACTCACACACACAAATCCACTTAAACACACATGCACAAACACATGCATAGCCAAAGACACACACACACACGCAGACAAACCCACATGAACACACACACACAAACATACACACATTCACATGCACACACACCTGCCTCCTAATAGGCGATTATGAGTTAGATAATAGAGAGAGATAAATGTGTGTGAGAGAAAGAGAGATAAATAGTTCAGCAAAGACGATAGCAATAAATTGACTACAGTCGCAGAGACAAGGAACAGATAGAAAACAGATGGAAAGAGAGGGGAAGGAATCGAAAAGAAGAGAAAGGAGACGAGGAGCAAAGAAAGATATTCTGTGTAGCTTTACCTTAACCCTTTGTCGTTTTTATGTGATTAAATCCCACGTCTTCCACTGTGGCATAGGAAAGCAAACGCTATAAACATGGCTAAGCCTTGAGTGACTTCCGTCTAACAGTGTGATTTGCTTGAAAACCCTTGACTGAAAGTTAGTTATTTGTTGTGTAGGCCCGTGTCGACCTCCCTCTCCTCACACCGTCATTCATTCCTAATCTAGATGGTGCCTCCATTACAGTTTTTTCCTATCATTTTAGGCAATTTACCTAAACCATGTTCACATTCCCTAAACACTTCACACAGTGAGCATACCAGTAGACCATGTGAACCATACTGTGGTTTACTTGCCCCTATGGCTAGATACAAATGCTGGCAATGACACCTTTGTCCAAGATTCATGATACCATGGCCCTCACATGTCAATGCCTTCACTACCGGCAAAACGCCTCGGGGACACTACAGCATATTCTTACCATGTCTTAGATACTCTGTTCAAAACAGTGAACTTTCTGTTCAAACAGTAATTTAGCACTCACCGTAGATGGAAAGAATGCTGCATTTGGACAGCACGCAACATGAAGTTACATGTTTGAATAAGAAAAATATTTAGTTTATAGTTATTTATTTTATTTACAGTAATTTTTTAGATTTTTTTTCCCCCTGGTGCACCATAGTTCTTGGTGAATTTGCATGAATTACTTTTTTACGTAAAAGGCAACACTACATACAATGCATCTGCTACAAAACACCAGAGGATAAGTTATTGCAATGCAAAACACCTGGTGGTCATTTCAGCTAAAAGACCTACTTCAGCTAAAGACCTACTCAGTGTTTTACAAATGTATTTGTGCCTCGTTTGAAAAAGGGTGCTCTTCCTTTTGGCATTTCTTTCCTGGACTTCTTTACGTAGTTGGTATAGGAAAATGGATGCAGCAAGAGCAAGAGCAAGAGCAAGAGGCAGAGGCAGAGGCAGAGGAAGAGGCGGAGGTGGAGGTGAAGGTGGAGTAGGAGGAAGAGGAGGAGGAAGAGGAAGAGGTGGAGGTGAAGGTGGAGGTGAAGGTGAAGGTGAAGGTGAAGGTGGAGGAAGAGGAAGAGGAAGAGGAAGAGGTGAAGGTGAAGGTGGAGGAGGAGGTGAAGGTGAAGGTGGAGGTGGAGGTGAAGGTGAAGGTGAAGGTGGAGGTGGAGGTGGAGGTGAAGGTGGAGTAGGAGGAAGAGGAAGAGGGAAGAGGTAGAGGAAGAGGGAGAGGGGTAAGAGGAAGAGTGTTCAAAAAGTAAAGCACGAGTGTAAAAAATCGCTCTGTCTCTGTGATTTCTTTTGGATCTCATATTACGCTACTCTGTAATTTGCATTACAAAAACTGAAAATTGTTATTTCTCAGTCTCTCATAAAACACTTACAGTATTTACTGTTATTTACAATTACAGTACATTACCACACTCAATTGTGACATCTGTCGGAGGTAAACTGACATATGAACACTGTCAAGAAGCAGATACCTTGGTTGGATTTGTCATTACCTGTAATATTACCTAGATAGCTTTATTACGTGGTATGTCCTGGCACCATAAAGAGAGTGTGTTCATGTCTGTTTGTGAGTTTTCTCGTTCTGTGCAATGCAACACTACAGGAGAATCGTATGCCAAACTGGAGGACACAGCAACATTTTATTATATGCAATTGTGCAAGTGCTTTCAAAGATGTTTGTTAGTGTTTTTTAGGTCCAAAGTGTTCTGAGAGGAAACATGTGTTAAGGTTATGGCAGCATTGTTTTTGTGTGTGGTTGTATTGTGAGTGATTTTGCACCAAAGGTTAACAAGATATGCAGA
>OLKM01000026.1:402948-404271 GCA_900291075.1 Melanogrammus aeglefinus | reverse complement strand
CTGCTCTTTCCCAAGTGAGAACGACACAGAGGGAAAAATATGCTCTCTCTCTCTCTCTCTCTCTCTCTCTCTGTCTCTCTGTATCTGTCTCTCTCTCTCTCTCTCTCTCTCTCTCTCTCTCTCTCTCTCTCTCTCTCTCTCTCTCTCTCTTCTCTCTCTCTCTCTCTCTCTCTCTCTCTCTCTCTCTCTCTTCTCTCTCTCTCTCTCTCTCTCTCTCTCTCTCTCTCTCTCTCTCTCTCTGTGTGTGTGTAGTCACGATTGTCTCGTCTCCTTCTTCAATAAATAAAACACCAAATGTTCAGTAAGTCTCAAACACATTCACACGGCAGCGTACACACCACAGGGGAGGCTGTTGTAAGCTCCACTCATGTCCACCCACTGCATCTTTGGAATTCCTTCCCAGGAAGCAATCACAATTCGGAAATTACTGTTTGTTGTGTAGTTCATAGTTGCACTGATGTCGGAATATTGTTGAGTACGGAAGAAAAATGTTAATTCAAATAGCCCAGATAGAAGGGTTGAACTAGGTAATAAGAGGTCAAGGTCGTCTATATTTTGGGAGTTTGACCTCTAATATCCACAGTCTACCCGTGGGCATCCTATGTGTCTAAAGAGTATCTCAAATAATTTACTTTTTGTCACTTTTGATAAAAAATAAAAGTGTATACAATCATAATGAAAATAAACTTTATTTGAAAAGCACCTTTAACAAAAATATAGAGAGGACAAGCCTCGCTGGGGAAAAAGGGAGGGGAGTGAAAAGCTGGCGAGAGAAAGGGGGCGGTCGAAGTTAAGAGCAACCTAATGATCTATTTAATGATCCATTAGGTTGAGTGAGGATCGCAGGGTCCTGTGTTAATGTCACAACCATCTCACCATTACATCCAGCTGATCAGGGCTGCAGTCTGACCTTCATCATCCTTACACAAACACTGCTCTCTATTCATGGAGAGGAGGGGAGGACAGGCGAGATGAAGAGGAGAGGGGAGAGGGGAGGAGCAATGAGGAGAGGGGGAGGAAGGAGAGCAGGGGACAGGAGGGGAGAGGGGGTGCTAGAAAGATGAGGGGAGGCGAAGAGGGTTGGGAGGATATGAGGGAGTGGTAGAGGGGAGGAGTGGAGGGGGTGGAAGAAGAGAGGAGGGGAGAGGAGGGGAGAGGAGAGGAGAGGAGGGGAGAGGAGAGAGTAGGGGAGAGGAGGAGGAGGAAGAGAGGAGGGGGAGAGAGGAGGGGAGAGGAGGAGGAGAGAGGAGGGGGAGGAAGAGAGGAGAGGGAGAGAGGAGGGGAGAGGAGGAGGATATGAGGGAGGGTTAGAGGGGAGGAGTG
>OLKM01000026.1:305448-397948 GCA_900291075.1 Melanogrammus aeglefinus | reverse complement strand
ACACATGCAAATGCATGCATGGTGACACATTTACACACTCATTCACACTCACACACACACACAAGCACTCAAACTTTCATACAAACAAAAACATGCACACACACACACACACACACACACAAACACACACAAACACACAGGCCTGCAGGCACGGCACCACACATCTCCACAATGGCTAAGCGAGTGTCACAGCCATCATAAGCATGAACATCCATCGCTTCACGCTTGTTAGGCTCCCGATGGACAGGGTGTCACATCTGTCTCCTGGAGCTAGTGCTGCTAAACAGCTCTCTTGTTAAGTGTGTAAAAACCATTTCATGCGCGCATCTGTACGCAGCTAGCAACACGGGGCGCGAGTGCCAAACCGGGGCCCCCGTACGACTCTGTCAACATCTTATCCAGCTCCCCTCTTTGAATGAGGGTTCAGAATGCCATGTTCAAGCTCCAAGAATCAGATGACATGCTCATCATGCACGGCAGGATACACCACGTGTCGCACATTACAGGTCTACACTTCGCTCAGAGAGTATTTGTAGGCCAATATACAATATGTTTCTCTGCCAGAAGAGCTCAGGAAAAGCATTCAAGTCTAACTGGCCAACGGTGCACAACAGCAACTGACGAGGCGGAGACAGGGAGTCTGGGTTTCATTTTGATGTTAGGATTTTTTCAAGAGTTAAATAAAAAAGGATGTTAGTTTTCCCAGCTTTTCAGAGACAGACCCTAACCCTAAACCCTGATACCGTATGACATATTGGCTGGCTATATTGCTACAGTCAGCCAGGTTAAACAGAGGCAAGCCAGCCACTGTTTCAGAGGGCTTGACCCTTTCAAATAATTTCTTATGCAGACACTTTATTTAAAAGCAAGTTACTGTGAGTCTTTCAATTGTACATTTAATGTGGACTGCAGTGCATCATGCCTATACAATGATACAATTTATACAATAAAGAAGAACAACAATAAGGTAATGGTTGAAGAAGAACCAACAACCATATATCTTTCCAAAAAAGGTTTGGTAACATCTATAGAGGTTAATTGAGGAATAATTCTTACCGTAAACTCCTTGGCCCTGCGCATAAGGTTGGACGATAGAAAATAACAAAATCCAGAAAAGCTCCATGTTCAACTGATTGCCTTCATCACCTAGAGTTGGAGAACGAGAGAAAGAGGTGGTGAGTGAGGGAGAGATGGGGAGGGGAGAAATGTCTAAAAGAGGTTTGGCCTATGAGAACACACCGCTGCGGGTCATTGGGCGGACGGAGTGCCAGCATGCTCCACGCACGCAGAAGTCCTCTCTTGTGACCTGGCTCTGGCGCGCCTGGAGCAGGCGGAGGGTGCAGCCAACGGGTTTACGCGCGGGAAAACAGAGCCAAATAACTTGCGTGTAACGTACCTTTCCCTAAAAATATTAGTTTAGTTTTAGCCAAATACCTTAGTACAAGTGTTACACGTTATCGTCTACACACCCTTCTCGTAAAAAAAATACTCGACCGGGTCATTCAGCCACAAATTATTGTGTTGCATGCTAAATGTGGTCTATAAAAGTTTAGTAATTTATCGGATCTCTCCTGATCTTTGATGCAAACTAAAACTGGAGGCACTAGACAACTCCATATATATCTTACTGCAATAAGAATCGTGGGGGGGGGGGGGGGGGGGGGGGGGGGGGGTAGGTGTCATTTCCCTCGAAACTCTTGCAAATGTTCTTTCTTGTATCCAGAGTACAACATGCGGGAAAATTGGAATGCGATTCGGCTGCATTGGAATTGATATTGAGGGACGGTCTAATTATAACTACATGTTAACAATTGTTCAAATAGGCCGACTCATTTGCAATGTTACATTTTTTGCAAAATTGCAAATATAAAAAGGTAGGCTAAAACGCGCCGTGATTAAAGTTTGTTGTCTGCTTGTTTCACCGCAGCTACTCGGATATTACACTTGCCTATGTCTACACTGTTTTTTTCTAATCCTATTTTAATTTAACAATATTAAACCTTAGGTAGGCCACTAGACGTTGGTGCATCCAATAGTAAAACGGCTGTTTCAGTCTATGATGAACTAAATGAAGTAAGCTATTTGTGGAAAGGAAGCTGTGAAAAGCGGTTATCATTTTCCGAGTCTCCATCTCCAGACCGGTGGCGTCCATCTCATCTCAAAGATGTGCACAACTCAAAGTCTCCGCTGATCCCTCCGTCGCGATCTAGGACCGCGTCTGAGTTCGCCAAGTGGCTTATTGTATATCCTGGACCTATACACAACTATAATTCATATCCAGAAATGGTAGGCCTACATTTCGTTCTCCAAAAGTCTGTTTACCTTCCTCTCCTCTCCGAAGTGTGGGATGCTGCTGCGCAAGGGACCCCTCCGCTCAGAGAAGCGAATTCCTCAGCGATCCGAAGCCAGTCGACGTCCGTTCAGCAGCAAACCGCCACTTCCAACGATTGGTTCGAAAAGTTTCACCGGTTTCACAAAAGACGTCCGATGTAATCCACTCATCGACGACAGTTCACTTGGTGGCGCTGCGCGTATTTCCCAATATCTGTCTTCTTCAACTTTTACCAGCGCTTGGAGTGAGAGATGCCGCCCAGCAGACTCCCGGGGAGAGAAAACACCCCTAATCTTTCAGTCCATCCTTTTCTTGCGGATCAAAATGTAAAGGGGGGCAAAATGAACGGTTTCCGTTCAAGCGTTCAAATATATAAGGTTGGTTAAGGAGGGGAGGGGGGAGGGGGTAGGGAGAGAAATACTTTTGACGGTCAGACTTGAGGATGTGCTGAAGATGTGTCACGGTGATGACAAGTCTAGTTTTGCTTGTAAACATAACCAGGTCCCCTTTTACTTATTCAATCAGCGGCTTTCCTCCAAGTGATGCTGGCCAAGCGAAGTATGTGCGTGGACTGAAAACGACCGCCCCAGTGTGCGAGGAGAGAGAGAGAGAGAGAGAGAGAGAGAGAGAGAGAGAGAGAGAGAGAGAGAGAGGAGAGACGAGAGAGAGAGAGAGAGAGAGGGAGAGGAGAGAGAGAGAGAGAGAGAGAGAGAGAGAGAGAGAGAGAGAGAGAGAGAGAGAGAGAGAGAGAGAGAGAGAGAGAGAGAGAGAGAGAGAGGGGAGAGAGAGAGAGAGAGGGAGGGGGGAGAGAGGGAGGGAGGGGAGAGGGAGGGAGGGAGAGGGCTGGCTCTCATACAGACCTATTAGCTCACGAGCTGAACAGGTTGTCTGAACATCGATCGCACCCAGTCAATATCCATCTATTCTATCATCTTTATATTTATCGATCTATCTATCATATATTATATGTATATATATATATATATATATATATATAGAGAGAGATATAGAGATATATATATAGAGATATAAGATATGATAGACGGACAGATAAATATATATATATATATATATATATCGGTCTATCTATATATCGATGATAGATAATATATATATATATATCTCGGTCTATCTATATATCGATCTGTCTGTCTGTCTGTCTGTCTGTCTGTCTGTCTGTCTGTCTGTCTGTCTGTCTGTGTCTGTCTATTTCTCTTTCTATCATCTCCATCCATCCATCCATGTCCATCAATTCAATCGTGCATTACTTCGTCTAAAAATAGGCCTACTTGAAGTTGGCGGTGATTGCGGAACACTCGGCCCGACGATTCAAAGTAAAATAAAAGTATGGAAATACACTGTACAGCTCTGTCAAACCCCTCGCTGTGGGGTCTCTCTCTCTCTCTCTCTCTCTCTCTCTCTCTCTCTCTCTCTCTCTCTCTCTCTCTCTCTCTCTCTCTCTCTCTTCTCTCTCTCTCTCTCTCTCTCTCTCTCTCTCTCTCTCTCTCTCTCTCTCTCTCTCTTTTTTTTTTATATATATATATACAGAGATAGATAATAATAAATATAGCCTATATGTCACACACATGTTCGCTTCGCAGGTCATTCTTACGCACAATCCCTTTTCCACAGAGAGCTTCCGTTGGTCATACACGGCCAACAGGGGGCATGGTTTTTCTCACACATTGTGTATCTCACGTGCAGAAAATGCATTGCTGATTTTTTAGTCAGTAGGGTTCAAGGGAACAAAAATTTGTGTCTGTGTGTGTGTGGTGTGGGGGGGGGGGTGTGGTTGAGTGTTTTTTTTCTCAGTGGGATTGTCAGGGTATGTCAACCAAGATATTGTTTGTTGATTTAAATTATATGAAGACTATTTACAATTGGCCCCACAATATATTTAAAATCAGCACTTGGTCATGGTCATGCCAAGTAAAAAAATAAACTTGGGATTTTGCAGCTATTAACTCTTTTGTTTACCATTAATAAAATGCACCCATCTACAAGAATGCAAGAAAAAAATGTATTCTGGTCCAAAACAAGTTACGTATAATTAGGTAGATTCAGAAAAAATGGAAGAGAAATGTGCTCGTACAATTATGCAAAACAGCTGGCATTATAAAAGTAATCACAAGTACGCTTCAGAAATGCATAGGGACTTCAGATTTGGATTCTTTAAGTACTTCACACTTAAGTGATGTGGTAGGTTTGGTGTCAATGACTCAAGAAATGTAATCAGAGGGACAATTAAAACGAAGGTCAACGTCAGCCCCCTTTCATCTGAATGCCCCGTTTGAATGTTTGTTCCTGATGGGCCTTATTTGATATGTTGAATAGTTTTGCTTCAAGGACCAATTCAGGATCGATTTTTCAGCAACCTAAAAGTATCGGGAAACCTTGAAATTTCCTTCTCATGAACTGTAAACCCAAACGACACAAAATTTGGTTCACCTGCTGCTTAAAAGTTTTCAGAGTACAAAGTGGCACAAGTTAATAAATGCAAATGAGCCAACGTCATTCAATCAATAACAAGTCTGCTTCAGAGTTGCCCAGGGCCTTGAAACTTAACGTGCTTGTGTCGTAGCATTGCTATCGTAAGCAGGTAGCGTGCTCATGGAAAAGTGTGCCCATGACTATCCCAGATGCAACCACAAGTATTTTCTTCAAAAAATGTCCGCCTGAAGTTGATGATTTAAACGTGTAAACATCTGATTTGTATTTCTTACAGTTAATTTAAACTATTTCATAAACCTCCTTCCAAAACTATTTGAACTTTTAACTAACTTGTTTATCATAGTCCTGCTAGCTAATTCAAACGTTTTGTATCTAAGCCATCAATGATCATGAGGATCATAATAACTTTTATGAATATATTTAAAGATTTTGAAAAGGACGCATTTAATATGGGAAATATATTGAACCAACTTTCATTCAATCGTTTTAAAGATGTCATTATTTTCGTTGAATTACTAACCGGCATGGTTTTAAGCTCATATCTTCACATAGAATCAGCCCATTGCAATGCAAATAATGTACTCTTTTGAATACCACAGTTTCCTAAATCAAGCAAGCGGGATGATGTTCCCTCCAACAAGCAGCCAAGAAATTAAATAATTACATGTTGCCTTGCATCTTAATTGAAAAGCAATTTTTAGTCACGTTTAAATGTGCCAGTGAAATGTCAGTCAGCCAGCATTCTTGGCATGCTTTACCCAGGGTGCATTGCTGCTGCCCTGTGCAGCACATTTCTAAGGAACCAGTGTGTTATGGGAGCAAGCTGGGGCGACACACACACACACAGGCACACACACACACACACATACATGGATACAAGCACAAATGTGCATACACACACGCACACACACACACCTGCCTTCACACACACACACACCTGCTTTCACACACACACCTGCTCTCACACAAACACACTCTTGCACACTGTCTGAAAGACAAAGTGAGGCAGCATTCAGAGCGCATCCCGCTTTGGTAATGTGTGTATTTTTCACAGTAAAGCAGGAGATTAGGGGCAGGACACAACCTCGGAGCAATGGGACTTGCCCATGAGGAATTTATTGGTGATTGATGGTGAAACTGCCTTGTTTGAGTGGTAGAGGCACCAACAGTAATAAACCTAATTCATCTACTGACTGTATTGGATAATTGGGTAGGCAAACCTTATGGAATGTTTGGAAACCATGACGACTCAATGCATTACTTTAAGTTCTGCATTTCATTTCCCTACCCAGGCAGTGGTTAGAATGCATTTCAAGTGAGTTGTCATGGTTCCCCCAAAGATTCCACAAGGTTTCCCCACATAACTAACCAATATGTCTGATGTAATGGCCGGCTCAAAATACACGATTTCAGCCCGATTTTGCCCCGATTCTTTCGTCGCAGACAAATTTGCGAATCGTACACGATTTTTGACAGATCGGCGACGAGACGAGGTCTTGTAATGTGACATGCTTGTGATCTGCTACGTTTTCGTCTGCGACGTTCGAAAGCCCCACGACGAAAAGTTTAGCATGTCACAATTTTTTGGGGAATCGCAGGACGTAGCCATCATGAGGGAACCACGCCCCCAGTTGCGTGAGGGAACCCTACGAACAGCTGGAGCTCAGTGTTTACCAACTGACTTCACTGCACTACGCTGAGTACACAGTAATTACTACAAAAAATGAATGCGAAGAATGCTAATGAAGAAAACGAGAGAAAATGAAACAACATAATGGAGACAACTTTGGTTGAAATGCGGCAGTATATTTACATCGCTCATGTCACTCGCAACGCAACTACTGTCAGGAGTTGCTGCATTGAGCAGATATAAAAACTACTGGAACCTTTATGACAAAAATGTAAAAAACATTTATGTCAGTTCTAAACCTTTGATTTTCTAAATATCTTGTAAACTTGAATGATACAAAGTATAGAGCATCGCACCCTAGAATCGTGTAGTGTGGCCAGTCTTCCGACGAGACAACGCCCGATTTCCTGGCTCTGGGATCGTATAGTGTGACATGTTAAATCGTGGAGGAATGTCTGAGAATCGTGTAGTCTGAGCCGGCCATAAGGGATAATGCATAGAACGCCGGTCATTATCGGAAAAATAAGCCCCGGCAGGGCGAAATGGACATCGACGCGCAGCGGAGGCGTCTTGCTGAAGGAGCTTATTTTCGATAATGACCAGCGATGTTCTATACATTATCCCGCTTATTACACAGCCAGCCAATTGCCAAACCGAAAAAATAACTTCACATGGTATGTCTCTTTACAATTTATTTGTTACCAATGGCATTCGTACTGTTGATCAGCAGAGAAACAGTCCGCCATTGACGTTGACGTCGCTTAGCCAACGAAGAGGCTGGGGTTGACAAGCTACCGGACTACTTGTGGAGTGATACCAAAGACGTCATTAGAAGCGAAAAATCCTTTGTTTTCCTTGACAGTGGTCAATAAAACATAGCATTTAGCTTCTACCGGAAGTATACCAGATATGTAGGAAGCACCAGCCATATAAACGGGCCAATAATACTTTAACCGTTCAAGCTTAAATTTGCGTTTCTAGGTAAAATATTGACGTTGTTGGCTCCTTGACGCAAGATATGGTTAGCATTTGTGCTAGCTACCTTTGGCTAGATCGGGTGAAATTTCACTCTATAGCTTCAACAAAATATCGATGATATGTTTAGATATATTTAAAAATCAAAGTGTGTTAATTTTTTTTTAATATTTGAACAAAGGGTAACGGTCAAAAATTGACCAAGTGTTAGAGAGTGGCTCAAATTGAAATGTATTCTCTAGGTGAAAAAATGTGGAAGGAGTAGAGTTCAAAAAATTTGAAGATAATTAGATAGAAAGAAAGAATAAAGCCTTAGAAAAACAATAGTTGTTTAAGAAGGAAAGGAAGAAAGAAAGCAAGAAAGAAAGAAAGCAAGAAAGAAAGAAAGAATAAAGCCTAAGAATAACAATAGTTGAGTTCTGCCTGGAACACTCACCTAATAATACAATAATAGAATAAACTTTTCAGGGAAAGCGTTAAGAATCAGATGTTATTTGGGCATTTTTTGTTTTATGTGGGCATAGCCCACATAGACTGTTGACATAACAAGCTCACACAGATAAAATGAAACACTCAAGATTCCCCTTAGTATATAAATAGAAGGTTTACAGAGACACAAAGACCAATCCAATATGTGATTGGCACCTCCTACAGTAAACAAAATATCTGTCCCCAGCATGCAAATACGTCGCTTTCCAAAACATCACACACACATACACACAAACACACACATTTACACAAACGCACACACACTCACACGCATGCACACACACTCTCACACACACACAAAAACCCCACTCTCACACACACACCCCAAGGGCAAGAGTCCCGAAAGGTCCAAGTGAGACTCATGTGGGGTTTCTCTGTGCTGACTTGCCAACGCTGAGCACGTACCCAGGAACAGCACGGAGGAACGTTTTGGATGGTCAAGTTCCAGTTTGTCTCAGTGTGTTGTCAACCGAGGAGGAGAGGTCATCGAGTTAATCGATCAGATATCTGCCAACAGTAACGTGATCTGAAGTATCTGGTAAAGTATTCTGCTACAGTGGACTCTAATTGATGTTTCCATTAGTGTAATTCTATCAGGCTTCAAAGTGCTGTACATCCACACCAAGCACTTCCCTAAACACGGCTAAACGGACAGTTAAGATACACAAGAGATAGAAGATATCTTCATTGTATTTTTGTGTGTGCGTGTGTGTGTGTGTGTGTGTGTGTGTGTGTGTGTGTGTGTGTGTGTGTGTGTGTGTGTGTGTGTGTGTGTGTGGTGTGTGTGTTGTGTGTGTGTGTGTGTGTGTGTGTGTGTGTGTGTGTGTGTGTGTGTGTGTCTGTGTGATTTACAGTTAGAGCAAGTGTGCATTGGACTTACAGTAGATGAAGCAAGAAGAAAAAAACATTGTAATATATTCTCAATTCTAAAACCAAACATGGCAACGCACACAATAATACACACACACACACACACACACACACACACACACACACACACACACACACACACACACACACACACACACACACACACACACACACACACACACACACACACACAACCACATACACACACACAAACACACTCACACACACATACACACAAACACAGGAGGTGAATAGAAAGGAACGATAGATTAAGGGTCTACAGAAAAAAGTTATACTATACTTTATGAAGGGAGTCATGTCAGGTTCACCGACCTACAGGGTAACAGGAAGAGCAGAAGAGCCAAACAAACAGGCCAACTCTGTTTTAATTGCATCAGCTTTGTTACTTGTTATAGCATGAAGCCATTTTCATCACAATAACGATACAAATGATTTCATGTTGGGTGAGTGATGGTGCTTGACATTGTAAAATAGGCACATTTGAAAAAGAGAATTATGCAATCATCAAGACAAATATAATCTGTGTGGATCCTGAAAGATAAACACTTGTGGATAACGATGAAGTAGATTGAACAGATCAACTATTTGGACACACTAGTGCTTACAAAGAGTCAAAGCTAAGTCCATATCGCAGTAAAGTTACATAAACATTAGGATAGTTCAGGGGTTCTGTCACGTTAAAATTGTACCGGGGGCGAAAATTGTACCGGCCTACGTCATCGTTTGTTTACATCCTGACAACCTGCCCGGCAACAGACGACGCGATGCAGAAAACATGTTTCCAAACGACGAAATAACATAATACAGATAGCGGATCGCTATCTGTATTATGATAGATAGCGATAACAATTGTTTTTACTTTATATTTGTATTGTATTTAATTGTTTAATCGAAACAATAAAAAAAATTGCCCGCGAAACGGGCGATCGCGTCAAATGACAAATGCTTTGCCCGCGTCAAATGACATTTGTCATTTGACGCGATCGCCCGTTTCGCGGGCAAATTTTTTTATTGTTTCGATTAAACAATTAAATACAATACAAATATAAAGTAAAAACAATTGTTATCGCTATCTATCATAATACAGATAGCGATCCGCTATCTGTATTATGTTATTTCGTCGTTTGGAAACATGTTTTCTGCATCGCGTCGTCTGTTGCCGGGCAGGTTGTCAGAATGTAAAAAAAACGATGACGTAGGCCAGTACAATTTTCGCCCCCGGTACAATTTTAACGTGACAGTTCCATCTCCAATGTCCACAATGGTTGACATCCTAGAGTAAGAGCCCTCCCCCTATCTGCTCCTCCGCCACCTGTACATGAATCCATGAATTTTGGATAAAAGTTTTGTCTTGTAAATAAAATGTGTAAATACTGGCAATGTAATGTACCGCCATAATGTGGGCCCTAGTAAATACCGATTTCTCATTCCAGGAGTTGTATTAAGGAAACTACAATGCTAGGTCTCTTTGGCTCAACATTACAATGATAAAGACAATGGTGGTTAGCTTAACCACAGCAGTTAACTTGAAACTGCCCTTCCTCTGTGACTGCCCGACCGTCAGATGATTCATTTCCAGTTGGTGTGGTTGTAAATATTAACATATGAAAGCTTATGTTTAGCCGCAGTAATACATTTGTTCTGGTGGAGCAGACAATATGGATTGTTGGTTTAACAATACTTGATGTGAATTTTGAAGCACATAAAAATACAGATGCACCCAATATGTGTGTGTGTGTGTGTGTGTGTGTGTGTGTGTGTGTGTGTGTGTGTGTGTGTGTGTGTGTGTGTGTGTGTGTGTGTGTGTGTGTGTGTGTGTGTGTGTGTGTGTGTGTGTGTGTGCGTACGTGCGTGCGTGTGTGTGCGTATGCGTTTTGTTTACACATGCCAACCATGTGTCTCTGTGGTCCCACAGAACCACCACAAAAATCCTAATCATAATAAATTAGGAAAATGGCCATCATCAGTCACAAGGGACAAGCCAATAAACCAACAGGCTGCTGTGTGGTGTGTGTGTGTGTGTGTGTGTGTGTGTGTGTGTGTGTGTGTGTGTGTGTGTGTGTGTGTGTGTGTGTGTGTGTGTGTGTGTGTGTGTGTGTGTGTGTGTGTGTGTGTGTGTGTGTACTTGTAAATGTGAGTGTGTTTGTGTGTGTTTGATATGCACTTGTGTGTGTGAGTGTGGGTGTGTGTGTGTGTTTGTCGGTTTGAAATGCGCTTGTGTGTGAGTGTCTATGTTGGTGTGTGTGTGATGCCTTCAGGGGAGGGGGTGGTGGAGACAACACCATGGATTCAGATCGTGAAGAAGTGAGACAGAGGAAGCCTGTGTGCCAGCAGCTGCTGCGCGTTCGCCTCCCCAGAACACGCCACCGAGCCACCATTCCTCACGTCCTAATTGGCTGTGAGGTTGAGTGCCCTTGGGATTCGATCATTCCTGACCTCCGAGCATCCGACATCGAATGGCTGGGAGAAATGGGCCGAGACACACGTGTGGAGATGGAGGGTGTTTGTCTGTGTGTGTGTCTGTGTGTGTGTGTGTCTGTGTGTCGTGTGCAGTTGGGGGGGGGGGGGGGGGTAATGGTCCCTATTGATTCCATCCGATAAAGCCCCCACCCCCCACCCCATTTCATGTTTAAAACAACACTGATTGTCATTACCATGGCAGCCGGGACGCAGATGGATGGTTTTTGAGTGTGTGTGTGTGTGTGTGTGTTATGTAGGAGTGTATGTGCGTGTTGTGTGTGTGTGTATGACTGCGTGTGTGTATGCGTCTGTGTAGGTGTGTGTTTAGGATAAGGATATGAAAAAACGACATTGAAGTGGAGAGGAAAGACACCCAAGCCCACACGCACACAGATACACACACACACGAGGCAGGGGACAGGTCCACACACATGGGAACGCATGTGTGTGTGCGTGCCAAAGTGGTGGTGGTGGTGGTGGTGGGGGTGTTCGAGGTGGGGGTGTTCGAGGTGGGGGTGTTCGAGGTGGTGGTGGTGGTGGTGGTGGGTGGTGGTGGTGGTGGTGGTGGTGGTGGTGGTGGTGGTGGGGGGGAGGGCTGGGAGACAGCATTTAAATAGACATGGGCCGGCTGGACCAGAGGGGAGGATATAGAGTAGGAAATAAGCGTGTGAAAGAGAGAAAGAAGCGTGATACAAGATGAGGAGAGAAAATAAAATGAAGATAAACAAAAGAGGTAGAAGTAGAGGCGGAATGGGGCAGAGTGCATTATATCATACGATATATTATATATTGTAACCAGAATCCATCAAATATGAAGGTAAAATGTAGATTCAAGGTACAGGAAGTACTTTGGCAAATGCAACATAGTGCAGGGGAAATTCTTGTTTTCTCATTCATTCCCACCGCAAAATAAAATTGAAGAATAGGTTAAATAAAAAAACGTACTACTGAAATAAGATGTAATAATTATTAAGAGTGGAAGCAGCTGGGAGAAGAAACGGGTAGCTCTCTCCACATCCTCGTATTCGATGGAGGAGACGGAGAAAGGGATGGAGAAAGGAAGAAGGGTTTAACGGAAAGAAAGGAGGCATGATGTAAGGGAGGGTGAAACCTGCAGAGCTTATTGCTTCAGGTCGGCGGTGGCTCAGTCACTATTGTCGGGCCTTAAACGTGCACTGTGCAGCGTGCACACTCGCTTTTATGTTAATCTCCTGCTGTTCCTCACCTGTTCCCCTCCTCACTTCTCTCCTCCCCAACCCGAGAGACAGAGACAGAGACAGAGACAGAGACAGAGACAGAGACAGACAGACAGACAGACAGACAGACAGACAGACAGACAGACAGACAGACAGACAGACAGACAGACAGGACAGACAGACAGACAGACAGAAAGAAATTACTGATTCAGGAATGCTCCACTACCAGTAATTTCCCCTCTCCCCTTTCTAAATCTATACTCTTTAGCGTGCGCTGTTAGATTACTCTACCAGACCCTATTAGAGATATTTACCTAATGAAAGGAAGAAAAGCGTGTGTGTGTGTGTGTGTAAACAAGCCACAACCGGTCTTGTTAATTGTTGTGTCTGAACAAGGATGTGCTGTTCTGGTTCATTATTGTGCAGGATATGTGTTTTTCTTTGATATCCGGAATATATCTCCACTATCATCCAGAATGAATATTTTATTTCCACAAGGAAATCGAATTTCAAAAGCAGCAACAATGAATAGTATTCTAATAATAATAACTGATAAATGCATTCATATAGCACTTTCAAGGTATCCAAAAGGCTTTACATAGTGAATTTGTGTGTGCGTGTGGGCGTGTGTGTGAGGGGGGGGGGGGGGGGGGGGGGGGGGGGGGTGATGAGCCCTCATCCACTACCATTACTAATAGTTCTCATAATTCAAAATTCAAACTAAACTTTATTCCAATCTGGCCTGGAGTTACCTCACATCGTTTACACTCCATAACTGTTATCTAATGTATTGCCAGATCACATATCCTCTCTCTTCCTTCTGAGTGAGTACAAGTCATGGCAGCTTCTTCTCCTCTCCTGCCTTCTCCTGTCCTATCCTCCTCTCCTGTCCTCTCTTCTGCAGTCCTCTCCTCTCCTCAACTCTCTCCTTTTCCTTTCCTCTACTCCTCTTCTCCCTGCTCTCCACGCCTGCTCTTTCCTTTTCTTTCCTCTCCTCTCCTCTCCTCTCCTCTCCTCTCCTCTCCTCTCCCTCTCCCCTCTCTCCTCTCCTCTCCTTCCTTCTCTCTCCTCTCTCCTCACCTCTCCTCTCCTCTCCTCTCCTCTCCTCTCCTCTCCTCTCCACTCCCACTCCACTCCACTCCACTCCACTCCACTCCTCTCCACTCCACTCTCACTCCCCTCTCCTCTCCTCTGTTTCCGTTTCCGGTGTGTGTGAGTGTGAGCGGCGATGGCGGGGCTGCGAGTGGCGCGGAGTTTGAATTGGTTTCTGTCCCTTTTTCCTGGTTTTTCCCTGGTTTCTCCGTCTGTTCTATGTGCATGATCAGGTAAGATTTATTAATACTTTCACTCTGTTGGCCGATCAATCAGTGGTTGTGTCGGGAGGTTTTCGGGAGGAATGGCGTCCTCCGAGACGCCACCTCCGTCTATCCGGCAGGGAGTTAGAATAGTCCCGCCGGATAGTAGCGTTACTGTGGAGGAAGTTCTGTTGGCTGCTGGTGAGCAGGTAGGTCATGATAAATTATCTTTTGCATCTAGAATGAACAAAGCAGTGATTGTGTTCCTGAAAGAGGAGCCCCTTGATGTGTCGTTCAGAGTGAAGCACGGTGATGGGTTTTATATGGTGTACGACAGCTCAGGACAGTTCAAATGTTTTGAGTGTGGAGATGTGGGACATAAACGCTTTGTATGTCCACATAGACAGCAGGTGGCGTCTCGCTCCGCTGATGCGGCGGGCGGCTCCGGTGGGTCCGCGGCTGACGGCTCCGGTGCTGAGTCCGCGGCCGGGTCTGCGGCTGGCGAGTCCGCGGCCGGTTCTGTGGCTGGCGAGTCCGGTGCTGGGTCCGCGGCCGGGTCCGCGGCTGATGAGTCCGGTGCTGGGTCCGCGGCTAGCGTCGCGGGTGCGGATGCGGGTGCGGATGCCGGGTGCGGATCCCGGTGCTGAGGACGTGGCAGCCGGTGCCACTGGTTCACATTCTGAGGATGATGACTTAGATAGGGAGGAACAGAGCGAGCCTGAGAAGCAGCAGGCTCCTGGGGCTGCAGAGAACCTGAGCAGTTCTCAGTCTGCAGGCACTGAAGCAGCTTCCACAAGTTTTGCAGTCAGAGATCCCACTGTGATTACCAATGAAGGACAGGGTATGTTAAATAGTCAGGCATCCTGTGAAGGAGAAGACATGGAGTATGACTCTGAGTCAGATACAGTATCTATAGGTGAAGCTTCGATCAGGAACACAGATCTCTATTAATAAATAAATAAATTTCTGGATGTGACATTTAAAAAGTCTGTTAAACTAAATGATTACTTCAGTGACACTGACAAGTTCATCAGATCTGTTGGTGTACTGAAAAGATTGGTCGGGTTTGACCTCTTGGACGAAAAGAAACGCTTTCGCCTCAAAAAGCATATTACAATTCTGAGAAAAGCAAAAAAAGGTAAAACTGCTAAAAAGACTAAGAAGTAACATGATCATGTACCACACAGTGTTTTTCCTCTTTTTATTGTTTCTTGCTTTGTCCATCTTATCTGTTTCTCTTCTCTGACCTCTCTATGCGGAGCCTCAAAATAGGGTGTTTGAACATTAATGGTGGGAGAGACAGACACAAAAGGGCATTAATCTCTGAAGTCGCCACTCAAAAAAGGGTTGATGTGCTGTTTTTGCAAGAGACGCATACTAATCCAGCAGACGAGATAGATTGGGGTTTAAGGTGGGAGGGTTCGTACACCCTTAGTCATGGCACAAACCTTAGTGCAGGGGAAGCTGTTTTGTTTTGGAAAGATGCCAATGTAAAGGTATTATCTTCTACTGAAGTGGTGAAGGGCATGCTGTTGATTGTCAGGGCAGAAATAGAGGGCTCTGTGTTCTGCTCTATTAACATATATGCGCAAAATCGAGGAACAGAAAGAGTGGGGTTTGTCACCCTGCTAAAAAATGAGGTAAGGAATTTCCAGCATGATCTTTTCATCTTTGGCGGGGATTTTAACTGCACTCTAGATTTTACTGTAGACAGGACAAGTGAAGAACCCACAGTCATCTCAGAGCCTTCACAGTATCATTACACACCTGGATCTGTTAGACACATGGAGGGTCAAACATCCGCAATCCAGACAATACACAAGGATGAGGGTCAGCAATAACAGCCTGAGTGCAGCTAGGCTAGATAGGATTTACATTTCCAAAAGTCTGAGCTCCAGATTAGTCCACAGTCACAAAAGTCCAGTTGGCTTTACTGGCCACAACTATGTCAGCATAGACTTGATCATTTCGCCAGGTGAAAGGGTTAAGTCCTACTGGTCTTTTAATAATAGTCTTCTGCAGGACCGTACTTTCTGCAAAAGCTTTGAGCGTTTTTGGCAGCAGTGGAAATCTAGGAAAGCAGATTTTGTTTCTTTGAAGCTGTGGTGGGAAGTTGGTAAGGCCCAAATTCGTGTTTTTTGCCAGCAGTATACCTCCCATTCGACTGCTAAAATAAAGGCAGCAGTTCAGGAGCTTGAAGCCAGTATTAGGAACATCGAAGAGGGGTCACATAGGGATTTGGATCCCACCACGGGTCATCTGCTGCAGGAGAAGAGATTAGAGTTGAGCTCCCTCCTGCAGGAGAGAGTGAAGGGAGCTCTTGTCAGGTCTCGCTTCCTCCAGCTAAAGGACATGGATGCCCCGAGCTCTTTCTTTTTTAATTCTGGAGAGATCGGTTGCACAGAGGAAGCAGATGACCGGCCTTAAGCTCCCTGGAGGTAGAGTGACCACCAGTCCGGGTGAGATGAGGACCCATGCAATGGACTTCTACGCTGACCTCTTTCGGGCAGAACAGTGCAGTATGGAGTGCCACGAGGAGCTCCTGGAGGGGCTTCCTCAGCTCATCCAAGGAGAGAAAGCTTATCTGGACTCTGAGCTGACTCTGGACGAGTTGACACTGACTTTTACAAGCGGAATACCCTTGGACATGACTTGCACGGGGTTTTATTGGAGTGTTTCAGAACAGGATCGCTTCCTGTCTCATGTCAATGAGCTTTCCCTGCTTCCCAAGAAAGGAGACCCTGGCCTTACTTAAGAACTGGAGGCCGGTTGCTCTCCTTTGCACAGACTATAAGGTGCTTTCCAGAGCCCTATCCAACAGACTTAAGGACATCCTGGGAATACTTAGACATACAGACCAAAGTTATTGTGTACCTGACAGGAAAATTATGGACAACATTTTACTTACTCAAGATATTATTGATGTGTGTAGATCCCATAATGTAGATTATGGTATTTTTTCTTTGGACCAGGAGAAGGCTTTTGATAGGGTGGATCACTCTTATTTGTTTTCTGCACTTAGGGCTTTTGGTATTGGTGATGGTTTTATAGCCTGGATTGGTTTATTGTATAGTGGCGCTCAATGTATGGTAAGGATGGGGGCAGGGCTGAGTCAGCGAATCCCTGTACAGCGAGGGGTAAGACAGGGTTGTCCTCTCTCCGGTCAACTATATAGCCTAGCTATTGAGCCCTTGCTGTGCTTGTTGAGAGGTCGGCTCAGTGGTCTCTCACTGCCTGGGTCCTATAATCTTGATTGACCACCTACTGTTTCTGCGTATGCAGACGATATTAATATTTTTGTCTCCAGCCAGGGGGATGTTCAATGTTTGCATGATACCCTGTCCCTGTACGAAAAGGCCTCATCTGCTTGGGTGAACTGTCAGGTGAACTCCACTGTCCCACCTTATTGGTGGGACAGTGGAGGGTTCAGGCAGTGCCCAGTCTGCCTGGAGGTGGGGAAAGGAAGGTCTGAGAGTGTTGGGAGTATTTTTCGGTACTGAGGGTTTTCAAAACAAGAACTGGGAGGGAGTTAAGGAGAAAGTGTGCCCTCGGTTGTCTAAATGGAAATGGTTGCTACCCCAGTTGTCGTATAAGGGAAGAGTTCTGGTGGCCAATAACCTGGTCGCTTCGACTCTTTGGCATAGTCTTATTGCTCTGACGCCACAGAGAGGTGAGTCATCCGGGACTTATTCTGGTCTGGCCGGCCCTGGGTCCAAGCAGCAGCCCTTTACCTGCCTGTGGCTGAAGGGGGGCAGGGACTGATTAACATCCAGGCAAAAATTGCCTCTTTTAGACTCCAGACTGCACAAAGACTGCTGTACAATTGCAGCCCAAGAGCTGGGCGATTGGGCTATGATAAACAGCTTTTCCTTTTACAGCTTGAGGATGTGGACCTAACTGGACTGACGCCTTTCTACATCTTGGTATTGCAAGCATGGCAGATTTTTAAGGTTGCACGTGCCACAATGAGATTCCGGGCATGTGGTTGTTTGAGGAACCTCTGTTTTATAATAACCTCATAAAGACTCAAACACTGCAGTCTGCCAGCCTGCGAGCCTATCTTAGAGAGGCTGGCTGCACTAAACTGGGCCATCTGATGAAGATGACGGCAACATCACCTCCATCAGGTTGATCAACAGAGTGGTGGAGGAAGTCTGTGCTGCCCTGCAACAACCTCTGAGAGAATTTGCACAAAACCGCACTCTGTGTGACCAGTGGAGCGAAGAGGGAGAGTACAGTTTCCCCGCTCTGTCTATCACACTAGTTGTGGGGGAATGGCAGGAGGGAGGAGATCAGCTGCTGTCTCTCACAACCACACACCTGGAGATTTTTCAGGCTGAAGGGAAGAAGGATTTGTACCAAATCTGCTCTAAGGTTCTGAACCTGCGCTCTTTGGCAGGCATGCAAAAGTCGAATTGGACTGGCTTTTTTGGTCCGGACGTTTCCCCGAAAGGCAGCTGGCGGTCTCTGTACAAGCTGCCCGTTGAAAAACGGACAGCAGACCTCCAGTGGAGGATTGCACATGGAGCAATAGCTAAAAACAGATACAGAGCGCACCTGGATCCAGAGCAGGGGGAGGAGTGTATTTTCTGCTCTCAGATTGAGACCCTGGTGCATTTATTTGTTCAGTGTCCTCGGCTGACAGTGCTGTTTGAGCTTTTAAAAAGGTGGTTTCAGGGTCTAGGGGAGAATTTTTCTTTTGATTTGGTTATTTTTGGCCCGAAGTACTGTGCTCAGAAGAAGAGTGTACACACATTGGTGAACTTTTTATCTGGTTCTGCCAAGTTGGCCATCTGGCTAACACGCAGGAACCGGGCTCAGAGTGTCGGTAGTGTGGAGCCGGTGCTGGTTCTGAAGGGACTGCTGAAGGCCCGACTGAGGGTGGAACATGCTTATTATCAAATGATGGACGATATGCAGGGTTTCAGTCACATATGGGCTGTGTGAGGGATTTTATGCTCTGTGGGGGGTGACGAAGAGCTGAATGCAAGTTTCTGATTAGAGAAACACGTTCTCTGGTGGACAAGTTTGTTGTATTTTAGGGATGTTTCTGTTTTGTTTTTGTTTTTTTGCTCTTAAGTGATGATGTGATAGTGATCTGTTTTCTCCTTGCAGTGGTGCAATAAAGGGATTTGAAAACCAAACCTCTCTTCTCCTCTCCATTCCTCTCCCGTCCCTCAACACAAGCACTGCTGAAGAAGCCACTTGTTCCCTGGTAGGGCTCCCCTTTGCACTCCCTCCATCCTCCTCCCACCCCCCCTCCCATCCTCTTATCCTGCCCCTTGTTCCGGCACAACAAACATGCCTTCCACACTTTCCACTGCCTCCACTCCCTTTCAATTACGGCTCCATCCTGGAGCTCACTTCAGCCCCGATATGAGCTATGTTAGTGGAGAGAGAGAGAGAGATGGAGGAGAGGAAGTAAATTGGGGAGTGCGACCCCCGGGGGAGGAAGGATCGACGTGTTGACACGTTGAGGGTCAGCTAGCTGCGTGAGCCACGGCCAATCAAAAATGTGACGGAGAAGCGGAAGGAGAGGGAGGATTAAACTGATCAAATGAGTTTCCCTGTCCTGATCCAACTCAACTGTTCAAAGCAGGAAACTTCAGATCTGGGTATGGATCAATCAAGCCATCCGTCCACCCGTCTGTCCATTTAACTCCATCTATCTGTCTTTCTGTCATCCCATTTATCCATCCGTCATTATGTGGTGTGTGTGTGCATGCGTGCGTGCGTGCGAGCGTGTGTGCGTGCGTGTCGAGCTGTCTGTCTGTATCTGTTTGCGTCTGTCAGTTGTAACTTGTACTTGTCAGTATCTATTTGTATCAATTAGTGTGTCTGTGTAACTGTCATCCCATCAATAATATATGTCAGGACAATCAGCTGTTGTGTTTGTTTATGAGGCTGCGTTCAGCTGTATGAATGTGAGTGTGTTTTGGTGTGTTTGGTGTTTGCTACGTGTGCTTTTGAGTGGAGATGCACCTCTCTCTCATTAGACACCAGACAGTATTGATGGTTGTCATGTCGAAGCCGTGTCCTTAACGCCAGCCAGCCAGTCCCTCCACTAGTTATCTCCCTCGTATATTGATCTGTAGCTGACAACCTTTCCATGAACACAGTTCTGGTTGATCCTGTCTTTTCTTCAGAAAAATAGTAGCTGCAATAGACAACAGGGGACACAATGTGAACACACAGCAAGAAAACTATACAAAGCTCAACCAAAGTTTCGATGAGATGAACCTCAATGTGAACATGTTTTTGAGGTGGGATTAGCTATGCTCACTCTCAGCATACCCCTTGTATTTAATCATCCTGTTCAATGAAAGGGCCGTCAACTAAAGTGCTTGAGTTTGCAAACCCAAACCAAGGTTTGGATTTGCAGGCCTCAAACATGCATGTGCTTAGCTGTTCTACTTTACGTTTACATTTTCATTTTGAGCTCCTATGCAAATGCAGCCCAAGCTATTACACAGCTGTCGACGCTAGGAAACAGTATAGATCTTTACTAAAGATTGATGGCTTGTGCTGTCTAAGGTTTATGTTGCGTTTATTTATTTTTTTATGTGACCATGGAAAGCAATAAAACTGAGCCTTCATGGCGTTGATAAACCCCTTTATGGAAGCAGCCACGTTTTGCAGTAGGTGAATCCGCCTAACAAATATTTGAGTCTGTTTAAAATACTGTATATGCAGTAAGCAAATCAGGCATTTTTTTATTTATTAGCTGAAGATTCTCTTTCTCAATTGCGGGATATCAATGGGAATTATATCCTGTGGCAGATGGATGGATAGATGCATGCAGAGAAAGATGGCTGGGTGTATTGTAGGACAGTATAAAAGATCTGTGTTAATAAAGCGCAGTATCAAACAAGCACGCGTCTGACTGGGGCTTTCAGCATTCTGTTGCTCACCAGCCATGGGTGGCTGATCACAATTGACTTAATAGCTCCCCTTCCAATAGCAATCACACTGTGACACCTCATTCCACACCCACAGCTGAAGTAGGGGAGAGAAGATCCAAGGGAATTGCTGTTGCTTGATTAGTCATTCAACATTATCTCCCTCCTTTTCTCTCTTTCTCTCCCTCGTCCTCAATCTACTCTCCCTACCTTCTCTCTCTGTCTCTGTCTCTCTCTCTTTCTCTCTCTCCCGCTCGCTCACGCTATCAAGTGAACAAGCTCCAGGCTCTAGTGAGGGATTTGTGGATACGAGGCTGTGCTGATGTCTCTAACAGAAAGAGAAAAGAGTCACCCAGGAGAAATGAGAGTAGGGTGGACACATCCCTCTGAAAGAGGGGGAAGAATCCTCCAGATTGCTCCTGATTCAACAGAAGGCCCGGCAGTTGGTTTTAAATATGAGAAGAAGAAAAACATGGCATTGTTAATGCTCCAGTTTCTGATAGCTATGACATATTTTTCATTGTTTTTTAAGATAGATCATATTTTAATCCCCACATCTATGTTGACGATTGCTAAGTATCACTAAAAAGCATTAATATACATATGATGTCAAAGGAGACACCTCGGCTGGTTTCCATAGAAGACAGATGGTCTTCCAGGAATGCTTCCAGAGGATGACATGTGTGTCTCTCATACAGGACTGTTCTTTTAATTTCAACCAGTGTGTTTGTGTATGTGCCTGTGTGTGCCTGTGTGTGTGCGTGTGTGTGTGTGTACATTTGCGTGTGTTTTTGTGTCTGAGTGTGTTTGTGTCTTTGTGTGTGTGTGTCTGTGTGTGAGCGTGTGCGTTGAGGTAAATCAGAGAGGTTGTAAATCGATGTGATGAGGATGAACTAACAACAGCCGCTTCAGTGATAACAGCTGGCGGTGTGCTTCAGCTGTGTGTGGTGTTGGAAGGCCAGCTAGCAGGTAACAGGATAAGCATCCTCCCCCCCCCCCCCCCCCACCCCCCCGGGCTACTTGGTTATCACGAGTAACCCCCCCAACCCCCGACCTCCTCCTCCCCCTCCTCCTCTTCCTCCTGCTCCATGCAACACAAGCTAAGTGTTGTAATGATGATGTAACGCCCACCTTTTATGACCCAACAAGGTTCCATCATCCCCATAGAGACCGTGGGCGGCTGCCAAGAACGATTGAGACTGGCTGAGGTCGCCGCTGTGGAGGAATTTGTTGGAAATAGTGAGAGACCGGTTTGAACACAATCAGCACGCATTTGAAAGACACTGTTTGGAAGACACATGTCACTAAGAACTGACAAAGCACAGATATGAATAATAATGGGTGGTTTAGAAGCAGTCAATGCTTCAACATGGGCTGGATTCATCTGGCCCTGTCTGGTTCAACTCAGAGAGGATGGCAGGGTTACGGGTTCGATTCCCGCCGGGGATAGATATGAAGGTCATGTTGAACAATCGGTATTGTAAAACATATTGTTATATATGTTACCTATAAAATATTGTTTGAATATATTGTTATTATCGTGACAAAAATATATACATACTTATTTGTATATACAGTATACCCTGTCAACATATATAAATGTATATATTATAAGATATATTATAAGATAATATGTTATATAACACACCGTATATAATCACAAAAAAGCCATCAGTTAGAGGCAGTGCAAAAGCAATGTAATTTTCTGAACACATGGCTTAATCCCACTTCAAAACACACACCTTCAAAGGTCCGACCAGGTGCTGTATATTTATATAACCGTTAATCCTGTGCTCAGCATTACAGAGCCTCCCAGCACCAAGGTAACCAAGGCTTAGAGTAGCATCTCCCACCAACAATTCCCCCCCCCCCCCACCCCGCCCTGCTGGGAGCTCAGCCTGACAGGCGCTTCCCTATAAGAAGCTAGAGAGACGTAAAAGCTGATGTTTTTATTACAATCCACGTTGCTGCTAGTGCTGACCCCCACACGCTACGGCGACCGATGTCTGTGGTGCGTTTGTGTCCATGAGAGCCGTGTGCTGTCTGTGCACGGCGATGGAGGATTAAAGGAAAAGGACATTTTCACAAAAAAGTACAAAGGCTCCTTTTAAAGAGGACTCAATGCGGTGTGTATTCGTGAACATGACCGCCGTTAGTGCGTCAGTGGTTGTGTCTTGAATAGACTGAGGTATGAAAAGCCCAGGACAGCTGATATGCGGTTGGACAGCCACTGTATTAAGCTCTGGTTGAGAAGCTGCTTGAGAAATAGATTGGCAACTTGCATTGCCAATTCCCTTTTTGTTGTCTTTCGCAGAAGAAGAACCCATATGTTCCAAAGTGTGGAGTCAGATCTGGCAATGGCAAACAGGGCCTTGCATCCAAGAGTTTTATTCGCACAACTTTTGCAAGACATGGTTTAGAAGAACACAATGGCAGCATTTGAAAGTCCACGCAGGATATTTCTAGGGAACAAAAATATATATATATATATAATAAATGTTAATCAAGTCAATAGTCATACTAGGTTATACTTACGATAAACGCATGTGGTAGAATGAACACGCATCACATTCACATGCATTTAGATAAGCAAACACACACACACACACACACACACACACAAACCCACACAGACACACAGACAGAAAGCAATATTCAATCAGGTGAGGGAAAGCAAAATAAAGTACAATGCTTTTCCTGATCTGTTATTCAATACAGCCACCCAGCACTGTGTACGCAAACTCTGTCTCTCGCACAATTTCCATTTGAGTTACACTCATTCCCTGTAATGTGAGCATACTAAAATTAGAAACGAGGCACACACACACTTGTACACACACCTACACACACACACACACACACACACACACACACACACACACACACACACACACACACACACACACACACACACACACACACACACACACACACACACACACACACACACACACACACACACACACACACACTTCCAGCTTGTTAGCTCCCATTCTGTGTAACCTGAGATTAGAGGAATTAGTAATTAACACAGCATGGGGTTTATGTTTCCCTCCTTACATTGCATTGGCCATTTGATCGAGTTGGGCGTCACCATGACATATTATCACTGTCTGGTTTAATGGGATCCGGGTGAGCGGGGGGGGGGGGGGGCATTGATACTTTTGCCTGAAAGACAAGCAGGCGCCCACCATTGACACCGCCCCCTCCCTCTCCTCCTCCACGTCCTCTCCCTCTTCTCTTCCTCTCTCTCTCTCATCTTCATCCCCCCCTCCTCTTCCTGTAACTTATCATCCTCTCCTCCACCCCCCCCTTCCATTCTCTTCTCTTCCCTCCTTTTCCATGCACGCTCCTTTTCCTCTTCCTCCTTCTTCTACTCCTCTCCCTCTCATCCTCATAACCTTCCCCCTCGTCTCCCTTTTCCTCCTCTTCCTCTCCCTCATCATACGCACATCTTCCATCTCCCCCTCACTTCATCTTCCTCTCCCCCTCACTTCATCTTCCTCTCCTCCTCCTCCTCCTCCTCCTCCTCCTCCTCGCCCTTCCTCTCCCCTGCTCTGACATTCTTGTACTGTCTATCCGCGTTCTCTGGAGGCATACAACAGGCTTGTAGTATAATAGCCCAGGGCTCTAACAGTCAATATATCTGGACCACATTTGATGGATTAATTATTAATTTGAACTGCATTAAGCATCACCAAGTTAATGGATGTTATAGGTCAGTGGTTTGGTTGGGTCAGGTCTGAATGGGACCATGTCTGCATGGAGTAGGTATGGTCAATCTGCGGTCAGATAGTCTGTTTTCTCTCCAAGGACTTTCCTCCATCCGCTGGTCAGAAAGGAGCCGGGAGCATTGTAGAAGTGAAATTGTCTCATACAGACGCAGGGGCGCAGTCAATCCGATTTTTTTTCTCTTGGAGCATGTGACTCACCATAGCTGAACGATGTCTATGACTTTTAGAGCAAATTACATTCAAATTACAGCAAATCTTCCGTAAAATAAGGAGTCTGTGGCGCTTAGTGAATGAGGTCCAATGTTTCCTCATGTTCTCCCTGTGGAGAGAACAGGTGGTCAAACAGTGGGCTGCAGGTACTTCGTACACAGTATTCATGTGGTAAGAAGTCACTGATAATGTTAAAAAGGCATGCAAGAAAACAAATAAGGTAGGCCTACAGATTAGGATCCTTTCCCTGAGATCTCTGTGGAATTATGCTTGTTTATTTGTATTGATCTGCATATGTGTGTGTATGTTGCTAAACTAATAAGAGTGAAGCGGTGTGTACGTATTTGTGGGTGCCTGCCTGCCTGCCTGCCTGCCTGCGTGCATGCGTGCGTGCGTGCGTGCGTGCGTGCGTGTGTGTGTGTGTATGTGGAACACCAGGGATTCTAAAAGTAAGCTGGCCAATAGAGTTGCTGGTTGAACAAAGAGTTTGACGAGTTTGTTGCAAATAGGGCTTGTACATCAGAATGCATCATGGGATTTCTTTGTTGGCAATACTTTTGAGAGGACCCAAGAGAGTTGTTGTACTGTAAAATCAACCTAATTATCCCGTAACTAAGGCTAACAGCCTCAGATAGTGGGCTCCTCCCTCACAGCAAGCTTCTTGGAATTCTTCAAACACAAAAACAAATCAATAAGAAAATAACTTGATTCCCTTCATCTTGAAATCCTACATGCACCACCCGTCCCTCTAAAGTAACCTTCCGGCATTCAGCACCTTCTCCCTGGATGAACCGGCTACACTAACAAAGGCATCAGCTACTGAACTATGACACCCACATCAATCCCCTCCGCAACACCGCATTTTACCATCTCAAAGACATTGCCAAACTACTGCCTGCACTCACCCTGGGCTGGTAGATGCAGATAAGCTTGTCCACGCCTTTGTCTCCTCCAGGTTGGATCACTGCAATGCACTCCTCATCGGGATCTCCGGCAACAGCATCCAGAAGCTCCAGTACATACAAGACAGTGCTGCCAGGATCCTGATGAGGGTGCGCAAATATGAACACATCACCTCCATCCTCAAATCCCTTCACTGGCTCCCTGTCACATTCAGAGTTGAATACAAGGTCTCTCTCCTCACCCACCAGTGCATCCACGGACATGCCCCCCACCCCCACCCCCACCTCCAGGAGCTCCTCACCCCCCAGACCACCTCATGCACCCTACGCTCTGCATCAACACACACCCTCAGACCACCTAAGACCAAGCTCCGCAACATGGGCGATCGGGCTTTCTCAGCTACGTCCTCAAGACTATGGAACGCCCTCCCTGACCACCTGAAGGCCCCACAGACTACAGCTTTTTTTAAACGAAACCAAAACTTGTTTTTAAAAAAAACGTTTTGCTAATTTCTCTTTTACTGTATGTGTATTATATGTTTTAACAACCCTTTTTTTTCTTTTAAACTCTGTAGCACTTTGAGATTTTAAAATGCAAATAAAATGTATTATTATTTATTATTAGTATTATCAACAGCCTTACAGTGTATGCTGGATCCTCTCCCTACAAAGGTTCTTAAATATCTTGGTTAATAAAACGGTTGGCGATAGAACAGTTCCTTCTACTTTTAAGACAGCTGTTGATAAAACCTCTACCAAAGAAGACTGGCCTAGACCCTGAAGTACTCAGCTGCTATCGCCCCGTTTCTAACCTTCCTATCTTTTCTGAGGAACTGGAAATAAGAAAAACACTCGATGATGAACACTTATTTGAAACCTTTCAGTCTGAGTTTAGGTAGCAATGCAAGTTCCCTCCAAGCAATGCTTGATCTCAACACAATATACCAAAGTATTTTTCTTCATCGTCTCTAAAGCGATGTTGGCATCAAATGTTACACTCTTCTCCGGTTTAGATATTATTTCACCAATAGAGTGCAATTCATTCTTTGTGGAGACTCAGAAACAAAGACTGCAACCTATGCTGCGTTCTTCCCCAATGGTCAGTCCTCATCCACTGCTCTCTGCAATCGACATGCTTCCTCTTCTACATCGTGGCGATACGGTTTGAAGGTTTAAAACAGTTTGGGTGTCAAAAGTCTCTGTGTAATGTTCAACCCTATGCTTTCTTTTGACCAACATGTAAAAAGTATCACCAGAACTGTATTCTTCCATCTTAGAAACAATAAAAAAAAAATCAGACTTATGTCATCCATAGTGGATGCAGAGACACTCTCCCATGCATTTATATCGCCCAGGCTAGAGTTCTGCAATGCACTGTTCTGAGGTTTACCGAACTATACCACAAGTGGCGCTGCTAGAATACTCACTACAACGAGAAGATTTGAGCACATTATTCCTATTCTCTCCTCCCTCCACTGGCTCGCAATAATCAGATTTTAAGGTGCTAGTGTACTACTTACCTATAAAACCCAGCGTGGTTTAGCGCCATCCTACATTGAGGACCTGATTATATTTTATTGTCCTTCAGGAGCAGGCCTTCCTTCAATTCCAAAGGTTAAAGATAAATTAGCAGAAAACAGAGCATTCTCATATGAAGTGACCGAGCTATAGAATAGTCTGCCACCTGTTATCAGGAAAGCAGACTCTTCTGAGAAATTCAAATTCTTAACAATGCTTTCACATGGCTCCTATGGGGGGCCCTCAGCTCCAGTTGAGGGCTGAGGGGCCCCCCTATACAGCCTGTTGTGCGACACTGGCCTCACCCTGCTGCTAAAAGGTACTAGATCAGAGGTGGCCTACATGTTCTTTGACCACCGTTCCCCATCTCACCATAACTCTGTTACTGTTTGATGCGTTGCGGTGATGGATGCCTCGACCCCTGTCACTGCTTCCAGCTTGCTCAATGGTCTGAACCCCATCACCATGGACAATACTGATTACAAATTGTTCAGATATTTATTTTTTTAACCTCTGAAATACTACAATGTCAACTATGGCACCCATTGCACTCCTTACCATGCCTGGAAGGGCTGATTGATCACCCGTTCCGCTTTCCTTCTAAAGATTTATTCATTGTTGATTGAAGGAGTTTTTCTTACCCTTTGGGGGCTAGGGTTTGGGGTTGTCATAGATGAATCACCTGTTATGCCACATCAGAATCTAACTGTGATTAAGGTGTGCAAAAAATAATAATTTGACTTGACTTAAGTAAATCTAAAAGTTGGTTTGCCACCTCCTGCATGAGAAACACTGGGGTGGTTTTAAACACCACAACTCTTCATAATGACGAATCATTTCACTACTCATTACTAAACACTGACCAAAAAAACAATTACTACCAAATCAATAACCAAAAAATGGTTGGTCATTGAGATGTATTTCCTGATATAGGATGCAAGCCGTTTTCATAAGATGTATATACTTTTGGATCTTTTAAATACATTTTAAAACCCCTTGCTCAACACTGGGGAGGACAGCTTACTCACCAGTGTTTAAGTTGAGTTTCTTAGGCCCCTTGTTTCTATATTTAGTCCCAATCAATGTGTCTGAGTACACGAGTTCCCCTGTTGATGAGGGTGCCCATAGGTGACGTACACACGCCCTCGCACAGACACGCACAGAGAGAGCGCTAACTAAGACAATCGTTGCGTGGTGTGCCTTTCACAGCACTGAAGAAAACACGTGAAACGTGAATTTTTTCTCTCCAAATGCAGGAGTGATTACACATTACATCCATGTTTTAAAAAAAAAACCTTACACATTTCTATTTTCTCCATCTACACATTAAAAACAAAGCGTAGATATAATGTGTGAATAAAATAAAACGTGAAATGAAATTGAGCTCTACGTTGTTCTCTCTTTCTTGCCGAGTACAGATACTCTGCGCTGCCCTGGGCCCACATCCCAGGCTGTTTGATAACAGGCCCGCGGAAAAAGCTAATGTAATAATGTAGGGGTTAGCGTTGTGCTTAGTCACTCAGACAATCTATTTACAAGCTGTTGAACCTTTTCTCTTAATGCAGGCATACATTAAGACTAATGCAGCAGCAGTGTACAGGTATAGATTGCATTACATGATATAAACAATGTATGAACATATTGTCACTTAATGTTTCGCTGCCTCTATTGATCTATTGCTTTTAATTATACTATAAATATAATACGTATTTTAAGTCATTTTTTTATGCCCTTTAAAGCCCTTTGAGATTGTTATATTTTGTTTATATTTGTCGACAGAGAAAAGAAGGTGAAATACAAGGTCTAAAAACACCTAAAATAGTCAAAAAAACATGGCAGTATTGGAAAATAACTATCAAAATTAGCCTGGTCCTTAGGCCAAAACTAGATTTAGACTGGCAAGGGCAGAGGTTGCGGAAATAGAGGAGTAAAAATGCAAATATTTGTGAAAGAAGTAGAAAAAAAAGGACATATGTGTGTGTGTGACAGGGTTATTTTCATGCATGCATTTATGTGCCTGCCTGCCTGCCTGCCTGCCTGCCTGCCTGCCTGCCTGCCTGCCTGCCTGCCTGCCTGCCTGCCTGCCTGCCTGCCTGCCTGCCTGCCTGCCTGCCTGCCTGCCTGCCTGCGTGCGTGCGTGCGTGCGTGCGTGCCTGCGTGTGGGAGTGTGTGTGTGTGGCTAAGGAGAAGAAGCAAAATCAATAATCAATAATTACAAGACAGAACGCAAATTAAGGAGGCAAAACACTTCGGCACACAGCCTGACTGACTAGAGATGAATAATAAATACATAATAAATAATTCAGATGGCTGAGGAGCACTATAGCTAGGAAGATGACAGATCGGAATAAGAAAATAATGAAGCAGTTACACTTTACAATAAAGGTACGATAATAAACCATTCATTAACATTCGTTAATGCAGTACTATGCAGTAATTATCAATTAAGTAACAGTGAATTTACAGTTAACTGATGGTCTAGTTATAATTTACTAATGGTATTCATGTTTATTAATGTTGTTCATGTTACCATAATGGTAATGGTAATTCATTTTTACATTATTTAATAGGGTTAGGGTTAGCGTAAGGCTAAGACTCAAAAGTCAGTCTCTAAACGCTTCGCTTGAATAAAGACAGACAAACTCCAGGGTTTCGCTGCTAAAATTGGGTGAAACCTGGCATGCACAACCAATCGATAGTCTTTAGGGTGGCCCTTCCTATTGGGGGGCTGAGGACATGCGTTTTCACCAAGCCTTTCCAGAGGACAACCCTGCCATGAGGGATTGGTTAACGTTGACAACATGACGTCACACAAACCGGCCATGAAGTGACGCTCCCACATTTCCACAGAAGTCCTTGGTAATCGTCCCAACACCTGACTTGGACTGAATGAGTCCGGTGGGAAAGAGTTAGGGTTCATTCACACATGATTGGACACCAAAATTGTTGTTTTTTGCTCTTATGACAGGAGGTTATTAACGCGTAAACACGACCGGATTTAGCATGTAAACACGTAGCCTATGTTTGTTGTAACGTTTAATATTTTACACATTAACACACAACAAGAATAGATAAGTTACCGTGCATTTTTCTCATTGTGGGAACTTGAGTCAATTCAGTCATACATATTCAAGAGGAGGGTTGTAACAATGATGTCGAACAACATTGCAAGGGTTAGTTTGAACCACAATTAATTGTGCATAAATTAGTGATATGGGCATCAGCGCAAACTCTCAACAAAATGTACTACTCACTTGTTGTTACAGGTACCTAGGTTTACCGTAAAGGACATTACAGGTATGAAAGGTAAGCCAGAGTTGTCGATTAGAAGAAGACAATTTACACTTTGCAATGACGTTTAAACGTGGTAATGAACTTGACAATGAAGAAGCAATCTGAATAACTTTGGCAAGGGTAGACAAATCTCTGGCTTTCTGCTGTTATAACACCCCTAATAGATAAGAATGCAACAACCCGTTGGATCTGAAAGCAATGGTAAAAAGCTAAAATGAGACGACTTTAAGTGTGAAAGTGACGTTTTATCATGTCAATTTTTTTCTATTAACACAGCCACGACGTGTTAACACTTCCAAACTCTATGTGTTAACACACAGTTTAGTCGTATTAAGTAACGTATCTTAGACGTTTTTTGCTCTAATGGCCTTCTATATGTAAATCTTTTCGCCGCAGGCCAGCTGCATCATTCTTCGAAACTCAATGCAGCCCCCACCACTGCAGGTTAAACGCAATTCCCCCATTAAATAATGTCTAAATAAATACCTTTGTTAAATCACCATTAGTTAACATTGGTTAAATGATTAATAGACCATTAGTTAACTCTTAATAAACTGTTGTTTAGTTGTTAGATAGTGCTTATCCTTAACAAGTTAATGGTTCATTATTGTACCCTTATTGTAAAGTGTTACCAATGAAGAGTAATAGAAAGAAAGAGCAAGTATAATTATGTGCCACAGAGCCACACACACACACTGGCGCAGATGGATCCACACATTCATAGTAGTTGAAGGCAGTTTAGCGAAGTGGTTACGAATGAATTACCATCCATCCATAAATGAATCTAAGCAAGACCTTTTTTAGGCTATAAAAAGTAATTTGATTAATGTGGTAAACTTCTATCACAAGAAACCTCTAGTGCCAAGTTGTAACTTTTTGAATTCAATGATGATTAAACATATGACCCTATTGGGTAGAATGTTCATGAATTTGCTTGGGTTAGCATTTAATGTAAATTCATCAGAAAACAAGTAATGGCTTATCATTAAACCAAAACTTAGTTAATACAAAAAAAAATATTGAGTACCAACACGCTTTCTAGGAATCTTTGGTATGCCTGCCTAGAGAGCCCATTGAAATCAATAGAACTTGGAGAGGAACAAAAGCATTCCCTTGTACACATAAAATCCATCCTATTTCCGTGATCCTCCTGTGAAAGTTCCACAGGAGGATCAGGGAGAGAATGCACTCAGATAATTTAGATAGACCTAGAAAGAGCTTCCCACATGCCTGTGGACCCTGGAAATGGTATACAAGGTAAACGTGGCGTTGGGATGACATGTTCATATCTTTTGACGTTTTTATACTTGTGTATTGTGTTTGCTGCACTCTATAGTGAACATTCACGAAAGGATACAAAAATAAACAAGTAAAGTTTAAAGTGGTATTCATAAAGTACCCTTTGAAACACAAGGCCATTCATAGGGCTTTAAGTGTATAGTGTGTCTGAAAGCACTTATCTAAATCGACATATCTACTGACGTTTATTTCTGGATGTTACATAACGGATGTATTACTGGCACGATGATGAATTGCTCCATCATCTTTGCTGTATTGGAAACATCTAATACCCCCTATTACTCCCCGAATGGATTAATGCCCTTCTTAGGTGACAGAAGAAGGGGAAATGGACTTAGGTTTTTATCAAATGACGTTGACTAATAACAGACCTAGAGAGAGCCAGAGCGAAGGAGAGAGAGTATTTGTATTTTGGTATTTTTGTATTTGTGAGCAGGATATTCCCAGTAACCTAGTATTAGTATGCCCGTTGTAAAAAATAATCGTATCAAATGAGTGTTTGATATGAGACAACAAATCGGCGATAGCAAAGATGATAGATAGATAGATATATCACTGTACAAATGAAGAGCTCTGGGGAAATCGCAGACAATTTATATCAGCTTGTTTGCGGGAGTGTGTGTGTGGATGATGGCTGATTCAAGCAGCCTCACATGGTGGATTGTGGCTGCCACAGTCCACCAGGTGTGCCGGCAAGAACCAGGTGACTTGTATAGTGTTGAAGCCGGTTTATGTAAAGTTTGTAGATGATGATACATGGTCTTGTGCTTCATGTTGTCATGCAGGTTATCTCAAGAGTGTGTGAGGTGATGGCTGGTTTAACCTGTGCACACTGATTACTCAATGTACAACAGGTGTGCAGCCTGACCCAGAGTTCAATCAGGCGGGCCAGGTGAGGCTACTTAAACCAGCCATCATCCGCGCGCACAGTCCCACAGTGTTATTTATCATTGGTAAAACATAAATATGGCACACAGCTGAGATTAAAAGAGGGAGGCCTCGGGCCCCTGGCCTCCGTGCCAGTGCAGCAGGGAGCCCTTGATTTCTTTCTCTTTTATGGGCCCTTTGTATTGCCCCTCCTCCCTGAGCACTCTTCATGCTACCGGTCTGGATGCAGACTCTGGGTTAAGGCTCAGCTGTAGCACACCTGCACAGCCGTTTAAAACAGAGTAGCGCTCTTTAGGGAAACCTCTTCCTACTTCTTTAAAACTCCTTCTAGAATGCACGGGGGGCAGGGGGGTTGATGTGCTTATTTAGAGAGAGACAGAATATTCTAGAAAACAATGCGCTGCCTTTCCAATGTGGTGGGGCTAGCGGGGGCTTAAGCTCCCCTGAAAAGGCCTGAGCCCCCTCTTAGCTCCCGCAATCATATTTATTTGGCTGACCCTGACTGCAGTCTACAAGTCAAACTATTATCCATAAATACCTGACCACTTGCACCATAAGAGGCAGTAGAAAAAATGGGATTATATTACTAATGGAAGACTGTTTCCTAATAGAAACAGTCTTTATTCGGTTTAATTCCATTTGTAATCTGCTAGTGTCAACACTATAAAGAACCATCAGATATTTTCAATTAAACATAGAAGGCTGATCTATGAAAAATAAGTAAATAAGTATTTGTATATTTTTACCCTTGGCCATCTTTCTTTCGAATAAACACAATCGTCAAACATTTGTCTAATGCAGTTTATTCTTTCACAGCCAAATTAAAGTTGAAAAGGGGGAAGCAAAATATGATAATTAAAACAATGCATCATTTTCCATTTTCTGCTTCCTTTGAGTGATCATTACTGAAACAAAAAGCATATCTATTGGGATTTGATTAATCATTCAACACAAAATAAAACATTCAATAAGTATATCTTCAGGATACAGGATATCCACTGCCTATTCTCAGTTTCCCTTTTTTTTACAGCTAAGAAGAAATAAAAGAAAAAATAAAACAGAATATTTAACGTCTGACACTTTCTGCCCAAGCCCCGCCCACCTACTTCCTCTTCCTGTCATCTCCAAGATGACATTATGTGGGTGAAAAGAAAGATCACAGGAGCGAGGGATTGAAAAAGTGAAATAGAGGAGTTAAAGCCAACCGGACGGAGGCGGGAGGGAGGCAAGCATGCAAGCAAAGTAGTGGGAGAGGTTTAGAGTTTATTAGACTCTCCAAAAGGAAAGGACTATGTCCCATCTTGGTTAAGGCCCATGACTTCCATGGGCCTTTCAGGATTGCACTTCTTCCCTTCTCCAGTGGGGGCTGATGGAAAATAAAGTTCTTGGTTTATATAATGAATAGTAGGAGAAATACTTTTGTAAGCACAAGCTTGGTGTATCAGTTACATCTTTGTCTTTCATTGCCATTGTTGATTCAACTTGGATTAGGGAATTGAAGGAGGAAAAAAACAAAGTGGGTTAATAAAGAAAAACTGCAAAAATCAATCTTAGAACCCTGAAAGGATGGACAGACCAATCACACGGCAGACATTCCAAAGATAGACATTTCAATCGGAAGAGCGGTTCACAGGTCTTCAGATGCTCTCTGAGTTCAACACACTCCCCATTAGTTCTCATCGCATCCCGCTGAGCGGTAACCTCACATAAGACAGCGCGTCCCTTAACAGTTCTTCTGTCTTGTGGAAGAAAACGAGCTGGAGGGGGTCGTAGGGAAGGTAAAGACTTTTACTGTTTGGACTTTGGACTGGTATTACAATAACCTGAGGTGATGTTTGTGGGCAAAGTGTGTATGTGTGTGTGGGTAAGACACTGACATCAGGCGAGGCTGAATTACTAGCTGCGGTCTCCCCTGTGGGGTCCAGAGCCGGGGGCTCAACAGCTCCATCTGATTCTGAGGTAAAGACGAGCCCCCCAAAGTCTTGACTTTCCCCCCCCCCCCTCATTTCTCTTCTCATTTCACGATGGTTGGAGGTGGAGGTAAGAAGCAGTCCCAGAAGCATGGCTGTAAAACTGTTTCTAGCTTTTCTTGCATTTTCTAATCTTAAACTCTGACCGGTTCTTGATTTGTCTAGACTGTAGAACTGAGAGAAAAAAAAAGGTAAAAAGTGTTCTCAATATATATATATATAGATCTCTTCTTCTGGTTATTGTCCTCTCGCTGAAAAGATTCAATTCCCAAAAGGCTATTTAGCAGCAGTGATACAAAATAAGAAAAGGACAGGGAGATGAGGTAAAAGGGGGGAGGTGTCTACGTAGATCCAGCAAGAAATCTGCCAAAAAGCCCCAAAAACTAAAAAACTATAAAGGGGGGAGTCCATCCTCGAAGCGACCAGATCAAGGAAACACTGCGGGGTGGCTTTTTTGGGAGGGGGGGGATTTGGGTGGGTGCCTGGGGGGAAGGAGTGTGCGTGCTCACGAACACTCCTCTCCGATGCGCTGGCAGGAGCGGCCCACCTTGCGGTCCAGCTTGACCATCTTGAGGACGGCGTCCTGCCGGCCGCGGCCCAGATGGTCGAAGAGGCAGTGGTGCTGCTCTGGGAGCCGGTGCAGCATGCAGAACACGTGACCTGCGGGCAGAGACGGGCCACATGTCTCTGAAGGACGGCTCCTCATGCCTCGGCGTGTGTGTGTGTACACACATATTGATGTTGAGGCCTCAAAATAGGCCTTAATATCTCTGATAATATGTGACGTCTGAAAATATATCCTTATATCTCAAAATATGTATTTTGTGATAAATGTGGCATCTCAAAATATATTCTAATATCTCGAAATATATGTGATATCTCAACATTGAAACGCATCGGTTATAAATACATATATTCTACAATAACTAGTCATACAATTTATGATTTGTGCTTACATCATGACATTTAAAAAACATACTGCAGTACAGTATAGCATAGCACAGAATTGTATATTTTATAGTACCATTGTGTGTGCGCGTGTGTGTGTGTCTCGATAATACAGTAGAGTGGAGTATGTTACAGTACAGGGCCTGGTATGATACAGTAGAGTGTAGTGTAGTATATTACAGTAAAGGGCCTGGTATAGTGTGGTATAGTACAGGGCTTTGTATAGTAAAGTAGGGCAGTACAGTATAGTTGGTATCATTATCCTCCACAGCCCTCACTACCCCGACTCTGAGCAGCCGAAGCGGTCCTGTTCAGATGCTCACTAAGACTCATCTTCGCCAACGTTTTAATAACGCTGCCGGCGTTCAGCAAGTGATTAAAAGGCCAGCTTGACACGCCAGCTAAAGCCAAGGGAATTAATGACAGGCAGTATGTGAAGACTGAGGACCAAACGCTGCCACACTGCTGGCATCAGAGAGAATGGAGCACTCCCTTGCCCATCCAGTAGGACAGCACTAAAATGCTGTTTAACGGCCCTGTAATATAAACGTCCATGGGCCATTTCCCATTGGATTAATAGTCACGTGGTATGGTTGCTTTATCTTTTTTATTTCTCCCAGGTATCACAGCGTTGATGCAAAGCTGAAGGACCAGCCAAGCGTGATTCTCTTTGTCTTTATATTGCTGACAAACAATATAAAAGTGGTTCTTGTCTAGCAAATGTGCAATAGACGCTGATACTGTCACAATGAGCTCTCGCCATCAGAACTGAATTGTACTTAAAAAAAAAACTTCACTCTGGTAGAGGATAAAGGAAGTAAACTGAATAATATGTGAAGAACTCTTAATTTGTTCTTCAATTGTTCCCTTCATTTATTCGTCTGTATACTCAACAATTATTATTAGGGAAACGGAGGTCCCTGGTACATAGTAGCGATATTCTTAAAGCAAATTTACGTAACAATATTACTTGTTCCGATGTGCCTTTGGAAAACGATGGATCGTCTACAGAAACTTATGTACTTCACTTAACATATTCTTCACACAAAACTTCTCGAAAACGTAATAAAAAGTTTTGTTGTTGGCCACAAGTTAAACATTAGAGTGACAGCAGCCATACCCGACATAACAGAAGAAATAAGTCAGCCAATCAGCTAATTTCCTTCCAACCCGAACGACTTCTGTGAAGAGACACACAAGTCAGATTGGGCATCAACGCAAAACGTTCTAACAACCAATAGCATTTAGCATTGCATGCATACGCCAAGCCACACATCAAATGCTGATCCACAAGGATCACTGGGCATACACCCACCACATTTAGATCCCTGCACCCTAATTGGCCCCTGTGTTGCTTGGAAACAGTGTTAAAGTAAGCACCTGCGTGGTCCCCACACAGCAGAAGGGAGAGCAATTATCTGAGCAGACCAGGTTCCAATGAAGGCCTATGGGCTCAAATCACCTGCCCCTCACCCACCTGCATGTGTCCCAACCCATTCACTAAGGATAACAAGACAAGCCTGGGTTCTCCTAGCAAATGTGTAGCACAAGTATATTCCCAGCCTAGGTTGGACATTAATGTTTATAGTACTATTCATTCCACAACAACTTGGCTTGACAAAGAATATAAGTGACAATAGATCAGGAAGACAAATGTATTTATATTTTATCATATTTCTATTCTAACAAAGTAATACAATAACAATGGAGAGAATGCAAGGCCCAAGCTACGCATTATTACCGACTAACCCACCCATGTGTTTATGACTAGACCTGCATGGGCGATGCAGAGCTACATTAATAAAACGACATTCACAAAGCTCCATCAACTATTGGCTGTTGGTAAGGTTAGTAATGGGCTGTTGTAAAGCTGGCTGTTGTGCAATGATATGATATGAAATCACGCCATCTGCTAAGGCTGATACAGTAAGCCTGTATGAAATATGTTTTCATTGGGTTTGTTTATTCTACTGACGGATGGTCCTGGCGTGTACCAGCGCCCGGTGAAAGCAGGTAAAGTCAATTTCCAATTTGGAGCTGGCCAGGAGTACTTAAGCTGACGGTCTATAGCCAAGAGTTGTGACTTTTTAACTACTTTAATTTGTATGCAAACAAGTTGATTAGCCGGCCAAGTATTGGTTTAACAGCATTAGTGTTGGAGGTAATTGGCTTATGCTTTATGTACAATGTGGACGCAGCCAGGCCGTCTGTAATGTTCCCCAAAGGACACACACACACACACACACACACACACACACACACACACACACACACGCACATCAACACTATCCCACACATGGACCCATCACACAGGTATACGATCACACCAACAGATGCACAAATGCATCCAAAACACTCTCTCTCTCTCTCTCTCTCTCTCTCTCTCTCTCTCTCTCTCTCTCTCCTCTCTCTCTCTCACTCTCTCTCTCTCTCTCTCTTCTCTCTCTCTCTCTCTCTCTCTCTCTCTCTCTCTCTCTCTCTCTCTCTCTCTCTCTCTCTCTCTCTCTCTCTCTCTCTCTCACACGCTCTGCACACTCCACAAATACACTGTTCACATTCACACTCTCTCACACACACATGTCTAAGCTGTCATGCTTATTTCAGGCACTGCATGTGGACCTCCCTTCCGCAAGCTGTCAGAAGACACCAACACCTTAAAACTTACCCCCAGAGAAGCAGGCCAAAAGGGGGTCCGGGTCATGTGAACCTCTTGAATGTGATATTAACTCAACACATCATTATATGCTGCGTGCTGACTGAGGGAAAAGGCCCACTATCCTGCACTATACTGTACTTTCTGGTGTTGTTCTGTATTCTAATGGATGTACGTGACCAGGTGGCTAATGTAGTGGTATTAAAGACTCTTGTATGCATCTATGCCTGCAGCTTGAGAGTCAATGTGTGTCAATGCATCGATGAGGGTGCTTATGCATATATTCAAGTACGTGTCTATACATATACATTTGTCTATGTTTATGCATGCCTGTGCAGGTATTTCTCTATGCATCCATGTCATCCGTATGCCTGCATATGTTTATGTCATTGCGTATGAGTCCATACATCTAGGTCTATGAATTACTTGTTGTTTGTTAATGCATGCCTCGTCTGCTCGTGTGTGTGCGTGTCTGTTTCTCTGTATGTATGTGTGTGCGCATGCGTCTATCTGTCTCTGAATGTGCGCATGCATGTGTATGTGTCTCTGCATGTATGTGTGTGTGTGTGCACGTGCTTATTTGTGTGTTTGCATGTGCGTGTGCACATGCTTATGTGTGTGTGTGTGTGTGTGTGTGTGTGGTGGTACCACAGCGGCAGGAGCCCAGCTCTAGTTGGACCAGCTCCAGCTTGGCGTGGCAGCGATGGCAGCGCCGGCGGCCCCGCTGCTTACTGCTGCTGGAAGACGCCGAAGACGATGAAGATGAGGAGGAAGGCTCCGCTGGCAGCTCCCTCAACCTCGCTCGCTTCTCTGGGGAGTATTCCCCCTCCGACTGTGATGCTGGGCACACACACACACACACACACACACACACACACACACACACACACACACACACACACACACACACACACACACACACACACACACACACAAGTAGACGCACACACACACCACACACACACACACGCACACACGACACACACACACACACACACACACACACACACACACACACACACACACACACACACACACACACACACACACACACACACACACCATGCATGCAAACACAACCACACGCACACAAGAAAGCATACCGACGCGCATACACAAACACACACAGAAGAATTCATGAACGCAAACGCACACACACAATCATGGCAAAAAGAAGTGCAATCAATTACTTTGGTGGATGGGCTGCCGTTTGAGACGATATATTGTGTAGCTTCCTTTTCCTTTTTCTTTTTTATCTCTAAACACAATCCCAAAGCCATTTGTTGGAACACTTTAATAGCATCCCAGGAGAGGGCAATAAAAGGTCACGTTTGCACTGCGGTTACAGCAAGCGTTTTTAAGATTAAACTAGGACAACAAACAGGTTAGGATTTAAAGAGGACCTCCCTGTTCTCTCCTCCCGCTGAAAGAAAACGTCAAGGAGAAAGTTAAATAATTTGGGCTAATTCCTGAAAGTAATCTCCCTTTGTGTAAGGGTGTATGAAGCACGGCATTAGGCAGCACTGGGACTGTAAGTAATAAAATAAAATAGTGTTTGTGCAACTTATGAGCGCTATAATAAGCAATGTTTTATATGAAATCCGCCACACACCATAGGGATATACTATAGGTGTGCAGTAAAGACAAACCCTCACTCGGACGCGGAAATGAAATACATTGCTGCTCAGACGGAGCTTCACCATGCACACACACACACACACACACACACCACACACACACACACACACACACACACACACACACACACACACACACACACACACACACACACACACACACACCGTAGAGTCATACTACATTCTATATACCATATGCTGCTCAGCCAGAGCTTCATTCAGATTCATTTAAGTGATGCCCATGCATGGTGACAAATCTGTTGGGGCAGGAGTCTAAAGCACACACGACACCAGTGATTGAAGAGGAACATGAGTAACTTTTGAAATAACAACCCCCGTTGCCAGGTGAGCCTTTCACACTGCTATTTCCTGAATGTAATCTTACGGCTTCTGCTCCGGCAAGGTTGCAAGTGGCTGCTTGAACTCATCTTCAGAGAGACAACAGAAAAGGCATGTGTGAGTGTCCTCCCTCTTATCTCTTACTGACAGAAGACAGTGGGTTTATCGTCATTCTGGGTAGTTTCTTTTGCCAGTGATATCATTCGTTTTTTATGATTAGAAAAATTTGCATATACCGGTACTTTGTGCTGTTTAAACTTTGATTGCAGGTGTGCCAAATTGTGTGTCTAATATAGCGCTTTCCAGGACTATGAACTAGGACTACAAATCATAGAATTGGGGGATATTAAATATTATTCTCTGTACATATAGACTAGGTAGGATATAACAAAAGGACGTGTTGGGGAGCGGTGGGCTGTTATGTTCGTCCCGCGGTCCGTATACGATGTATTGGATTCCTTTCAGCCCTGCACCTGAGACCTGGGGCTGAGCCCGTTGTCTATCTCTCATTGGTCAGCAGGATTTTCCGCCTGGCTCTCCCCATTAATCGTGCAGACTTTTTCCCTGGCCTGGCCGAACACAGACCAGGGCTCGATAAATCTCTGAGAACTAGGCCAAGCTCAGCAAACAGATCCTCTGCCTCTGCCCATCGATCCTCCGTAGCAGGGGGGGGGGGGGGAAGAGAGAGAGAGAGAGAGAGAGAGAGAGAGAGAGAGAGAGAGAGAGAGAGAGAGAGAGAGAGAGAGAGAGAGAGAGAGAGAGAGAGAGAGAGAGAGAGAGAGAGAGAGAGAGAGAGAGAGAGAGAGAGAGAGAGAGAGAGAGAGAGAGAGAGAGAGAGAGAGAGAGAGAGAGAGAGAGATGTTTAGCGGGAGGAAAAAGTGAGGAAGAAGGAAAGAACAGCGACAAAGAGAGATGGGGAGCAGAAACTGCTTCCAGTCCACCTCCCATTATCCTAGAAAGGATCAGACTAATGTCCACCACCTGCACATATTTGAATGTGATTTAACAGGACCATAGATTGCAGTTAAAATGGTTCAAGTTAAAATTACACAGAGGAAACAGGAAGGAGTTCAACTGCATGAAGGAGAGGAGTAAATGTCTGGAAACCATCAGAGGAGACACAAGGCTCTGAACACGGATTTTATGAAAACCACAAAGCGTTGTGTAAACAAGAAGACATTGCTTACTGCTCTCTGGAAGATGATGCATTATGCACAGGTGTGTGCGTGCGTGTGCGTGTGTATGTGTTTGTACACGTGTCTTTCACAGCATGGAGCTCGCCTGATTCTGTTGGGTTAAATCAACATCACTGTGTGCTGTTGCGTGTCCTTGGCCACTTTTGAGATTTCTAAGACTGTGTGTTTTTGTGTGTGCGTGTATTCGCGCCTGTGTGTGTTTGCGTGCTTGTGCGTGTGCATGCGTGTTTGTGTGTGCGTGCATGCGTTTTTGCTCAGGGCATCGGCATGTAAAAATAAGTATGCATTCGTGTTTGCATGCATATACTGTATGTACAATCTCGCTTATATTTTTCTCAGCAGTTAGCAATCCCAACTAGACATTTGGCCTTTTTTGATGGACACACCCTCTACCGCATCCTTTAACCCCCCCCCCCCCCCAGCGCGAAAACCCAACATTGGCAAACGAGACGGCGGGGCCGGAGCTGGAGGCGTACCTGAGTCAGAAGGGCGTTTTGTGGGGGGTAAGAGTGTGCCCATGGCTGTCTCTGTGCTGGAGAACACTGTGAGAGGGAGATGGAGAGAGAGAGAAAGACAGAGGGAGAGAGACATAGGTAATAAGTGGAGTGTGTGGGAGTAGATGTTTAGTGGTGTGGTGTGCCAAGGACGTAGAGATAGAGAGAGCAAGAGCGCGTGTGAGAGAACGAGAGAGAGAGAGAGAGAGAGAGAGAGAGAGAGAGAGAGAGAGAGAGAGAGAGAGAGAGAAGAGAGAGAGAGAGAGAGAGAGAGAGAGAGAGAGAGAGAGAGAGAGAGAGAGAGAGAGAGAGAGAGAGAGAGAGAGAGAGAGAGAGAGAGAGAGAGAGATAGATAACAAGATTGTATTAATGTTTGTTCACGTCATCATTGTTTGACCAGGAAATATAACTCAAAGTGGAGGGTTTATAAGAATAACATTTTCAATTCGTCTCGAATCACTTTAAGAAGTCACCAATGTTGGCTGTAGGCAATTTGAAAGAAGTCATTCATTACAGGCTAGTTAACATTGGTGGTGGTAGTGGCTCTGTGGGCCGCAATTACTCAGGAATACTGACGCACAATAAATAATAAAACAAGCAAAGGCTGACATAGAAAGTGAATATCAATATGTCTTTTAATGTATGGCTGTGCAAGCATATGGCGGTATTGCTAATGCTTGGTCTATGGGGACGTTGTGTTGTTCTATACTTATATATACTTATATTTATTTTAACACACACACACACACACACACACACACACAAACAAACACACACCCCAAACACAGAGCATTAAAGTTTTAAAAATGAGCACAGGAGTGGGTGTACACATCCCACATTACATTTTACACTTCTAAAGAAGTAAAGTTCACTCCATTATGTGTCCCCACAAGTGTCAGAGTGCAGCCGGTGTGCGGGCTAATGTGATGTATAATGCCCTGCTAGAGCGCCGCCCGTCTGCTCCGCTCTCGACCCATGGTTCCACACGGCCATTTAGCGGCTCCCCCTCCCTGCCCACTGCGCCCCATTTAAAAACCCTCCTGTTCAATCCGGCCCCAAACACATTTTGAAGCAGGAGGCCAAAACAAACCCGGGTCTGTCTTTGGGAGTGATGAAGGCTGCCGTGGCAACGCAAGCTCTGTTGTTTTACTCTTCAGAACACATGACCCTGTTCAAGTCGTTCTTTTCTAACTGTGCCCCCTACCAGAGCTAATGTATCCAGGAGGAGGCTGGCACCGGCGGCTTCTATAGCACAGGCTCTCTTTGGCAGGAAGGGAGGCTTTTCTACACTAAATAGGACTGAACCACCGACTGTAGGTTTAGGCTGAATATAAACCCTTATTTGCCTTTCGACAATAACAAGGACTGACATCTACTGTATTTTGTATGTAGCAATAGCTTACAAGGTAGCTACTTGTATAATGTAACTGACATTGTGTATATGTTAGCTAAGTTAGTTGTTTGTGGATACGCGGTTAAAAGCTAAAACAATAGGGGTGGACACCAAAACGTTATTTAATCTATTTGTTTTTAGTTTGGAGGACTATTTCAAACTGAAATGATCATCTTCGGCCCAAAAAACATCACCCCCTCCCAAAACTTCTCACCTTACATCGATGGTCACTCCCTCCCCCCTGGTCAGAAACCTCGGCATCATCATGGACCCCACGCTCCCCTTCACACATAAACAGTGGCAGAAAAACATCATTCTTCCACCTCCGCAACATTGCATGCCTTCGACCCACCCATCCTCAGCTGCCGAAACACTAATCCACGCCTTCATCACTTGCAAACTTGACTATTGCAATAGCATTCTGTATGGCCTCCCCTCCACTATTCTTCAAAAATTGCAATATGTACAAAAACAAGGACCTACAAAGCACTAAACATCTTTGCACCGTCGTAAATAACCGATCTCCTCCATCGCCACTCCCCCACTCGCTGCCTACGCTCCGCTGATGCCAACCTTCTCACCTCCATCACCAAGACCAAGTATCGCACCCTGGGGGACAGAGCCTTCGCCATCGCCCCCCCCTACCCTCTGGAACTCCCTCCGTCTGGCCATCAGAAACTCTGATACACTGTTCATTCAAAAGTCAACTTAATCAAATCATCCTCCGCCATCTTCCACTCTCTTAATGTGTTGCCTATTGTTGTGGTGTTGGTTATTTTTTTCCCTTTTGTTTGGTTGTCTGTACTGGCTGTATGTATTCCTTTCTTATTTGTAAAGCGTCTTTGAATATTTAGGAAAGCGCTATAAAAAACGGATCAATTTTTATTATTATTATTTCAGCCAAGTCTTAAACGTTGCACCTTTAAGGCGAAATATAATCCCTTGGTTGCCTTTCTGCAATATAAGGGAGGGGACAACTTCTGTAGGTTTAGGCAACATGGACGCCTAAGTTAGTTCCTTTGTTATCTGCAATAACAAAGGGAGGAAGAGATACTGCAGGTGTAGCCTAGCTAAGATTATTTTACATTTCATGAAAGTGTTACAACTGAAAAAAAGCTTTCATTGAACGGAAATCATACGTAATTACATTCAATTATCTTATTTATAGCTTGAAGAATTTCCCCAAAAATGCGTTCACCAGTATCAGTTTTAAGACTGATACTCATTGAGAAACTTCAGACTCACCCTCGCCTGCATGTGACGTGGTTCCCGCCTTGCTGAGCGGAGCTTCTTCTGAAGGGGTAGCTGTCGACGTGAGGGATTGGCCGAGGTTGCTGTTTGACTCGTTACAGAAAACATCTGATTGGTTGTTGCTGGTGCCGGGGGCAGACTTTGGGGCACATTCTTCATCTGTCTCTTTCTTCTGAACGTCTAAGAAGAGAAAGAGGGTAAAGTGTAAAAACGGAGAAAGGAGGATAAGTGTGTATGAGTGTGCTTGGGGTAGTGTCTCAGCTTTAGAGATACTTTAGGGGTGTGGTTGGAGTTGGTCCCCGCCTAATAGACAAGATACTAACCCATAAATTAACTTATTGCATTTGAGTTGTGCCAAAGGTGTCTTGACATGTTCCCAATTCATGTGTACGAATCGGTTAGTAATGAGACCTTACCGAACAATGAAGAAATCCTAAACGTCACATTAAGTCAAGCCATACTTTCCCCCTCAAAGCTAATCCTTGTACCTTCAGGACTCCATCCTCTTGCATTAATTTACTAGGTTCTATGAAGACCCTCATTTCCTGTCACTGAGGGAGCTGTAAGAGCCGACAGGCTTTGAGCGTTCAGACTGGACGAGACAATCTTTGGGCCAAACAAACATTTGTCCTCAGCTTTCTACAGGTCAATGGAAGGAATTGAGAAGGTTGTGTAGCCTCTATTTGTGCGCTGGAGAATACACTGCCTAGGTCCCCGGAGTTAAAAGAAGAAGAAAGGGAAGAAGAATCAGAGGACAGCAGAGTTTAAGCAGCAGTGACAGCCATGACAGTTTTCGAGAATAATTGGAATTCTTCTACATGCTTGGTTAACAAGCAAATGCAATTATTAACCAAAAATGACTGGTTCCAATGGCTGGCTCCAGGGAATCATTTTTGTCCTCCTTTTTTTCAAAGAAACAATCACAAAAAGGCCAGAAACTGGTGTGAACTTGCTTGCTGCCAGGAATCAAGATTAAATAATGCAATAATGTAAACCCTGATACAACAAACAAAAATAAATCATTAGAAGTTATGATTTATATATTTGAAATAATTATGGCAAGATAGTGGGCAATTCATAACCTGCAGGCTGTGACCGTAGCTTCATAGTTCTGATAATGGGCTATGAGAATGATAGAATTTGGGATTTATATGTTCTATATGAATTGTTATTCCATGGACTTCAAGAACGATTTACATCATCTCCAAAAACTTACTGTTTAGGTTTGCAATGCATGATATTTTACTGATTAAATCAAATTATTTATAATGTTTGCATTTGGCCATACAATTTATTGTTTTAACATTTTGCCAAAGTTTTCCAATCTCCATCTTACTAGTCAAAGTCAGTAAGTAAGAAGTGCAGACTCTTCAAAGAGTCACTTGAGACACAAAGCCAGCCATCTCTCAAAAGTACACGGACAGACACACATTCAATTGAGGGACAAGGGCGTCATTTTGCAAAACCACACATAACACACACACAAAAACACAAACACACACACTACTGTAAGGACCTACCTTCAAAACATTTGGAGCATCGATTCAGGGTTTTGCCTGACCTGTCAACATAACAGAGATTGGGAGAAAACAATCAATTAATAAAATAACAACAGCGCAACAATGAATGACCCAAAATGCTTCAGGTGTACTGCTGGGGGAAGGCCAATTCAACAATGTTGTGAGTGCTTGGCTCTCGTCTTGCCTCTCTCTGCGAGTGTGCCAGTGGAGGGTGCATGAGGAGGGTGCATGAGGAGGGTGACGGTCGCTGCCATCACTCACATTCTATTTATTTTGGGAACTGTGCTGGGCGCCCTTGTCCTCGTTTTGAAATCCCACCGTCTAGCGGTCCAACATCTAGCAGTCCACAACTCGAGCAGTTGAATGTCTAGCACTCCACCCTATAGCTGTCCAACTGCTCTCAGTCCACCCACTACCAGTCCACCTGTTCAACCGATAGCTGTCCCCCCACTACAGGGCTGATTATGGTTCCACGTTGACGCATTGCAAGGACCACACTGACGCTTCGACGCAGTCGTGAACCTGGTTTGGTTCTGCGTTGGGTTCTGCATAATCAACCCTTTTCAGTTCTTCCACCGCTAGCAGTCCAATCGCTAGCAGTCCACCCTCTTGGAGAGACCCTCTGTCTCCCCACTGTCTGCCCGTCTCTCGATCTCCATCAATCTCTGCTTTGGTACTTGCGTCTGTCTGCAAGTGAGGCAATCTGTCAGGCCGTCTGTCTGTTGATCTGTATCCATGTCTGCATTTGTCTGTCGGCAAGCGTCTACCCATCTGTCCGTCTCCTCGTCTCAATGTCCTAGCCCTATGGCGGACTCTAGTTTCTCCCGCCAGCCATGCAGCAGGGCTGTTCATAATGTAAATAAACCAATAGAGCCTCTCTAATTCTCCCAAAGCACACTGTGTCTTGCTTTACACTTTCCCATGCAAGGGAGCATCAGAGAGCAGCTGATGTGATTTGGAATTTAAACTGGATTCGAGCAGAAGCAAAACGATGTGCCTTGTATTACCAAAGCCTGCTGCCTAATTAGGTTTTCTGATGTAGCGCGGAGGTAAGATCTTTTCACTTTGATCTAGACAAATCAAATCCAAGTCGAAGAAGAAGAAAAAAAATCTAACGATTTTGCATCACACCAAATGACAGCACTGGTTAATACTGCTGTCACGGTGTGGGTAGGTGTTTGACACAGTTATAGCGTTATCAACCAGTACTCTGTGGATGAGTGCATTACACAGTTACAGCAGTATTAACCAGTACTGTTCGGATGGGTTACTCCTTGAAACAGTTACAGCAGTACTAACTAGTAGTGTGGAGGGGCTTGTCCATCTAATAATGACAGCAGTATTAACCAATACAGTGTGGATGGGTGTTTTTCTACAGATGAAGCAGTTTTAGCCAGTATTGTCTGGATGGGTGTGTCCTCCCGACACAGAAACAGCACTTCTGTGTGTTGACTGAGGAAGGGCCTATTGGATCTCTATGGGTTTAGGGGGTTTAGTGTCCCTACAGACAGGAAGCCCTGTGAGCCGAGCTTGCCCCTGGATTCAGAGCCCACGTGCTTTCCCTGTAGGATGCGCGTGAAGGAGGGCACGTGTGGTTGCTAGGTTACCAGAGTAAACTGTATTTCTTCTCAGGCTATTTTCACAAATACCCTTATTATACATAAGAAAATAGAGAGAAAAGCAATAATTATTATAAAGCATAGTACCATGTTCAAATAATATAACATAACATATTATTGATAGCGCATATATTTGGTAGGTTTGATTCGTACCTTGTGAAAACAATTGCCAACATTCCCTATTCTCCTGCTGCTCAGGGTTTAACTTTTTATGTTGTGCCGTACCCGAGTACACTTGCGTATCTACACACTCCGATACAGTAGGTGGCGGTATGCATCTAGTTGGTTTGCGAACGGCTATAAACACAAAGAAGGAGAATACATGTGTAAGTTGTTTATGTTGTAGCACGTTGATTGCATTTTTCCAAGTCCTTACAATGGACTAGACCACTATGCATAATATTATCGATATGGAGGGAGACAATATCAAGAACCCCCCCGTCTCCTTGCCTTTCTACTTTACCAGCTATTGCCGTACAGTTCAGAGGATGAGATTGGCGAGGGTTGCGTGCATACAAATAAGCAGAATAGCAGTCCACCTCCATGTTTATTAGTTTGTTTCCTCACCTGATGCAAACCATACCAAAGTAGCCTACACATGAAACCCGCCAGGGTTTGGTACTCCGGGTGTGTGGGCGTAGCTAGTTCTGGCTCCCCATCAGTTGACGCGGTTCAATGAAACACACGTAAACTGATCAATTTCCGTTTTTTTCCAAAAACCGTTCAATTTAAGATCTAATATCACAAACACACAATCTGCAAAGTTAATTTTGGTTGACAGTTGTCAACTGCTGGTACGCTCTTGGTATTCTTTATCTTACATCTGTATGACAGGCTTTAGGCCTACATCCTACAGCAGGGAGCACCAGAAAATAGTTGAACCATTCCGCAAAACTAAATTGCATTAGCATGTCATGCAATAAATGTTTAAATCTAGGACATGTGTGATTCCTGACAGAACTGGACATGGGGTTCAAGCGTACTCTGATCTGGGCCCTTTCCCTGAAAAGCACCCTTATAATACATGTCTTTAGACGGAGCAAGTAGGTTTTAGGGCATCTCACTTGACTTAACAATGCCTTCAGGTTTACCTGAGGGCATGGGGCATTGAATCCAGTACCTTCCAGCAGTGTGTTGCAGACACCCAGTTGTGGGTCACAACTGAACAATGAGTTTTCTATTGAAATGATGTGTAGAGGCATTTTTACACTGCCAAACCGGTACGGTCGTGGCTTGGCACGCCCTGCAATTTCACTATATTGCCTGTGTAAAAATGAGGGGGTAAAATCCTTTTCCGAATGCTTTTTTTTTTGTGTGTTTGTAGGCTACAAACAGGATAAACTATTTACAAGTGGAAAAACGCCAACATATTCTTTATTTTTCTGACCACTTTTTATCCCGACAAAAGCCTCTTAAGGAAAGTACCTCTGGTACTTTCCCCGTTTCCGTTAAATGCGACTGAATCACCTTCTCTCCAGTGATTGTCAGCAGCTCGCATATTTCACAGTCACTCCAGTTAGAAACTCATGTTGATGGCGTTGTCTCTGTTGAAGAGACAACGCAGAAACACCTCTCCCGAAGTCCCGCCCCTGGAACCGCAAAGCTGACTAATTGCATTTACATGAAAATTAACCCCGCAATATGTGTAGGGTCCAAGAGGGTAAATTAGGGTGCGAATTCAAGGTGGTATATTACTGTACCTTGGTCAGTGTAAACGTGCGGACCATGCCGGGAAAAAGGAGGGCATAAGATGGGCATATTTGGCAGTGTTAAAACGTTTTATAATGGGTATACGAGAGGCATTTTGTAAATCAAATCCTAAGACATTTTAACATAAAATGCCAACAAATTAAAATAACGCATTAAACCGCATAATAAAGTGGCTTGCTGATGACATTGTACTCATTTATCACACATACAATCATGTCAAATTATACATAGCTTGTCCTGAAAGTCGTAAAACGACCCTTACAGAAGATTAATTCAGATTCAGAAGATCTTCCCTACTTATAATTGCATTGACTAAACATCAAACGTAAGCTTTCTGACCAACAGGAGAACTACAAAAGAAAGCCACATGCATTCAGACTGAGAAACCGAGAAAAAAGAACACACCACAAGTTTGATCTCAAGTAGTCTCCTCTTAAGTGAATAGAAGATTAAATTATAAATGAACTTAAAAATGCAAAAGCAATATGATGACTAGCGAGAATGACAGGCCAATTTGCAATTAAATGGCTTTTCTTATATATTAAACTAAGTAACTAGACACTCGAGAAACTAAACATCCTCCAGCTAAACACATCTTTAAAGGACAGAGTAGGTGCAGCAATGTTGTTTTTCGTATTCCCAATGTAAGGACCAAACACTGTAATATACTTTATCTCCTGCAGTTATTGTCTGGTCTAATAAAAAGAGAGAAGACACCTTACCTTTGAGCCTAACAACTTATAATGTGGTCCAGAATGCACTTAAGCCTTCCGCTCTTCTTGGAACAAAACCCACCATGGTCAGATGGTGGTTAGCAGATAGCCAGATGGACAGGGGGTTAGTTAACTTCCTCTGCCTGGCAGAGCAATGTGGTAAAGGGCTTCTGTGTCTGGTTTTCATGTGCTGATGGACAACAATAGAAGTCAATGCTACAAAAGGCAGCCCTCTCTCTGTCACTTATTTGCACAGTATTTCCCGGAGCAAAGCGTTGTCATTTTTTGGACAATTTTGCATGTCAGATTAGGTATTAGGCAAGCGAGGGATAAAATACATTGAATACAGCCTGCCTTGTACATTGTAATGAACGTTAAGCCAATATAAACCTAGCTCAGCAAAATACGCTCAAATATTAGACATTAAGATTCCGGCCGGGTGTAGCCCTCCCTTAAGGCAAGAGTAGAAATTAAGCAACAAGATGAAAATAAGGGCAAAAACATGTTTTTCCTTCTACTTTCACTTATTCCCCTCTTAGTTTCCCTTCCCTTCCTTCGCTATGAGCCAATCACATCAGCCGTCCTCAGGGGAGGAAAACAAAGCAGGTATGGGGGATTAATCCGACGCCTCTGGCTAGATGTCAGCCACAATTAAGGCTAAGGAGTGAGAGAGGATACAGCATGGCTAGAACACCCAGAACCATTGCAATTTGCTTCCTAACTAACAAATACATCTACACATTGACCAAATGAGCTTGACTAAGTGTTTTTACGATGACAATTGACCTACGCCTAGTGTGCAGGGACATACTTTATGCTAAATATAAGGTATGTCAGCTCTACAGCTAAATATGATTAAAATAAATGACTGTACCTAAATCATAACGACATAAATCCTAGCAAATTACATTAAAAGGGAAGAAGCACATTTTATTATGGCCAATGTATTATTTGTTCAGAAACATATTCTTCCCCACATAATGCATAGCAATATTTGAAACTACTGGCCTTTTTCCATCACACAATAAGGGCCTGGCTTGATGGTGTGGCTAAGACCTGCATCCCCATTACAACAGGCAGGGCTCCCCACTTGAAGGTGTGTCTTTAACTGATGACATCTTGCCTTGAGTCGGTGATACAACCACACAAACACTTACTGTAGCCTATTTAGTTTTATATTAGAGCCTACTGTTGAATGTGTTTGATTAGTTTAGGAGACAATTTATATACTTGGTTAGTTTCAGACAGACAATAATATCCCAAATGATGAATTAAGTTTGACGTCTATTATTCCCCCCCCGTTTAAGCTTCTTCATCGCAATAGCTTATTGAGAGACGATTTATTTCAGATTAGTCTTGTTTACACATTGAACAATGTTTCATACATATTTCCCCAGTGCCAGCCAATATCCTTATTAGGAAGAAAACATGTTTAAAGTCAATATCAGCGATCTAATAGTGAGAAAGATTGTCCAATATCCAGTCTTTAAACCAAGAAATATCTGAAAAGAAATCTGTCATTTTTCACAAGCTCATATCGTCATACTCAATTCTAAACCTTCATTACCCTTTTTAAGTACAAGGTACAATGGTTATTGGAAAGACGATCTCATAATAACGAATCGAGATGCATCTCTGACACGTAGTTATTGTATTTTTATACGTCTATATTCCAAAAATTGGAGAGACAATTTCTCACTCTAAACAGCAAGCAGGTGTTGACGTCAATGCAACCCGATTGGAGGCTGGCCAATTGGCCTGACTCGAGAGAGGGTGCATCTTGGGGCGTCGGTGCATTTAAACTGGTAATGGAAACGTAAATCAGCGCGGGATGGTTTGACTAGGAGCGGCCAAACGCGCTGATGGAAATTTGCCATACAATGGCGACCTAACTATGATGCAAAGATCCAACAAGTGAATCGATGTGGCCTTTTGCACATGGCACCTGGCGTCCCCAATGCGAAAAATAAGATAACAGGGAATTGATTCACAGTGATTCTGAATCAACAGGGATATTCTGGACAGCACAGCTAGTTCTATGCTTTAAACTAAGCCGCTGCGAATTTAGAGGTGCCCTTAGTGATAAGCTTTATTAGGCATCTGACCTATTATCCAATTAGTGTCATACAAACAGTAGACCTTTAACTGTTTGGACACATCCCCTACCAGCTACTGAGAAAGACATTAATTGAATGGAATTGAATGACATTTTTAATAAAAGCTGCTGGCCTATTAGTGTGACAAAATAGACTTAACATCAAAGTGCAAGGCTTACTTATAGGTCTACATAAAGCTAAAAGCTATGAATAAATAATGAAGCCACACAAGTTAATATCCTTAAGATATATATAAGTATAATTGAGGTTAAACTAGAATGACCACACACACACACACCACTGATTTCTATAAAAAAATACATACATATATATATTATTGTTTGAATATGGTATGTGATTCTCTTGAATATTCTTTTGATCATTTGGTTGATTTCATCAATAAACAAGTTGATTTCATCAATACTGTCTGAAAATAACTTCAAGTAAATCTAACTTTCCCTGAATAGGTAATAGTTAATTAGTTATATTAGATAATTATTACTAATAATGATGAAGTAGATTAATAATGGCTAACAATCTTGAGTTAATATTACTGAATTATTTTGAGTAATCTGTATTGAATAATCTTAGGTAAACTACCTAATTCCTTTTAGTATTTCATAGCTGTTAAATGTAGGTAGTCTTTACTCAAAATTGGATTGAAATTTACCCAACCAAAGTAGATGCAAATTGTTACCTTAGATAAATTGCGTAAATTCTATAGGTGTTTTTTTTACAGTGCAGTGTATCCCTACAGTACACATCGCTAGTGCATGCTACATAATTTAAATTAGATTGACGAGGCACATACTTATTGCTACCATTAAAAGACATTGTTGCTTCAAGCTTCTAGAAAACCACTACTCATGTGTTATTGTCAGTTTGAAATGTGCTACGAAAGGGACATGAATACTTCAAGGTTTCAAGAGGCGGATGAAGGCTCCTCAAGCACGTTGACAAGCAGACTGTGCAGATGTATCCTACTTTTAACCAGAATCACAAGTCTATGTTCTGACAGATTTGAGTTCAGCAGCCAAAAGCCTTACTTAATACAAAGGCTTACTTTTGAAAATTCATCCCATAGACATTAAAAATAGATATTCCGAGCCAATGCAGAATACAATTGTGCAGACCAATCAACCACCACCAACCGACTGACTTTATTTGCACTCACACTACACGGGAGAAACTAAAGGGCGCTCACGATTGTAGATGGTTAAAAGGACCACGTCTGTTTTAAAACACAAGTATTCATCCACTGGGAATTCATGCAAGTGATTTATCAAAAGGTGTTTATTACAGTTAGTCCCATGTGACATGAGTTAGAGAAACAGGATACAGCCATGGCTGGAGATGAGGTTGATCACAGTGTACACCTGCATGGCACTGGCTCTTGGGACAACAAAGCAAATGTGTAATTTAACCCATTTCCAAGTTGATATACAAACAGCTTTTTTTTATTACGTCTTTAAGCTAGAGCTGCCTGCGCTACCAGTCTGTCAAACACAGACCATATGCATGGGTTCAGCTGGGAAAGGTGTGTTCCAATACTGTAGGCTTAAAGATATTAAAATACTACCTGCAATGTCATTCATCACAATTGAGGAAATACCAATGCTTAGGGTCTAGCCTTAATCTAAAGCACGCATAGATAGACACAGATGGATATCCTAAACCAAAATCCTGATCCAAAAATCTGAAACCACAGGGGTGGAATATGCTTTAAGCATTAATCAGTTCATAAATAACCCAATAATTGTATTAATACAAGCTGTGGAGCATTGCAATCAGTTTTGTCAAGAAACCGAAACATAGACTATGGGAAAATGTGTTTGTTTTCAAGGAATAAGGGTGTCCTAAATAACTGATACCATCTACCACATACACCTGTCCACCTAGGTTAGCAGCCACATAGCTGCGAGCTAACGCTACACAACAATGGGGAGGGGGTCGTTGTTACACAACTGAAACAAGGAAAGCTGCTCATCCTTCCGTGAGCTGCTAACATAAACGGCTAGCACTACGGACGGATCACTGTGAAGCCAGATATGTCAAAGTAGCCATTTTAAATGTTATTCGCCTTACCCCCAGAACCCACAGGGGCAGCGTGGGGGTATAGCGGTACTGGGAGGCTTGCTGCGTTCGCTCCCCGTGTCCCCCATGTCGGCGTCGGGTGTGAGGCTATCCGCTGTAGCAGGCGATCCGGGGACGGGGCTTAGGGCCTCGGTTTGATATTTTGTTTAGATCCCTTGTATTTAGTAACGCAGAGGCAATAATCCGAGATGTTAGTCCCTTTATACGTGGCAACAGATGAAGAAGAATTCGCCAACTTAAAGTCAAAGGTGGTATTTCCGATTAACGGATTTATTTAGTAGTAAAAGTACGGTGAGTTAGTAAAGCTACGGCTGACTGGTGGCTTGCTGAGCTGATCAGCTGGCGTGCAGAGTGAACCAATGTAGCAAAAAAATAGGGGTGTGATGTAAAAAACAAATATAGTTCAAAACAAATAAGACGATTCTCTATCCGAGAAGCAGTTCAGTTGTATATATAGGCAATATATTATAATTTGTATTTTATTTTTTACAAAACGCTTAAACGTTTACTTTATACGAGTCGTTTGGTTCGGTATGTATGGTATAACCCAGGCAATTCCTTCCAACCTTTGCACTGAGGGGAAAACGGACGGACTCGACAACGGCTTCACTATAAGTTCATGGTGTGCTATTTGTTTCGAATAACAAAAATGATTATCAATGGATAAGGGAGATTAATTAAAATAAATTTTAATAAAATTTATTGAAAAGGTCTGCATTTAATTGAATTGTATTCATTTATTGTATTCATACAACATGTCTTCTAAAGCTGCGGTAGGCCATTTATTTTAGAAGCCTTTTTTTTATCATATTTGTTCATATAATAATTTTTGTCACTCACTACCGGGAGAACTCACTGACACGCCTGCACCACATCCCCTTCAACCTGGTCAAGGCCTGGCTGTCTCACACCTTCACCTCACTTATCATTGCAGTAATAAACTCCTGCCTGTCTACTGGCTCTATTCCACATTTGCTCACACTTGCTGCTGTCACCTACATCTTCCAAAAACCTGGCTGACACTGCATCCCCTACAATTTCAGATGTATCTCCAACCACTTTTTTTGCTCTCCTCACAACTCCACACCTATACCTGGCCTTCCAGCTCCTGATCCTTTTCAATACCATTTCAGATCTTCCCACATCAGTGAAACACCCCTCCTGAAACAACCTCTTCCTCAACTCAGAATCCTGCTCCCTCAGCAACCTCCTCCTGTTAGACCTAACTGCTGCTTTTGACACCATCAAATCTGTCTCCCCCCGACTTGAGACCGCCCTTAGCATCACTGGCCCTTACCTGGTTCAAGTTGTACAATCGTACGTTAAGTCCCCTTTATTCTCATTATTTTCTTTCTTTCTAATGAAATAGCAGCAGGTAACATCACGTTAACTTAACTTGCTGCTGTGTGTGTGGGTGAGGGTGTTTCAGCAGCCTCACTGAGTCTGAGGGGGCTCCGGGGCTGCATAGCTGTTGTGCATTGAGTTATCAGTGTGTACACAGGTAAAAACAGCCATCAACACACACACACACACACTCAGTAAGAGATCTCCTGCATGGACCGCCATTGTCCTGTACCATTGTCTGCAACTTTTACAATAAACCAGATTTTTAACAACACCAACCTTCTCTGGAGGAGCCTAGAAAAAAGTCACCTAGCTTGAGTGTGGCAGCCACCTGGTAAGTGTGAGAGAGCACGCTTTATCTATCTGTGTTTAACATTGTTAGAAACATTTAGGATATTGTTTACACGCAACTGTTACATATTATAGCTCTCATATTACATAATTAACTCTCTTATTATTAATGTTATCCAAACCATGCAGCCAATTTCCTTTTAGTTTTTATTATGTTATATTGTTCTTGCTTTAAAGTGTGTAGTGTGTATTTTGAGAAGTTCCATTGAAAAGGAATATATTATTGTATAAGAATTATATTTTAGTGTCATACCTGCAAATGTATTAATTATATATTATTATTATATTATCTAACACATGTACAGTATGTTAACTGCACATTACAGCCAATCTTATTTTTTTGTTATTTATTGAGAACAGATGATTCACCAATGCATTGCATTTCTACCTCTTCACTTTCATTTATGGATGAATAATGCTGCAAAAAGAATTGAGTCAGATGCTGTTGTCCCTTTGCCCCCCAATCAACCCCCAGCACCAAACACATGCTTCTCCAAACTACTTGACAACCTGATTTCCTCTAAGGGGCAGCGCATCATGGTACCCCTGAAGAGGTATAAATTGTTCATTCAAAATCACAACTAGATTGCACAGCTTCAAATAGTACCATAATAGTGACAAGCAATCAAAGCGCACGTGTGTGTGTGTGTGTGTGTGTGTGTGTGTGTGTGTGTGTGTGTGTGTGTGTGTGTGTGTGTGTGTGTGTGTGTGTGTGTGTGTGTGTGTGTGTGTGTGTGTGTGTGTGTGTGTGTGTGTGTGTGTGTTAACAATATCATCCTGCACTTTATAAATGCAATTGATAATTAACGTTCTTCGACCTGACCTTTTGGTCCAAATATCTTCGCAGAAATTGATTCTCCTGTCTTCGGAAAAAAAAAAAAAGAAATTCACCTTGCAATGACTTTTGGAAGAAATCTGAAAAAAAAAAGTTACTTCTGTGAGAATAGCCCTCAGCAAAGCAGGGCTGGTAACCAGTAGCTGCTGAACTCCACAGGGGGTAAGGAATGAATGGGCCCAGTGTGGAAGGATCATAGATGGCTGTTAGTTCATGAGCTACTTGGGGAAGAAGACGCAGCGCAGAGGGATCCCAGACTCCCTTCAAAGCAGCCCTTCCGGGCTCAAGTCGCCAAGCATTGCGGCCATGCCTTTTCCAATATCTTTGATAGTTGCTCATGCATATTTGAACCAGAGGTTTAGCATTATGACCTGGGTTGAATGGTTCCATTTGGATATGACCTTATCGTCTGCTATTTAATCACAAGCCAAACACGGAGCAGAGAGTAGGCACCTGTTTAGCCCACGACGTCAGAGAGAGAGTGGAGCGGTTGCCGCTTCCCCAACCGCTGCCTTGGTCCACCCTCAGGCCTGGCAGTCCCCTAGAGAATCGCAGAGTCCCTACTTCAAAAGATTTCCTCCTTCTCCTCCTCTTCCTCCTTTCATACCCTGCGCACCACCCCCTCTCTCCACCATCCCTCCCTCGCTCTGAGATAAACATGAGAACTTAACAAATTAATGAGATGCCTGATCAAAGATGGCTGAGGAACCGGGGCGTGGTTAAAAACCTGCAGAGCGTCGCAGTCTCGCGAATTGCGTGTAGATGGCAGATTGTCCCTTGACACTCACGCCGATTCTCTGTCATGTATAAAGTTCTTTCTATTTCACGTTTGACAGGTCATAAAGGCACATATCTCCCGGCTTTTTGTGCATGTGTGCACGTGTGTGTGTGTGTGTGTGTGTGTGTGTGTGTGTGTGTGTGTGTGTGGTGTGTGTTGTGTGTGTGTGTGTGTGTGTGGTGTGTGTGTGTGTGTGTGTGTGTGGTGTGTGTGTGTGTGTGTGTGTGTGTGTGTGTTGAGCAGGCAAGTTGTGCTGTGTTGCAGTCTTTGATCCTCAGTGAAGGGGGACAGTGTGAAGCCCTCCACATGAACAACACAAAAGAAACGTTGGGGCCTGGGAGTCAAACAAGTTCCTTTCTTCCACAAGGGCTCCCACACACCTTCACAATCTTTCACATCTATGACCTCTAAATGTACCATGATGCCATGTTTTTCTTTGTTTTTTTATCCACCTTAAAAATGTAGACAAAATTTCACTCCGCCACAGCTGCCTCTAAGCAAGCCTATTAACGTAATGTTGTAACGCTATCTTCATTTTGGAAATGTAGACATGACAAAAATAGCGTGAATACTGAAGTACAGATAGAAGCCAATATAGTTTTATGTAGTCCACCACCGTTACCTGGGAAAACGTTGTACCTTTGATCAATGAAGTCAAAGGTCTGACTTTTCTCAAATTTCTTTGCAGAAAACTGGGTTGTTGTCAAATGCCGAGCGGCATTTGAGAGCTCTCCTATATTGGTAAAACCTGACCATGACAGAACACCTTTAACCGTTTAGGCGTTCTCGGTTAGTGACTCTAACGGATAATGGATAGTATGTCATCGTACAGCCGGTTCGAGGTGTCAATAAACTCAAACTCTGAACAGCAGATGTTGATTGGGGTCCGGCTACGCTTCTGCACTACTTGTTGGTATCGATACAGGCAATTCAAGGCTGCTAATATGAGAGGCAGGGACCTCCAAAAACACAGCTCTGGCTGGATTGCATGGGAAATCTATATCGGCATGTTAGACCATAAATTACCGCCGTTCCGGTCTTATTATGGCTCACCGGACAGATGTGGTGGGTACTTATTGACAGAAGTACAAGAAAAACATCTTAGGGCATACAGATCTGAAGAGCTAACCGTTTTCACCAGGTTACTGAGTTGACTGGGAAAAAAAAATGCTGGATTTCAGTGAGTGGCCACTTTGGAACAACGTAAGTAGTATGGACTAATTATTATGTGGTTTGAGGGAGGGAACATGTGTGTGAAAAGGATATTCTTTCCACTTGAAAGAAAAACGTTTAAAGCGCATTCATGTGCGGGTATCTATGCTAGTTATTTCTTGCACCCTTACACCTTTTTGCCTCGTTCAGTCACAACACAACAGGTATTGGCTCTTCAGCAAGCTGGTTCTTCATTCAATTGAGTCATATAATATTAAGGCCTGTGATCTCAGTATGTAATACTCTCCTTCCTCTTTTAACACACGCACACACACGCATGCAAACATAGAATACCAAAAAACACACAAATACGCAGGCACACTTAAACAATGCACACACACACACGCACTTAAACACACTTAACATGTGAAATAGTCCCGGATATTGCCTGTTGTTATTACCCATCCAAAACACACACACACACACACACACACACACACACACACACACACACACACACACACACACACACACACACACACACACACACACACACACACACACACACACACACACACACACACACATATTAAAAACACACACTTCAAAAAGAGATGGGAAATCCTTCTTGGCTGCCATCATAGAGATGCTAATGTCGCTGTGATGAGGCCACAGCAGCTGGAGGCCAATGTTCAGAAGATGTGCGACCTCCAACTGACGTGCACATCCAACTGACCACCAGGCAGCCAGCAGCAGCTGTTTGCCATCCCTCATCGATACCCAAGCCAACGTGTCCACCAACTAATTACCCACCGCTCCTGCTTGATCTTGCTCTCTCTCTCTCCCTCTCTTTATCTCTCTCTATCAGATTATCGGCCATTTCTCTCACCCTCTCTCTCTCTTTAGATCTTATCTCTCTCCCTCTCTCCTCGCTCTTACTATATAGTAATACGTCTCACTCTTACATCCTCCCCTCCCCCCCCCCTCCCTCTCTCTTTAATTGACCCTTTCTTCTCTTTCACACACATCCCCACACCCTATAGCGAGCCCATCTCTCCCACAGCGTGGTGAACGTGCGGTGGGCCCAGGCGTACAGCAGCGCTCCCTGCCACCTCTCTGTATATGCTGATCAAAGCAGCAGCAACTACAGCTGGGGCACGACCGGAACACGCACAGCGAGGAATTAGCCAGCCCCGCATTTCTATATGCGATCGCGCACCCTGAATTTATGCAGCGCATGTTCACAAACACAATTTAACACACGCCTACACAGACACGCAAACATCATTCTGCATACATGTTGCTATACGGCTTATTGCTTGTCCAATGGAAACACGGTGAAAATAGAAAAGTGCATATGTGTTTATGTAGACTCATAAATATGTCCTCAGCTACGTTGGCTAGTCAAAGACTCCACATGGAAACATAAAATATTGATCTTCAAGTTGCTCTATTAAAGTTGGAGAGGAGAGCTATCATAGGTATGGAGGAAGCGGAGGAGGAGGGATGAGGAAGAGGAGAGATCAAAGAAAACACAGAGAAAATCCTAGGGCAAGGGACATCCTTGGACATGGGCAAGAAAAACAGAAGAGAGAGAGGGCAAGAAAGAATGTTTTAGACCTATAAGGAAAACAAGTGGCATTATGTGTAAGACTAAAAAAAGAAAGAAACAGTGCGTTTCACAGTGTGTGTACACACACACACACTGTGTGTGTGTGTGTGTGTGTGTGTGTGTGTGTGTGTGTGTGTGTGTGTGTGTGTGTGTGTGTGTGTGTGTGTGTGTGTGTGTGTGTGTGTGTGTGTGTGTGTGTGTGTGTGTGTGTGTGTGTGTGTGTGTGTGTGTGTGTGTGATAAAGAGAGTCTTAGAATTGGTTTTTGTTGTCAGTATAAAATAATTTGTCATCTGGACGACAGTGAGACATCCATGACCTGCCGCGCTGATCCTCGGCTCTGACACTTGTTTGTGCGCTCAGTACTTCAACTAAATCCTCCAGTAATTCCCCCCCCCGAGATATCAGGCAAAGATTTGAGCAAACTAATTGCTAATGATTTACAAATATCAATAAGAGCGAAGACATCTCACAACACAAACATCATAATTCTAAATGTCTGTTATTGATTAAGGCATTGAATAATAAAACACATCCAAATGAGAGCTCTAAAGGCACATCTTGGCCAATAAATTATCAATAAATAGCCTACATTATTAGATTTTCAGATGGTTTCGGTTTGAAGGGCCTGTCTAGGAAGGGACACAGGTTCCCACGTTTGATTTGGAAAATTAATCTTTTGCTGTCTGCACACCAAAATAAACGACTATTAAACCGGATATTTGTGTCTCCCTGTTTTGACTTTGGTTTGTTAGGGTGCTGTAACTCTTCAAGCAGGCTATGGAAAGTCAAGCAATCATACACAGGGAAGCCGGGAAAGGGCCCTAATAGACATAATAGATGAGATGTTTGTGGGAGAACGGCAGCTCAATATGTGATAATTCATATGAAGGCGTTTTCTTCAAGACGTTTATCAGAACAAGGGCAAAGCGGGGACATTCTGGGAGCCGGGCCATAAGACATTGAGGAGTCTGTCCTCCGGGAGAAGGGAATGTCAGCTTGTATTCCTGCAGACGATCACCGCCGGCAATGTTGGTGGGGCTGTGGTCTCCCCGTTGCTGCTGAATGCTTATCCAACTACGCCATCTAGTGGTAGAAGTAGGTTTAACATCACAGTAGACCTACATTAAGACCATCTTCTTCACGTTCAGCAGGTTGGCGGACACCTTCGAAGAAGGCTATTTCTATGACAAGATACCTGTTTTCACACAGCATTACTTTACAGTGTACCTTTTTATAAAAAAACAAAACACTATAGGCCTACTAATACATTAGAACAGCTACCTTAGGCCTAACAGACTTCATCCAACTAAGGTTGCCAACTTACTTTCTGATGAATGCAAAGCAGCATCGTGTCAGCTTGGTTTATGATGCTTGTGTTTACAATAACTCAACCACGTCGGAACCTCGGGCAGACTTCATCAGAAGCTCATGTTGATGAACGACATAATGCAGTTTGAGATACAGAGCTTTGTGAGTGATTATGTGTGCCTATAATCTGAATACTAATTCTCTAAACTGATTGGAAAAGCTTATCAATGTGATGATAATAATATGCAAATGAGGTGGTCCACGGAACTGTCTACACATTAAATCAGGTGTGTATGCGTCTGAGTTTGTGTGTGTGTGTGTGTGTGTGTGTGTGTGTGTGTGTGTGTGTGTGTGTGTGTGTGTGTGTGTGTGTGTGTGTGTGTGTGTGTGTGTGTGTGTGTGTGTGTGTGTGTGTGTGTGTGTGTGTGTGTGTGTGTGTGTGTGTCTTCAATTTTTATTGTGTTACATATTGTGCATGTCAATGTTCCCTCACACAGTATGCTAGGTATATTTTGAGGGAAACTATATCTTGGACATGAAATACCTGGTTGGTTTAACAATTGGTTTACTTATAGTTTCACTGTTCTTGACAGCAGGGACATGATAAGGCTATTTCCAACTAAACACTGGGTTTTGCTTTTTATTTTGCCTCATTTAAAGGTTGTTTATAGGGTTTTACTATTTAGTCTGATGAACCCAAATTGAACCAAACTTTAAAAAAAAACGCTTTGGCAACCTGGGATTTACGTTCAAATTGGCGGCAGAAGAATAATTATACATGGCGCTCTGCCGCTTTCTGCTGTACTTTGCAAGAGAACCATTCAGACGGTAAAGTATTTAAACTGTAAAATCACCGAACACGCAAAACTGTTTTAAAGCCGGAAATGTATCTTTCAAATACTTCAAAATACCTTACTAAAAAAAGACAATTGAATGATAAGTGTGATGCTCCAGGAACTTTCTGTGTGGGATATATTATTTAGGGGGGCGACAAGAAGGACCAAATTGAATAAGAATCATAAAAAAAATTTAATAATCTCTTGCAAACATCATCAAATAAATGAGCATACTTATACTGAATATTAGGACCCATGCAGAAATAACTTCTTACATGTTCTTCTAATCCTCAACACCAGATGCACCAACCAGTCTGAAAGTTGCAATCTAAGAGGTTTTTACATCCATAAATGTCTGTGAAGTCATAATATATTACCAAATGAGTTAACCCAATGGTGATTGAGCCTACTTACAGTAGTGACATCGACATACTTTTCAATAAACTTCAACAAAGTAAACATTTGATTTCCAAAGTGTCAGCAGGCATACAGGAAAATCAACAACAACAACGCCATTGCAAAACATTTGTGATGCTTTAAATGACTGCAAAGTTATGCATAGTCTACCCATTGAAAAGAAAAGAAAATGGTCCCGGTCCTAGGGCCGGAAGATCATGAAATGTCAGAGTTCTGTATGGTACGTTTACATTGCAAAGATATAAAGGAAACAACATAGTGACAGTGAAAGACATTGAAATGCATATGGGGAAACTTGTAATTGGACTGTAACATTATGTGCCAATAATGTTACAGCATGTTTCACACATGGTGGTGACAGAAGTTGTCTTATGCAGGGAAATAAGCGGAATAGATTAAATAACATGAATAATCAAAGACACAAACACATGTGAATGTCTATGATTGATTGGCAAATTATTTATCTTATTAACTTTCCTTGTCTTTTAGTACTTTTATTAGAGAAATAATTTACCAAATCAATCGACAGTCAAATGTGTTTGTATCTTTGAATTTTGAAACACAGTTTGATCCACATCAGGCTGCATGTCTGAAAGGTGCTTGCATGACTTGACCTTGTTCAGGTTTTCACCATGAGGAGTTGACCATAATAGGGAAAGCCCCAGTATAAAGTCTTAATAATTCTAAGAGTTAATGTACCCTTCTTTCAAGGGGTAAAAGACGCCATGGACTCGCTGTCCAATACTCTTTGATGAAGATCTTTCATTAGTTTCAAAGGCTGGAATCCATTGGATAATTTTCTTTGGAGTTCATTAAAAAAAATGGTTGCACCGTTGTCATATAAATTCCTCTAGAAGACTTACAGAGGCTACTGCGTAGATCCATGACAAATTTGTCACGGGATTAACAAAATATTCTGAATTGGCACCAATGTCAAAGATAGGATGAGCGAAGATGGGGAACAGCTTCAAGTCATTTGAGTCTTGTGTGTCCATTGTCATTGGAACATTTCTGGTCCCTCAATTGTCATTGGACATTTTCCGGAGGAACAATCTCCATCAACAGCTGGAGATGCATGGTTATAGGCTCTAAATAAAAAAAGATTCGAAGGAAAAAAGGGTCAAAGGTTGAACCAACAGGTAATAAACACAATTTAGCTATTGCGTTTTTTTGTTAATAGCTGAAGATAATCTTGATTGTAGTAACTTTTCCCAGAGCAGGAAATAAAGAATCCTTCATGAACATAACTGATTTATTACGGGTATATACTGGCATAAAACAATATAAAAGGTTTGAACTTATTGTTAAGATGGTTCACTGTCACTGCAGGTAGCCATCTTAAAATGTAAATTGTGTCATTCACACCAACACCTTACTTTTGTGTTAAAGTTCACAATAAAAACATTGAACAGGTCAGGCCAGTTAAAGCTGCTTCAACCATACAAACTCCACAGACCTGATTCCAAAATGTATTTCTTTTTAACAAAAATGCATATTTCCAGCCCCTTACAGCACTACCAGGAAGCAGCACTTACCAATATACTTGTTAAGCCAGCGCACCTTGCGGTACACAAATGGATAGTAGAGGACCAGTCCGCTGAAGATGAACATGGTGCAGTAGAGGTACTCCATTTCTGGCTTGTGAATGATGGGAGCCAGGACCAGGTAGCAAGATATGAGCACCAACAGGACTGCAAACACTATAGGTATCTACACACAAGACAGTCACGAAAGTATCAGATCACCATGTCTACGATGAGGTCAACCCTGTGTAACCTGTAGCCTGGGCTCTGTGTTGAATGATTCTAAAGCCATGACTTGGTCTCACTCCCTCCTGCTATTAAGTGGCACAGAGCTGCACATGCTTTACATGACGTAGCCTTCACTGCCTTCACAAAATTTCATGATAATTATGTAAAGTCTTATTTGTCTCTTCTGCATACTGTTTAAAGTACTTTCATTTTGGTTGGCATTGCATCTGAAAGGGTTTCTAACCCCTGGTCTAGACCCTGAGTGTGGAACCCTCTTTACCTTGACAGGTCTTGGCAGATCCTTGCGGGTGAAGCGCATGACGATGAGAGCCAATGCAGTGAGGCCGTAGAACGCCCACTGGGCGAAGCTGAAGTAGTTTATCAGGACCTCGATGTCGGCGGGAATGCTGTAGAACAAGGCCAGAAGACCCTGGGGAGGGGGGGGGGGGTGGAAGAGAGAGAGAGAGAGAGAGAGAGAGAGAGAGAGAGAGAGAGAGAGAGAGAGAGAGAGAGGAGAGAGAGAGAGAGAGAGAGAGGAGAGAGAGAGAGAGAGAGAGAGAGAGAGAGAGAGAGAGAGAGAGAGAGAGAGAGAGAGAGAGAGAGAGAGAGAGAGAGAGAGAGAGAGAGAGAGAGAGCGCGTGCGCGCTATGGTTCTTTACCACGAAACAACTTAAATGCATACGTCATTGAAAATGAAAAATTACAAGTGGGTCGTGAGGCTAGATCAATTGAGAACTATTGATTTAAAAGTTATAGCCAAGGCAACGTACAGTGAATTCAGACACATAGAGGTCATTTAACAGCAGATAGGGGTTAGGTATCCTGCTCAAGGGTCGATCAGGCTGGAGGTCCAACTCCCGACCCCTCTCATGGTGGTCAAACATACCACACAGCAGTAGATACATGACTTACATTGAACATGAGTGCAGGGGACGGGGTGTAGCGCCGCAGGCTGATGTAGGACAGGACCTTCACCATGTGACCCTCCCTACCAGCCACGTAGGTCAGTCTGGGGGAGGGACAGGAGGACGCACTTTATTCACCTGCTGTCATGTAAACACAAAGATGACGTCATGGTGATGGTCTCTCTTGGTGGGGAGGGGGGCGTGTCCTACCTGCCAGCAGTGAAGCAGCTCCCATTGGCTGAGCCGAAGGTGGAGAAGACCACGAACAGAGGCACGATCCAGGACAACGGATGTAAGACCCGGTGCCCATAGGTCTGGAGGAATCACAAGCAGAAGCCCTTGTTAGGGACAGCGAGGGGTTCCACTCAAGTACATTCAATGTCTGGGGCAAGTGTAACAGTGGTTTACCGATGCCGTGCAGCAGGGGGATCTAACTGGCAACCCCTCGATTGAAACATGAACACCGCTATGCTAAATCACCGCAGCCTTTGGGATCAGTGGTTGTAGGGTTGCTAAGGCATTGGGAGTGAGGTATACCTGGAATGTTCCATATGTTCTACACACGTTAACAAGCAGTAACAGTAACAGTTGTTACTGTTGGTCTGCAGCCAATCAACAGATCACCTGGTTCCATGTAGGCATACAGCTCATCCACAGATTGTTGAGTAAAGTCAATAGTCGATGGGATTGGACGGGTGGACAATGTCGTGGAAGGCCAACTTGAGAATATCTTTCAAAAGAGTGTATTGATTGAGCTTCTGTAAGCGCCCCTATAGCATACTCCTATGTATTTTGCTCCGAATGAGGGCAATACAATGTGAAGGTTTCCTTTAGGAGGGTTGCACATGATGTCACACACATTCCAAGCAAAAACCTTTGCTAATTGTATCAATAAGAAGAAGAATGCGTTGCCCGGTTATTCTATAATTTTTTGTAATTCCTAGTACAAAGATTGCGTGCTTGGACTTTTTATAATGATTTATTCAGATCACATGATTGAAACCTGTCTAAAGGAGCCACAATGATGGGATTTATGCAAGTTGCTGTCTTTTGATTTCTCTCATATTTATTTTTAGGATTTATTTCTTTTTGAAACTACGACGGCCTCTGCACTCACCACAGCAACTGCTGATGACTGCAGAACCTCTGTGGTGGTCATCACAGTGAAGTAGGAAACATTGACCAACACGTAGCAAGCCGACACCAGGGGAATCCCTATCAGGACAGCCAACGGTAGGTTCCTTACAGAAAAGCAGATATGTTAAAGACTTGTGGACCTAGGGCAGACGTGAGACAAACACACAGCCGTAGCTGGTGGATGGAGTTGTTTGGTTTTGGTCAGTGGATCTTGAAAAAGTTTGAGATATGCAGGGAAAATAGTGGAATGAAGCTGCTTTGTTTTTAGTTTTTTGCTTTTTAGTTTTTCTCCTGTGATTGTTATAGAGATTGTTTTGAAGTTTATTTTTGTTCAACCTAGACTCTGGGTTTTTGTAAAGCGACAAAGGGTCTTTTGGTTATTATTTTGGCCTTAGCTACCCCAAAAAAATCCCTTTATTTTGTTACTGTGTTTGTGTGTATATATATTAGATGCTTTATTTTTGACTGCCTCCTGGTTAAAGTGTTGTGGTAACCCATTAATACTAGATTACATCCCTTCTATGTCAAATACCCATTAAGGGTCGTCATAGCATATTTACATTGATTTATTACAGTACTACAAATCCCTGAAATACTCTCAATATGGCAGAGTATTGCCCGCAATCTGTTAAATCATATTATTTTTCTCACCGGTATGGATTCTTCAGTTCCTCTGTGATAACATTCAGTTGATTCCTGTGAATAATAAAATGAACATGTTAATATGTGACAAGAGAGGCAGGATATGCCTCATATACATAGGTCAAAGCACATTTAGAAACCAATTTTTTTACCATCCATCATACGCCCAGAGCCCGTTGTAAAACGCAAGTCCGATGGTGCCAAACGAGGTCGAGCCACCCTCAAAGGAGTTTGAGAAGTTTTCGGTGTGTCCTGGACGGAATTATGAGGCAATCACACCATCAGCTTGAACATAAAAATATAAACGTTACAGTGAAAACATGTGGCCCCTGATGTGATGAACGGCGTAACGTAACGATGAAGATGTACGACCAGCTAAGGGAAGGCTCACCTTGTGCCAACATGACGAGGCCGGAGACCACGATGACGAAGATGATCATTAGCTTGGCCATGGTGAAGAAGTTCTGGACGAAGCTAGCGAGCCGGACGCTAGTGCAGTTCACCAGGGTGATCAGCACTGAGAGAGCGCCAGAACACACACCTGTTAATTCACTATGAAGTAGTGTTGTTTACCTCATTGTACTTTGTTGTCATTTTTTTTCACATGAGAATATGATAATTACAACAATTTTATTGCTGAGAAAACCAACGCACACCTATTCTTGAAAGCTTTTTCGAGGTGCTGGTCGCGGTATCGTGTACGTGATAAAGACAGGCTGAGAGAAACCGCACACTCTTGTTCAGATGCCGAATAATATTTTAATGAACAACGTTTCGGCCTGAGGCCTTTTTCAAGTTTCAAACCCAAACAGTGAAAGAACCTTTAATGGTGGACCCTGGTTGTTGATTGGTCTGAAACAAGCTGTAATCAATGAACCGCCATGATTTGGTTTCCATACATTGATACATATACACAATATAACAACAGTCCAACATGATCATTCAACATGATAAGGACCTGTAGAAGTAACAGTTTTGCATATTTAATAATCAGAGAAAACAGGTCCTGGCCCCACTCTTGATCATCAGTTAGTTAGCTGGACAAGATTGCACTGTCTATGACGGTCACTAGTGGCCTGATATACCACAAGTAATGTATCTTGTCACTTCTAATATGCTTGTACATTATCCTGTATATATATATAAACTTCTTTGGGTATTTTCATACATTGTTCTTTGGCTTAAAGGATTTTGGTAAATATCCCATGGTTGTTGACCACACTTTATATGCACTTGAATGCACTTTTTATATGCACTTGAATGCACTTTTTATATGCACTTGACTGCACATTACTGCACTTTATATATGTATATATGCATGTGTATGTATATATATATGCATGTGTATGTATATATATATATATGCATGTGTATGTATATATATATATATATGTTATATATATATATATATATATATATATATATATATATATATATATGCATGTGTATGTATATATATTATATATATATATGCATGTGTTATGTATATATATATATATGCATGTGTAATGTATATATATATATATATATATTATATATATTATATATATATATATATATATATATATATATATGTGTATGTGTGTTTGTGTGTGTGTATGTATATATATATATATATATATATGCATGTGCATTATTGTTAGGAACACAACTGTATTGTGTTGAATTTCTGACGAACACTTTTACTCATTACAGAATACCATCTTGTCGTTTACCCAACTTATTCCACATGAACAAATTATTGTTAAGAATCTAACCTACTTGTAATGTTTTTTTACCTGACTTAATCCATTTAAATGAATTATTGACATTAGAAGATACTTGAATTATCATGTTGGACAGATGTTATATTGTGTATATGTATAGATGTAGCTTGTTTCAGACCAATCAACTACCAGGGTCCACCATTAAAGGTTCTTTCACTGTTTGGGTTTGTAACTTGAAAAAGACCTCAGGCCGAAACGTTGTTCATTAAAATATTATTCAGCATCTGAACAAGAGTTTCTCTCAGCCTGTCTTTATCAATTACAACAACTTTATCATTGTTGTAATTGTCATATTCTTATGTGGTTGTTATCATCACATCAATATTGTTATTATTATGTAAATGTAATTGTCGTTATCATACTATCATTGCGGTTAGCATTATCATTTTTGGTATCATACACTTGATCAAATCATCTTTTCTTTTATGTCATTGTTATCATCATATCATTAGCATTATTATCGTCAAATCATTGTTATCATTATTATTGTATTATTATCATTATCTTTTATCTACTGCTAGTCCTACTACTATTACTATGTGAAGAAGGCATAGCTCACATATGCATGCTGCCGCCAGACACTTGGTGACGATGACGGGAGGGGTGCATCCTGGGTAGAAGGGTGTGGCGGCATATTTGGCGAAGCTCAGGGAGATGATGGCAAAGGAGGAGGGCTTCAGGACGATGGCGGTGGTCCAGGAGAAGAGGTAGGCGACGATGGGCCCGAAGCCCTCCATCAGGTAGCTGTACTCCCCTCCAGACTTGGTGATCATGGTCCCCAGCTCTGCGTAGCACAGGGCGCCTGTATCCCCACGGTTACAGAGAGAGACGCGCGTACACAAAGGGATACAGGGATGCACACACACACACACACACACACACATATAGAGGGACCCTCACTCACATAAACAGACAAACATGGACAGGCCCGCACACAAATCCCCACTCACGCAAACGTTTATACACATGGACAGAAAAAAGCACACACAAACACAAACACACACACACACACACACACACACACACACACACACACACACACACACACACACACACACACACACACAAGGTTGGCTTCTGCGGTACATGGCAACACGTTGGGGAACACAAAATACAAATGTCCTTCATATCAAATATGTTAGTGTGGGTGGCTGTGTGCGCGTCTCCTGCCCTACCCAGTGTAGAGAGCAGGCCGCAAGAGGCCCAGACCAGCAGGCACGGCCCTACTGCCCCTGTGTTCAGCAGCACTGCCTTGGGGGAGATGAAGATCCCAGAGCCAATCATTGTCCCCACGATGAGGCACACCCCACTCAGTAGGCTCACCTGAGGAAGGGGGGGGGGGGGGGTAGAAAGGGGATTTATATCGTAAAATTATAACACATGGATTTCCCCACCACTAGGCCCCTATTTACCCTCTCCAGCGCCAGACTGAACTGCATTCCATACACTCTCTCTTTCTCTCCCTCCACTGCCTCCCCCTACTTGGGTTTCACACACACACACACACACACACACACACACACACACACACACACACACACACACACACACACACACACACACACACACACACACACACACACACACACACACACACACACACACATACATACACACACACACACACACACACAGTCCTTTAACACACCGGAACAAACCCAAAGTCTCCTTATCAGGCTACATATTTGCAGATTACCTCTTTATCTCTAGACAAATTTTGTCTGTTAGAGCAGTGTTTCCCAAACCTTTATCAGTTCCGGATCGTTATCAACTGCCACTTCTTTATAAATGTATAATAGGCTATTGTTTGATAACTTCATGCTATGATAAGATAAGCCTTTATTGTCCGTTACACACAATTTTCTTTGACATGGCTCCAGTCCCACATAAACATTCACACAGACATAAAATACCAGACAAGACAGAGGTGTTGAGGTACTGAGGCACTGAGAACAATTAGGTTGAGGTGTGTCTAGGCCAGGGGTCAGCAACCTTTTCAACATGCAGTGCCAGTTTGAAATTATTTCGTTAATGAGTGTGCCTTAAGCAACAATATATAAAAAATGATGCTGAATTATGACACAGGGACCAAAAACATTTCCAGAAGTTTTTTGCTTTTTTTGTTGTTAATTTGCAACATGGGATTACAAATTATAATTACTTATGTCCCATCGTAAAACACCACTGTCAGAAATCTCGTTCAAAAACATATTTGCAATGTGAGAAATGTAAAAAACGAGAATAAATGAGGATGTTGGAACCATCCACATCATATCTTTAAGACATGTAAAGCTTTGCAAAACCATGAGAAGGTGATGCATGCAGGCCACTTGCAACAATATTTTAAAATATTTTCTTCTCTATTACTCACAAGTCACAACATAGTTTTAGGCTACATACTATGAATTGATCCCATTTAAGAACACTGCTTTCAGTAACTCATTTAAACGTATTTGCACTGTGAGGAAATGTCCAAAACAGAATAAAGTGCAAAAAAAATTGGTAGTAACGATTATGCTGCGGTGAATTTTCTTTTTTTCAAGTGTGCCAAGGATTATGCTGCCACATGCCAGTGGTGGCACATGGTTATTGAGGAAATACACTAGTACATCAGTAAAACAATACACATTTTAAACATAACTTCCTTTATAAAATAGATCAAATAAATGCATTTAGTTAGCAGCTTCTCATTTTTTGAACGAAACAACAAAGTCTGTTTCTGAATTTTTTCTTTTTTTTTATTACACATATCCATCAGCAAGCGTCTCTGGAAACTGTTTGGAAAATGGCAGGCACTTGATAAAATAGTCTTCAGGGTTTAATCCTGGCTCAAAATAAGGTTTTGGTGGTAACTTTGTGTGACCGTGACTGCAAATGTTATTTAAAGCCCTCTCTAGGACGCAATACCTATTACCAGTCAGGATACTATTTTATGACTGTTTGGTGTCGTCTGCCTTGTATGGATCATATTGCCACTTTAAAGATAAGAAAACCTGGTAGAAAGGACTGGATGGTTTATAATCTAGGGTACGGAGCAGACAGAGCAGTCAACTAATCTGTTGAGCCCTCCTGATGCTAAAGCATTCAACCTTCAACCACTGAATAAAGACCAACAGCTACCAAACAGACCAGCAATGTGGTACTCGGGTGACCCCATGGGACACTATTTCCTTGACCAAAAAATAAAATAATAAAATGACCTTGCGCTACAACATGTCAGGTGTTGTAGCCTGGAGACCATCCTGACCAGGATGGCCTCCAGGCTAGATCCGATGCCAGGTCATCGAAAATGGGTGTGGCAATCGGCATGCATACAATTATTTCAAAACGTATCACAAGAGTACCCGGACATCCCCAGCTGTAGGGTCTGGTGGATCATTATCAGCCATGTTCTGAAGCAGCCTCTACACTGCAGAAAGGACCTTCTTCAGGGATCTCAGAGCATCTTGGCTGCACGTCCATCGTGTGACAGCCTTTCCAATCCACTCTATGGTTAGGGTACAAGAGCTGTTGCATTTTCACAAATGTAGCATGGAGTATTGGAGATCTGACTACGAGAGGGAACAGACTCTCAAGTAATTTGAGAAACCGAACAAAACGCAGCTTTGATTTGGCACTATACCAAAAGCAGGTTGAGACAGTGGGCATGGCAGTGCAAGTATTAGGCTTTCTCATTGGGGCTCTGAACTAGGCGGCTCTATCGTAACCTTGTCACTGGCCCTGACGTTTTCCACTTTCAATCCATTCTCGTAAAAAGGTGTCGTTACAACATTCACCAATTCTTTCCTGTTGTTCCAGTCAAGTTGCGAACCTGTAAAAAAATCCCTCATTTATTTACATCTGATGGATAAATATGGACAGTTACAGATGACATCAGTTATCTGAGATCTCATCCAAGAGATAAGAGACAATTTTGACTAAGACATTACTTTGAGAATGAGAATGACTCTGCTGACATAGGGGTCCAGCTTTTAATTTTAGAGCTCGGCCTTCTATGTCTGCACTCCTGAAAGCCTTTTCCAGTTTTCTTTGTCTGAAGTTGGCCCATCCTACCATGCTTACCATATGTGCTATGGATATCTATTTGTTTTTGTTACATTCATTTTCTGTGGATTTCTTTCAATTGTTAACTTCCTCTGTTCTCCAAGTTTTTTATTGTCATACTTTACCCTTACAATAAAAGTTGGCTGGGCAAGGTCAGTGAGGCGTTAAGCAGATCACGTCCGCCACTTACCCCCCGCAGATTCAAGGAGGTATAGAGCAGTTCCATGGATCGAGATGGTGAGGACTCTCAGCGCTCAGGTCCCATCCGAGTGGAACCCTGCCATGCTTTTTCTCATGTTTGCTCTTAGGGAAAGCATGGATGAGACCGCCGGTATGTAATTAGCTCTCCTAATCGCTGTGTGAAGACACGGTCAGTGCCATGTGAATAATCGTATGTTGAGAGGTAGAAGGCAGCCCCAGTGTGTTTAAACAAGTACAAGATCCTGGAGAGGGTGAAAGCTAGGCTGGTTATTCATCTCGCGAACCTGTGGGTGCTCGTCTTCAGAATACTGTAGTGAACCACTGCTAGATTTCCACCACGAGTTACCTCATCTGACGCCGTCCAAAATTGAGGATGCCGTGGGTCTGGTTGACTCATACCCACGGTTGCTTAAAGACACACCAGGGTGGACACAGCTCCCAGTACATGACGTTGACACTCAAACAGCTGCTCCAATAAAGCAACAGTCTTACCATTTGTCTCCTCAGAAGCGTGTCTTGTAAGTGGGTGGAGCTTCCCAGTTGTCTTGGTAGCAAAGGACAGGGGTGCTCCCCGTTTGTGCATTGTTGTTGTGACACACACCGATTGCATATCCCATCCCTTGAATAGAAGATTGCATCAGCCAGGTCGGCAGAGCCCTGTGTGTGGGGCTATGGCCAGGTGCCACTTATGACCATTCTAGGGAGGTGTCAGCATTCACTACTCATAATGCCTTGTATTCCTGTCGTGTTTTACCAACGCATCAGCTTGTTTTCAGAGGTTAATGAACCAGATGACCATGGGCTTGTACAATATAGTCACATATATTGATGATAGCATCGTATTTAGCTACACCTGGGAGAGCCACGTGGCGCATATTTAATCTTTCTTTGTCTTGCTGAGGCACCTTTGGTGGTAAACCAGCCCAAGTGTGACTTTGGGCCAGGCCACCTGTTTAGTGGAAAGCGGGGAGCATCACTAACTGCTCCCGCAGTAAGTGAAGGTTAAAGCCATAGTGGATTTTCCGTTTCCTGGGAATCACCGACAGCTAATGAGAATTTTAGGTAGAAGTGGGTTTTATTGGAAATATGAATTTTGTTAGGAACAGCTCCACTCACTAACCTGTTGCAGAAAGGGGTCAAGTGTGTGGTGGGGAGGAGGTCCCCTGAGTCTCAATTTGCTCTGGATGCTGTTAAGGGTATACTCTCATTCAAGCCAGTGTTGGTTACCCAGGATTTTGGCCCCGGCTTGCTTGATGAGCAATGAAATAGGATTTATTAAGGCTGGGACAAGTGTATGAGTTAAATAGATTTGGCCCCCTTGGGACCCGGAAGTTGGGGGAGTTCCAGAGGAAGAGGCTTGCTCCAACACCAGGAACCAAGACAAACAAACCTATCTTATCTGGAGGAAATCTGAGAAACTTTTAAAAAAACAACTGCAACCCACAGGAGGTTTTAGCTGCACGCTACACTTGGTCGGCAGAGAGCGATAGAGGCCCTGTCAGACGACAAAGCCTGTGTCTTAAGAGGCTTGCAATCTCTCTGCACAGTGTACCGTGACAGATTTTATGGAAGGCTTTAATATAATATGAATAAACCGTGATTGTTGTTGTGTTATCGACACAAGAACAGCAGAGTTAAGGGCCCACCTAAAGCGGGAAGCAGGGTTGTAGTGGCGGTGCAAATCCCCTTGCTTGGCGGTACCGGACCGAACCGTACTGAACAGTGCCAACCCGGGCCACTATAGTATAGTCCAAAAACTAAATTTCATTACGTTTTCCAAATTTATTTGGCAACTAGTCTTTGGATATACTGTGTTGGAGTCAAGCCAGATCAAGACAATTGTATTGGTCCATCCCTTAGTCACAGGCACATTCTTAAAGGGCTGCACATGCCACATCTTATGACGGCCCTCTACCCCTATTGCCCCCCCATGAAATAAAACCTAACAAAGAAAAAAACCCTGAGAAGGACATATAAGTTAGAAAGTTATACGTATGACTCCTCTAGTAGGTGTATAAACATTCCCTATAGTACAATGTCTCCATTGTCATATTGCACTCTAGATACTAGAGAGACGCCAAGATCGTTTATTGGCCTGTGGCATGTGCCACCGCGACCACTGAAATACCATGGCACATGCCGTTCAGGAACGGTAACTGCCGTTCTGGAACGGTAACTACCGTTCCCAGCAATGGTATGTGACACCAGCATAACTCCTTTGTACAATTTCAAGACAGGTATTGCCGTAAATGTAAAGCTATATATATTTGGTCTTTATTGACACTATATCACAACATAACGCCGTGAATAAAGGGATTTGTACGTTTCTCTCGTCCGTGCTGTTGTTAGGATATTTCCGATCTGTTTGTTGTTGCTTTTTTTTTTTTTCGACTACTCTGTGGTGCACTAACCGGAAACTACGATCGCAACTTCGGCCACGGCTCCTCCCCCGCAATAAACATCCCGCTTTGAACGGTGAACTCTACACATAGTGGTTATAAAAAGCTATTAAAACCACAAAATGACTCCATTAATGCAGGCTATGTGGAAAATGCATGGACCTATTAAAGGAAATGCGTCAACGTTGGCTCAGCCTGGCTCCGCCTCTTCCGCTACGTAGGTAAGATGGTTGCCGTAGAGCACGAAAAGTGTACATCAATCCATAACCCGCGGTTTGACCGTTTTGAGTATACCATCCAGGTTCTTTCAGTACACTTCCTTTCGCCCTGATCTTAATTGCAACGCCCTACGTACTCAAACCAAGTATAATGACTGCGGATAGTATGGATATTGGAACACAGCAATAGACTATAGCTCTATAGCCACCTAAACAGACCTGTTTAGGTGGCTAACTACTGTCACCGGAGGAGCAAGTCCGGCTGTTTTCAAAAGCATCTGTCATCACAAAAGCAACAACAAACAGATTGGAAATATCCTAACAACAGCACGGACGAGAGAAACGTATAAATCCCTTTATTTACGGCGTTATGTTGTGATATAGTGTCAATAAAGACCAAGGCTGCATCCGAATACTCGTACTTGCATACTATATAGTATGCATTTTGTAGTATGCGAAAAATCTAGCGCGTCCGAATACTCTAGTATGCATTCTGTAGTACGGAAGTCGTTTCCGAATGCATACTACCGCCAAAGTGAACCACGGACCACACTACGCTATCCCACAATGCAACCGGAGTCTGGTAACAAACGAAGAAGAGATGGCTGACCCGACACCACCAACATATCCATTATATATATATCCATATATATATATAATATATATATATAATATATATAGATATCCATTTCAAGAGCTATTTGCGTAGAAAGAGACATTTTTTTTATTCAATAGCAACGATAATGAGACGGAAAACAGGTACATTTTGCCGTCATCTGGGGGGAGATACGTCATCTCCAAACATCCGGTGGAGTTTCGGCGGCGTTCGGAGGCGTTCTACGCATGTCTGTAGACCGTACTACACAGTCAAGTGTAGTATGGTCAAGTAGTAGACACTAGACAGAAATAGTATGTACTAGGTATTCGGATGCAGCCCAAATATATATAGCTTTACATTTACGCCATTACCTGTCTTGAAATTATACAGGAGTTATGCTGGTGTCACATTACCATTGTTGGGAACGGCATGTGCCGTTCCAGAACGGCATGTGCCGTTCCAGAACGGCAGTTACCGTTTCAGACCGGCATGTGCCGTTCCAGAACGGCATGTGCCATGGTATGTCAGTGGTCGCAGTGGCACGTGCTACAGGCCAATAAACGATCTCGGCCCTACTGGGATACTAGACATACGGTATCAACCTCAACCTCACTGTTTCACGCAATACTTTTAGAGTTGTTAACAAATTAGCCATTATAGCAAATAGCACAAGTGTTATTTATCAAAATAATTTATCCAGAGTGTACATTCTTGAGTTGTTGTTGTACTACTTGACAAATGAAATTCTGCTTGACAGTCACACGTGAATGAATGTTAAAATAGTTTGGCCAAAGGGTGTCATGGGACACAATCTGGACAGCAATGTTAAGTGGCTCTGATCTGTGTTCATATTAGATGAGGGTCCTCCTGGTACGGCCTGATACAAGGGGGTGGTGTGTGTGTGTGTGTGTGTGTGTGTGTGTGTGTGTGTGTGTGTGTGTGTGTGTGTGTGTGTGTGTGTGTGTGTGTGTGTGTGTGTGTGTGTGTGTGTGTGTGTGTGTGTGTGTGTGTGTGTGTGTGTGTGTGTTCGGGCATGCGTTGCTGCATGTGTATGGGTGGGTGGCAGTTCAGACAGCGGCCATGGGTACAATGTGAATATGTTACCAGTTTTTGGGCCAATACAGTAGGCAATGTCAGGAGATGCAATGTGCAACCCGTCTTTTTAGAAAAGCCTTTGTCTCAACTACTATTGTAAATGTTTTTCTCTGTTTCTCTTTTTATGCTAGTTTCAAAGTCTTTTATGTTGTTTTTATCCTTTTTCATTTGCATTGTAGCAGGTCATTGAGTTGATGTTAAGTGTGTTATAAATAAAATGTTTTATTTTTATTATTAATTCACCTTCATAATTTATGAATAAGCTAGAAATCCTTAGAAATTGTAACAAATCACCAGACAGAAGAGCCAAGCCTGTTCAATACACTGACAGTCTGCATAGTAAGGGGGGGTAATAGGTCAAGTCTAGGGGAGGATAATTACACACTAATGAAGTCGGGAGGGTGATTATGGTTGGAAAAGGCAGGCCCGGCTAAATTGTTTACACACACATTTGACAACAACTCAAATGTACATGGTTAAATGCATGGTAAAATACACAGACAGAACTTTAAACGTAAACATACCATTTACACACTGTGAGGGACTGGCATGGTGGCCTTTCTGGGATCTGGGATACGGCCAACCAGATTCAGAGAGTGTGGGCAAAAACGAGGGCAATTGAAGAAAAGTGAAGCTTTATTTCCTCTCTCGTACTGGCCTCCCAACAAGCCCCCTACCGTGGTGGAAGTCCAATCTCACCCCATCCCAATTATAATATCTATACATACACACAATATAATAATAATAATAATAATAATAATAATAATAATAATAATAATAATAATAATAACAATAATAATAATAATTACTCTTATGCGAGACTGTGAGAAGGGGGAGGATTTCACCTTCTCACATACACGCACAAACTAGTTCCAGTGTTCCTCACCTCTTTCTGGAGAACAGTAGCCTTCACAGGGTGCTTCATGGAGGCCTTCTGGCTATCATTAGGGACGCAGCCGTTTTGGGAATCCCTCCTCTTTCTCATGCTGCTGGTCTTCAATTCAACGTGCTTGAGGATGAAGAGATAGAGATACCATGAATTCGGCCATAACAATAACATTATAATAACATGAGATGGGACAACATGATGGGAGAAGTAGATCGATGGCCAAACTTGTAGACTATACAAATGCATATATATAAGTGCATTTTATGTGTTCTGTATATCCTATATGTGTATGTGTACGTGTTTGTGTATATTTGAGAGTTCATTTAAAAAAATGCTACGCTCTAATCAATTTCAGCTAAAAGTAACTGAAATATTGTATTTTTGCTCCTCACAGCAAGATGATGACGTGTTTATCATTGAGTATTTGGGGCTGTTGAAAAATCAGTAACCTGCATTCACTAGAGTCGATCATTCCCCAAGCATTGTGTGAGCGCTGGTCAAACAGGTCAAAGTATCTGTTTGAAAATGTAGATGCAAGGCAATGGTTATTGTAAACTAAGAGGATATGGACTGAAGCAATAAAAGTATGCCAGTAAGTAAAAATATGACCTCATAAAACAAGACCTTGCAGAAATTCAGGGGACTTTCGCTTGTAAAATAATAATAGGGTTAATAAATGACCTAAATAACCTTATAAGATCTAAGGTTGTAATAATGGATATATATACAGTATATGCAATCATTAAGGGCATCTTGACCCTGTGTATCACAGTAATAGGCTATATGACAGGTAAAACATTTCTCACACCTCAATTCAATCTTATACGAGATTCCATCATTGTCTGAGAATCATATGACACATAAATCACCTCCTGAGGCTTTAACTGATAAAGGGTTTTGTAACTAATATGGACTTGACTTTTATGTTGCTCATTTATAAGGCTCTACTGCAAAAACTGTCTTGTTACCTCTTCTCTCTCATTTATTTGAATACAGTTCTTAAAGTGTAAGGTCACAGGACATTTTAACATTAGCTCTATCTTCTCCTTTTCCTTTCTTTTTAACATGGAGAAAAGTGGGTTCACTATGCTGCGGACAATTTGAATGAGATCGCAGAAAATCTGAAGCCACAATCAAAAACATTGTCATACTTTTTGCAATCACAATAGTAAATGCTTTTCTTTATGGTGAAAATGTATAATGTGTGTCTGTGATTAATGTGCGCCTGTCTATGGTTAAACGTACATATTAAAAACCCATTTAGTACATAAGGTCTCTCTTGAAAAAGAGCTCCTGATCTCAATGAGACGATCTGTTTAAATAAAGGATTACATAAAAATCACTATGTGGCTTTTCAGGTTATTGATGAATAGTTTGAGTCAAACTTCTGTCAATTAGTTTGTTGTGATCATCTACAGCCAGTACCATACCACGGTGTTATTTCCTCACCCATAGCTTCTTGAGTAATATAATATCAGTGACCCACAAAGTCAGTCACAGCTGCCTGTCGTCGTCTATGTTTCGACACGTTCCCTCATCCATACTACATCATTTCACCCTGGGAGTCCTTAAACAGACATGCCTCACAACTTAGCCCAATTTACTTCTGCTCTTTGACCAACTTCTTTGTCTACAAGCAATGCTGAACACAGTCCTTCCTTTTCAAATCGCACACATAATGAAAACATCAGCAGTATACAAACATATATTGATCAATGCAACTACAAGGCTTCTTTAATCAATAAAACATGCATGGCACATTCAAATTAAAGCTAGAGGCTTGATGTAAGTAAGGTTGTTACAGTAAGTCAAGACCAATATCTATGTTATACTCACAGATAACCTGAGACACCTCCCCTAGTTCCTTACTCTCCTTGAAGTATTTCAAAACATCGACTTCATGAGGTCAATAGAATACAATCCAAAAGCAGAAGGCCTAGTGGTGCTGACCCAACTTAGCCTTGATCTGAATGATCTCTTTGTTGCTTGGGGTCCTGGCTCTCTGCTACTATGATCCCGCTCCTCAGGCAGGGACCCCATGATTGGACGGCTGGAAATACAGGGCGGGGCTAACATAAGGCCAACACAGATGCGTGCACCAATGATATTCTAGACTGAGCAGAGCAAGGAAGAGTACAGTTATGGCGCTTTTCCACTACACTTTTCCAGCACGACTCGCCTCGACTCGCCTCGCCTCGGCTCGCCTCGACTCGGCCACGTTCCTTTTCCATTACAAAAAGTACCTACTCAACGTGGGCGGGGTCGTCATAGCACGGCGGTGCGAAACTGCGTGACACAAGGGATGTTCTATGCGCGACACAAACACAAACACAAACAATGGAGGACATGGAGGCAGTGGTGTACTTGCTGCTCGTTCTGTGGCTTTTTGTCACAAACAAAGCAAAAGAAGATAGTCAGAAAAGGCTGCAGGCGGCGAGGACAAAACACACAGCAGAAAAGTACAGGGAGAGTTTTGGAAGCCGTACAGCAGGTATGAAGCCGAAGATGAGACGAGTGACGACACTCTCTGACCAATCAGCGGCCAGCAGTGTGTCGACGTCACATTTTAGTACCGGCTTGACTCGCTTGGAACCTCACCAGAGCAGGTACTAAAATAGTACCTGGTACCAGGTACTTTCCCTAGTGGAAACGCAAAAAGAACCGAGGCGAGTCGAGGCGAGTCGCGCTGGAAAGGTGTAGTGGAAAAGCGCCATTATATAGGGTATAGTAAAACAATTAAAGTGTATCCAGTAAAATAGATGTACCCCGGTATAACCAGCTGTGCTTTAATTGGACCCAAAAGGGTGCCACTCTAAACCCAACCCAGTCTCACCAAAATGCGTACAGATCAGACGGTTTGCCATGCGTGCAGTAGGCCTACATACGCCAAATGACCATTTCGCGTAGCCTACATATGATATGCAAAACCCAGCATTAACTACTGTGGAGGGCGGATGCGTACACATACCACGCATCACTTTATACCCATACCGACGTCACCAGCGATGCATGCTGCATTGAACTTTACTCAGAATTCGGGAATTTCCGGCTTCCGATAAGGAAAAGTGCAATAAAATGGTCGTTAAAGTCTGAAATTCGGAAGAAAAATATACGCATCCGCCCTCCACATAGTTAATGCAAGTCTGAAATTCGGTAGTACGTCACAGCCACAATTTGACACCGTTATTTGCGTATCATATGCACGTGAAATGGTCATTTGGCGTATGTAGGCTACTGCACGCATAAACCGTGCGATCTGTACGCATTTTGGTGAGACTGGGTTGCAAAACCCTGCACGGCTTTCATAAGGGATCTTCATGTTTTGCTTGGAAAATGACGAGTTTGGTTAGGCTAACTGATTATTTTTGGACTATTGACACAAAAAATGACACCAACAATGTTTATTCAATTGTATGAATAAAATAAAAAAGTATCGCTTTCAATCATTAATTATGCATTCTCAGCTTGCTCCTCGTCCCACAAAGCTATCTCTGATTACAATAGCATATCCGCAAATTACAAATAGGCGGACACACACACACACACACACACACACACACACACACACACACACACACACACACACACACACACACAGACACACAGACAGACAGACAGACAGACAGACAGACAGACAGACAGACAGACAGACAGACAGACAGACAGACAGACAGACAGACAGACAGACAGACAGACAGACAGACAGACAGACAGACAGACAGACAAAAATGAGATTCATCACTAGTAAGGTATGTCAATCACTAGTATTTTTGATGAACTGCAGATAAACCTAGATAAACCAACCAGCAGCATTAGGCAGTAAAAAGTAGCGGGTGGACAAGAATCAGGAGGGCCGGTTACTCCGTACCAGTGAGTCGCGGCCCATTCACTCCTAGCCAGTAATATAGACAACATGGGTAACCAGTATAATGGATGTTAAACAACATGTGTAAACAGCATAGTGGATGTTAAACAACATGTGTAACCAGTAGTGGACTTTAAACAACATGTGTAACCAGTATAGTGGATGTATAGTGGATTCCAGTGAGATTCTATGATTTCCTCCTCTTACTTGACCTGGCCCCCTGGTCTCACAATGCCTCTTTCAGAGAGACATCTGAGCTGTGTGTGTGTGTGTGTGTGTGTGTGTGTGTGTGTGTGTGTGTGTGTGTGTGTGTGTGTGTGTGTGTGTGTGTGTGTGTGTGTGTGTGTGTGTGTGTGTGTGTGTGTGTGTGTGTGTGTGTGTGCGTGCCTGCGTGCATGTGTGCGTTTGTTTTTGTGTTGGTATGTGAGTGTGTGTGGGTGTGGGTGTATGTGTATGTGTATGTGTGTATATGTGTGGTTTGAGTGCGCACTAGAGAGACAGAGAGTGTTGTACAGAGAGGGATACAGTAATATAGCTTTGATTAACCGTGTATGCCAATGTGATATTAAATCTTAAAGGGAAAGCGAACACAAAAGCGTTCTTTGTTTATCTTTGTTTAATTTCATACGTCTTATTTGACCTTCAACATAGTAATCTATGCCATTTTATCACTGTTACTGAAATAAGACCTATTATTTAGAGAAAACAGGAGTAAAATCCTATAGTTTTGCCGGTCTCTGCCAACCAGTTTGTGAATGTTCTACTCTGCTTCTAGCGCAGGGTAGTGTTCTTTAGGTGACGTTGAAGTGCCTTTTAAGTATTCTCCCCATCCTGACCGAGGGACTGTATACGGTTAGCTATAGTTTTGCCTCATGCCGTGTCCCCCTCTCTGCCAGAGCCCCTCCTCAGTTCCCTACTGTAAGTTGAAGAAACCTTTTCCCTGCCCCCATGTCCCTACCCCCAATCCCGCACCTCTGTCCCCCAACTCAGTCAATTTATTCCCAATAGGAATCGGTGGGTCACAACTTTGTATCATCATCCTATCATCATCATCCTGGTTTATTTTATCAGGGCCGGAATAATTCCTCTCCCGATAATTCCTCTCCCGACAAGTCATGTTTGACTTGTCGTAATCGTCCTCTCCACACAGAGCGGTTCTGGGCGTCTGTCGAATCCGTGCCCAGCCTCACTCGGTCCCGCTGCATTACCTCCTCCCACGTCTTCTCCGGTTTTTCCTGGAATATGTACATATGTATGACAAAGTATAACAATAGGTATGATTGGAGGTAACAGAGAGCCCGCTATCGTCATATGTTTTGATATACTGTTGTACGTGGCGTGGGAAACAGCTCTAAGAAGTTGATGTACCACAGAAGGACACTGGTGGTTGTATTTGGGTACCTTGCGTGAGCCCAAGAATAAAGTATTGAACCAAGTATTGACTCGACAGCCTTTCTGGAAGCTCCGGTATTTGGAAACGTGCACCTGGATTTGGATATTCACGTCCAAGAAAAGGTTATCTTTTGAGCTTACTTATAGTATAATAAATGCATCATTAAAAGTAAAAGGCAGACAAAAAATATTTTCAAAGAGATCACTTAAATTATCATCATGGGGCTCATTTACCGACAAGAAATGACGCAAATTCATGAGGGCAAATGATGGCTTGGGAGTAAGATTAAGACGTCTGGTCTCTCGTCCTACAGGAAGTGATGTTATAAGACTTAGGGATCAAGGACACTTGAGAGTAGGCTAGACTCCAGACCGGGAGCTTTTTTAAAATGAAAAGGGCCACAAGGACATCATGTAAGTGTGTACATTTTTGAGGCCTAGGGGGCAAGCTCAAATTGATGACGTAAATGTGAGACCTAGGGGAATTAGAAGAAACGATATCTCTGGGTTACTCAAAAGTGTACTTTTTATCATCAATTACATGAAATAACACATAACAGCTCAGATGACTCCACAACGCAAAGAACATACAAGCTTTTGGGGTTTTGGCAGTCGCAAAATTAACAAACTAACACTGATGTGTGATTCACATACAGTATGTGAATATGTATTACTCCACTATATTTTATTAATAATTAATCCTATTTATGCACCTAGAAATGTACTAAAATACTGTTAGGGTGATCATAGTGTTATGCAGTGTTGTATGAATAACCTAACAGTGTTTTATTTTATTGTTACTCTTCTGGGTGACAATGATTCGATGCGTTCAGGTCAAGATGCCCCTGTGATCACAGGGTAGGTTGCGATGGAAGAGGGTGAACCAAAGTTAAAGCTGCCACTGCTGAAGGAAAGGCAATCCCTAAAACCCATCGCATAGAACACAAGGCAGGGAACCTACAACGACAAAGAGAAAACACAGAACAGAAAACAAGTGACACTAGGGAATGTTCATCCTCAAGAACAAAGGTTGACACTGTGTAACAAGAATCAGTGAAACATGGGAAAAAGGGGAGAGAACAGGAAGAACTCAGGGTTTTCAACTACGATAGACCCTGATTAAAAGTAACTGATCTGTTAAAAGAGTATGAGCTAATCTGTTTTTTCCTGCCACAGGCCCGCGGTGAGTCGATTGATTCTCTTCAATGCCATTGGTTACTATGACTTTGAGAACTTTAATATAATCTAAATAGTGTGTTGTATTTCAGGTCTAGCTTATAGCCTTACCTATAGCCGTTTTAAGAACTAGGTCATCTCAAAGTTCAACCAGAAAACTTGGGATTTGTGTGAAGTTCCAGCATGATTGTTTAAAAACTATTTATTTAATCGTGGCAAATATAAATTGATGAGATAGACGTGAGTATTTTCATTTTGTTTTTTAAATAGTCATCTGGAAGGTTTTGCTGTGACCAACATCTGATGATATATCAATCAACAAAATTAGTTAAAATCAAACTGATCCTCAGACAGCAAACACAACTGAACCAACAAGAAGTTTTTATTCCATTGTTTATTAAACAAATAACATAGATTATACCATTGTTAATTAAAATGAAGTTTTCCACTGTAACCTGGTTTTTAAAACAACAATGTGTCTTTGAGGAAGAGAACATGAAAACATCAAGAACAGCCTCTGAGTCGTCACTCTAAACCAAACTTGTCCAACCAGAAATTCTTAAATAAAGCCATTTTAATAATGCCCATTCCTTGGAGATTTGCTGTTGGGTTACAGGGGCTTCCTCTGCAGAGAGGTCTGTTTTCAGATAATCTGGTTTTCTTATGAAAAAGCTAATATTCTCAGGCTTCTAGTCATGATTTGGGGCGACTCCGTCTGGGCTCCTGCTAATCCAGGTACACACCATTATGCGAACACCCTGGCAAATGAATGTATGAACTCATTAAACCATAGACCCAGGATAAACAAACAGCAGACCGACCGACCAACACCACCATGAAAGCACCATCAGATAAACGATATGTGTTGTGTTTTTACACATTATTACACAATTGAGCAGGAACATTTACGTTTTCCTATGTATAGAAGTCATTTTTGTCAAACATTTTCACATTATTTAAGCTTTTCGGAGAATAGATACATTTCTTCATTTGATTTATTATTTTGCAGTGGTATTTCCATTAAAATATTTTATCACAATGATGATGAATTGAAATGATGCCAAAACAAATATCTAACGGGGTTATAGGTAAAACTGTAGAGTGGAGCTGGCGTTAGAGAAAAAACTAAAGACATAACAATATGCATTGTTACTCTGTAGGTGGCGCTGTGAGCTCTCGTAAGATCTGACCTACCAAAGTATCCAACCACAGCTAACAGATAAACACTCTGCGGCCCCTATGTATGGCACTCTAATATTATAATTTATATTTTACTTACTACTTTATCTTTATCATAATATTATATATATACTTATTCTAATTATCTTAAATTCAATATTAAAGCAAGGATAGCCATTTCATTTAAGAAGCATTTATTGTCATATTTGTGTAAATAACTTTAACATCCCGACAGCAATAACTAAATTAAATGCTGAGAAAAAACCGAAACAGTGGCTGCCTCTTACTGTCCAATCATTTCATTAGGCCCTAATGAAATAATTGGATGTCCTACCAATCTGTCTACCAATGATGCGCTGGCTCCTCACCCCAATGCTCTCTGCTGAACTGTCCTCCAGCAGTAATCAGGCAGTGCACATTCATGTGTTTTGGGGTTTGGTTTTGGAGGAAGGCTTGAAGGCCGGGGTGTTTTTTTTCTGTTGAATTATTTCAACCTCTAGCTTACTCTGGTTGGTTTCTCCAAAGTTGCCTACCCGATCTTTAAGCCAAAGTTCCTGCTTGCTCAAAAGTCCTATCACTAAATTTGATTGCTCGTTGCTTCCCTCATTGATTGACTTGCAGATAACCATGTTTATCCATGGGAGTCGTGGACTCTTGCTCGCAGTTTTAGGACCTCGCCCCCTTGCTGGCACCAGGGCCGGGGGAGAGTTGTGAACGCTGGCTAGCCAGTCCAACTGGTTACCGATTGAACACCAGCTCCCCTCCGCCTCCTACACTCTGTCTGTTGACACCTTAGAATCACACCACCCAGCCAACAAGTATCTCATTATCTGATCATAGCACTACGGGGGCTGGATAGCTGTAGCAGCCAGGCCAGGTTTCTACTCCCAGTCCATCCATTTAGCCATTAGTGGCTAAATGGATGGATGGAGGGATGAAGTAAAGCAAGTAGAACATGATGGCAACATTTTGGATTCAATAAATCAATCTATGAACACTAAGTCAATCAATGAAGGAGGATAGAAAGCTGATTGAATCTCAGTACTCTAAGCTGCTTCAACTTAAAGTTGTGAGATGACGGACTACCGATCCAATCATGGCACAACCAACAACCAGCACGGATACAACATTGCTTCTATCCTGTTACGCTACATTATGAATAAATGTTTCTCTGATAGAGAATATGGTGAAAAAAGGACGGGTAAGATATTAGCATTTTAGACCTGGTTCTATTCGGGTTCAATGGAACACATTTGAAACAATTTTCTTATTTTTTAATTGGCAAAAAAAAGCTTGAATTGATTTCATAGCTAGAGGCTAGCTCAACTAATACACCTTCTCATTTACTTAAAAACAGCAGCTGTGGCCAGTGTGTGTGTGTGTGTGTGTGTGTGTGTGTGTGTGTGTGTGTGTGTGTGTGTGTGTGTGTGTGTGTGTGTGTGTGTGTGTGTGTGTGTTGTGTGTGTGTGTGTGTGTGTGTGTGTTGTGTTGTTGTGTCTGTGTTTGCATGCGAGGTATGTGCATGTGTGTGTTGTGTGTGGTGTGTGTGTGTGTGTGTTCGTGTGTGTGTGTGTGTCTGTTTGCATGCGAGTGTGTGTGTGTTGTGTGTTCTGTGTGTTTGCATGTCGTATGTGTGTGTGCGTGTGTGTGTGTGTGTGTGTGTGTGTGTGTGTGTGTGTGTGTGTGTGTGTGTGTGTGTGTGTGTGTGTGTGTGTGTGTGTGTGTGTGTGTATGCCTGTGCCTGTGCCTATTTTGTTGCTATTAGTTGGTGGTAAGGGTAATGCAGGGAGGCTCTAGCTTTTCTACTTTGGGTGTCTTCTGTGCTTGCAGCAGTTTGCAAACATTGAAAATTAAGACTCATAAGCAATAATCGCTGTCAACTAGGCAGCACCCGCTGTTCTCCATTCATTCACATTAGTGTTTGATGGGATTCTCGTGGGGGCGCTACCTCCCATAGGCAATCCTTTCCAAGACTGATTGAATCATGCACAATACGATCCTCGTTCAGTCCTGAATCTAGACGTGTTGTCTTTACTCTTTTCTGTACTTTGTGCCCACAGCTATAAAGCATAGTACTGGTGTACGCTTAGCTTACATATAGCCTTTTGCCTTATGCTCTTTAGTTAGTTGGTTTATTTGTAGCTGTATTGTTATTTTTACCAAAAGATGTACAAGTGACTGATCTAGTCTCTCCTGCTGATAAAAAAAGGCCTCAGGAAAGACTTGGAAAATAACACGATTGGGCGCTGTCTGCACATTTGATTTTTTCCGTTAGTACTTCTTTCAGCAAGTTTGAGTTTCCCAAAATGTAGCGTTTTCGTTGTTTTACATCGTGTTGTGTTTTACCCTGCTGTGCTGCCCTCTTGGCCAGGTCACCCTTGAAAATTAGAGTTGTAATCTGATTGTATTCAACCTGGATCAATAAAGGAAACAATTATTGACTACATATTTTACCTTCATTCATTAGGTTGCCCGTTTGTTCTATAGTTAAATAGCTGGTTGGGTTGCTTTCTTTCTTGGTGCCGTGTGTTTTGGGTGGCAGCCGTGGGCGGGGGCCCCGGCCACCCAAACCCCGGACAACGACTCTGGCTTTAGGGACATGGAATGTCACCTCGCTGGGGGGGAAAGAGCCTGAGCTCGTGCGGGAGGCTGAGAGGTATCGACTAGAGATAGTCGGGCTCACCTCCACGCACAGCCTGGGCTCTGGAACCCAACTCCTTGAGAGAGGCTGGACTCTCTTCCAATCTGGAGTTGCTCACGGTGAGAGGCGGCGAGCTGGTGTGGGCTTGCTCATAGCCCCCCAGCTCAGCCGCCATGTGTTGGAATTCTCCCCACTGAACGAGAGGGTCGTTTCCCTGCGCCTTCGGGTCGGGGATAGGTCTCTCACTGTTGTCTCGGCCTACGGGCCGAGCGGCAGTGCAGAGTACCCGGCCTTCCTGGAGGCCCTGGGAGGGGTGCTGGAAAGTGCTCCAACCGGGGACTCCATCGTTCTGCTGGGGGACTTCAATGCCCACGTGGGCAGCGACAGTGTTACCTGGAGAGGTGTGATTGGGAGGAACGGCCTCCCCGATCTGAACCCGAGCGGTGTTTTGTTATTGGACTTCTGTGCTAGCCACAGTTTGTCCATAACGAACACCATGTTCAGGCAAGGGTGTCCATCAGTGCACGTGGCACCAGGACACTCTAGGCCGGAGGTCAATGATCGACTTTGTAGTCGTGTCATCTGATCTCCGGCCATATGTCTTGGACACTCGGGTGAAGAGAGGGGCTGAGCTGTCAACTGATCACCACCTGGTGGTGAGTTGGATCCGCTGGCAGGGGAGGAAGCTGGTCAGACTTGGCAGACCCAAGCGTATCGTGAGGGTCTGCTGGGAACGTCTGGCAGAATCCCCTGTCAGGGAGGTGTTCAACTCCCACCTCAGGGAGAGCTTTGACCAGATTCCGAGGGAAGCCGGAGACATTGAGTCTGAATGGACCATGTTCTCCACTTCCATTGTTGACGAGGCCGTCCGGAGCTGTGGCCGTAAGGTCTCCGGCGCTTGTCGCGGCAGTAATCCCCGAACCCGGTGGTGGACCCCGGAAGTAAGGGATGCTGTCAAGCTGAAGAAGGAGTCCTACCGAGCCTGGCTAGCTCGGGGGACTCCCGAGGCAGCTGACGGGTACCGGCAGGCCAAGCGGACGGCAGCCCGGGCGGTCGCGGGAGCAAAAACTCGGGTCTGGGAAAAGTTCGGGGAGGCCATGGAGGAGGACTACCGGTCGGCCTCAAGGAAATTCTGGCAAACCATCCGACGCCTCAGGAGGGGGAAGCAGTGCTCCGCCAACACTGTTTACAGTGGAGGAGGGGAGCTGTTGACCTCGACTGGGGATATCGTCGGACGGTGGAAGGAATACTTCAAGGATCTCCTCAATCCCACTGGCACGCCTTCCGTCGAGGACGCAGAGGCTGAGGATTCAGAAGTTGATTCATTCATCACCCAAGCTGAAGTCACTGAGGTAGTCCGGAAGCTCCTCAGTGGCAAGGCACCGGGGGTGGATGAGATCCGCCCTGAGTACCTCAAGTCTCTGGATGTTGCAGGGCTGTCGTGGCTGACACGCATGTCTTGGTGTCTTCCAACTACCGGGGGATCACACTCCTCAGCCTCCCGGGGAAAGTCTATTCCAGGGTGCTGGAGAGGAGAATTCGGCCGATAGTCGAACCTCGGATTCAGGAGGAACAATGCGGTTTTCGTCCTGGCCGTGGAACACTGGACCAGCTCTACACCCTCCGCAGGGTGCTCGAGGGTGCATGGGAGTTTGCCCAACCAGTCCACATGTGTTTTGTGGACTTGGAGAAGGCTTTCGACCGTGTCCCACGGGGCATCCTGTGGGAGGTGCTCCGAGAGTATGGGGTTGGAGGCCCTCTGCTGAGGGCTGTACGGTCCCTGTATGACCGGAGCAGGAGCTTGGTTCGCATTGCCGGCAGTAAGTCAGACCTGTTCCCGGTGCGTGTTGGACTCCGGCAGGGCTGCCCTTTGTCACCGGTTCTGTTCATTATTTTTATGGACAGAATTTCTAGGCGCAGCCAAGTGCCGGAGGGGGTACGGTTCGGGAGCCACTTGATTTCATCTCTGCTTTTTGCAGATGATGTGGTCTTGTTGGCTCCCTCGAGCCAGGACCTTCAGCATGCACTGGGGCGGTTTGCAGCCGAGTGTGAAGCAGCTGGGATGAGAATCAGCACCTCTAAGTCCGAGGCCATGGTTCTCGACCGGAAAAAGGTGGCGTGCACCCTCCAGGTCGGGGGAGAGTTCCTGCCTCAGGTGGAGGAGTTTAAGTATCTCGGGGTCTTGTTCACGAGTGAGGGGAGAACGGAGCGCGAGATCGACAGGCGGATCGGTGCGGCGGCCGCAGTAATGTGGTCATTGTATCGGTCCGTCGTGGTGAAGAAGGAGCTGAGCCGAAAGGCAAAGCTCTCGATTTACCGGCCGATCTACGTTCCCACCCTCACCTATGGTCATGAACTCTGGGTCATGACCGAAAGAACGGATCCGGCGATACAAGCGGCCGAAATGAGTTTCCTCCGCAGGGTGGCGGGGTGCTCCCTTAGAGATAGGGTGAGGAGCTCCGTCACCCGGGAGGAGCTCGGCGTAGAGCCGCTGCTCCTCCACATCGAGAGGAGCCAGCTGAGGTGGCTCGGGCACCTGTATAGGATGCCCCCTGGACGCCTCCCTCGTGAGGTGTTCCGGGAGGAGACCCCGAGGAAGACCCAGGACACGCTGGAGTGACTACGTCACTCGGCTGGCCTGGGAACGCCTTGGGGTCCCCCCGGAAGAGCTGGAGGAAGTGTCCGGGGAGAGGGAAGTCTGGGGATCCCTGCTCCGACTGCTGCCCCCGCGACCCGACTCCGGATTAAGTGGATGACAATGGATGGATGGATGGATGGTTGCTTTCTTAATTACAGAGTTAATTTTTTTAATTAGTGCCCTACTAACTAGTCCTTGTGCAATGGGCTGGTTCCTATAATAACTGCCTTGCATACACTGATAACATCATTCACATCCTCTAACAGACACGGATGGAAGAGCCGGAGTCTGTCTCAGTCTACACACCAAAGCGTCTCGAATTACCCTGCAGCATAAACCAAGGGAATGCGATGAAGGCATGCTCATATTGTCTTCACTGTGTGGCTGAATGGCTCTTATTCACCTCGGTTCTAAATGCTAGCTGGGTGGGGGGAGACTCATTCAGTTCCTTCCCCCCACCCAGCTAGTGTTAGAACCAAGGTGGTCGCCATAGGTGATTAAGGCCTATATTTCCCCTCCCCCCCATCACCTCCTCTGCAAGCCACATTTCTTGACACGGCGTGAGTTAATTCTCCATCTGTTATCCGGCGGAGTGCTGGATTGCAGAAACGGTTGGGTGTTGACACGGCTGTGTCCCCTCTATGCCGTTTGCAGTCTTTGGTGAGTTACTATGACAACAACCAATAGCCTTTGATACCTATCTTGACCGGAGGAGAGAGAAGATGAAGATGGTCATGATGACGACAATGATTAGGATTTCCCTATTAATGCCCTTGATCTAATTAGGAGTGTTATGTTTTTTCTCAAATGTTATTACATCGTCTCTCTCTCTTTCTTTTTTTACCTTGTTCTTTCTTTCTTTCTCTGTCGTGACATTCATGGGTTTATTTTAGTTCATCTGTTGGGGTATATTTTTGGTCCATTTTAGTAAGGGTTAAGGTTGGGGTTAGGTTTATGGATAGTTTATTATTAGTTATTAGTTTAGTTTATTATTTCATGAAACGCATTAGTAGTGAACTGAAAATGTTTCCCTGAGATGTAACAAAAAAGATAATGAAATACCCAAACGATATGACCAGTCTATTCTATTGTTAGTCTATGTGTTGTTGTGGGTGAGGTGTGATCCCCCCCACCCACACTCACTGTGTAAGGCTCTTTGAGTTTGTTTAAAAAAAATGCTATATCAATGCAGTTGATTATTAATACTATTATTATAAGTTAATACATTGATTGA
>OLKM01000026.1:255448-300448 GCA_900291075.1 Melanogrammus aeglefinus | reverse complement strand
TATTATTTATTATTAATAGAACAATGAGCATCATTAATCATTCATTAATGGCAATGGAATGCCTGACATTTCAAGCTCCCACCACAGAGCTAAGCAGTCAGAGGGTTCCTGAAGAACAGCAGCCCTCCTGCAATGTGTGCCACAGACCATGTGGTCCACATCACGTCCTGAAAGCCATTACGGTAGTGGATCAGCGCACACATACGCAGATACTGGTCAATTGTTTTGTGTGTTCAAAAAACTACTGTATTTTGCAATTAATTAATTATGATTATGATTATGATTATGATTATTATTATTATTATTATTATTATTATTATTATTATTATTATTATCAGCATTATAAGAAGCAATATTATACATTCCATTAAATTGGCAATTCCTTATGTCATTAGACTCCACATTTCTGACCCACCCAAGTATTCCATGTGCTGTATTAGGGTATCAGGCCTTGCCGAAATACTGCTGGATGAAGCCATGAGGCGTGTTCTGTCCAGGGAGCTGGTGACCCACGTATACCTCCTCCAGTAAATACCTCCGCTCTTCTCTTCCGTCAGATGCTGTAGAAAAACGCGGCCTTCAGATAGCTGCTTAAGTGATTTTAATTTAATATAATATATTCCCTCAGCTGATTGTCGAGAGTCTCACCATGTTTCACTTTTGTTTTTTCTGCCCAGGTTTTGGTGAATTAGTATTCTTCATGGGTTACATGCATGTGCTTCATAATCACTTATTAAACCAAACGGTTGGTCGCCTTTTATGCCTTGTGCCATGCGTTCTTGGAACAAGTGTCCGCCCGTTGTTTGGTGGATGCTGGGATGTTAAACCATTACACTCATATGGGTTTGAGTCATGTTTTTGTTAGAATCATGGCAAATATCCTCTATTTTTGCTTTGAATGTGTTTCCATGGCAACCTCTCACCCCTGGCAACCACGCTTATATACATGCCTTCAAGACGATCTTGAGGGATAATGTCTGTCCTTTCTCTTCCTTTGTGATTAAACAGAGATGTAATTTGAGGTTAATTAAAGCCGGCCATGCTGAGAATTGACAGTACGCTTGCTGTTGAAGAGTGTGCTGTATTTACCGTAATGCTACATACAGGTCTTTCAGCCACTGTTCATCATATGCACATTCATATATACAGTATACAGTATGCAGTATAAACTGTATATACAGTATATGCACATGCATCCATTTTAATGCATGTATTTAGCGCCTTGAAGTCTGTTAAAAGGTACTGGGTTCACCGAAACATTGTGTTTGATCCCCAGTATCCGCAGCTTTACCTGTAGCCATCCTTGAGCTTGAATGACTACACCTGCTCCCAAATGACCTGAATGCACCTTAACCTTAATTATCTAAGTCATATTTGATTAAAGCGTCTGCCAAATGACTAAAGAGTACATGATAGATTTAAGGCTAAACAAATCAGTTCAGTCGATAACAAATTTATTAATTATGATTTATTTCCCACAGAAACAGTGCAGAATTCCTTGAAACACACGAACTCATGTGCACTTTATGAATGGAATATAACAGCCTACTGCTATAATCCAGATGACCAGGCTTCTAAAAGTCACTGGATTAGAACTATAAAGCCCTCGAAAGCATCCAGTAGTGGCAGCTAGTTTGCATTATGGTTGCATTTGATTTTTGTCTTCAAGAGGAATCACGGACATTTAGCTGTAAATGGAGCACCAAGGTTCCTGTAATGACTGGCCACAGGAGTCTCTAGTATCACCACCAACACATGGGAGGACAGGAGAACCAGGAGATACATTTAGCAGATTTTTGTGCAAAGCGACAATGACAGTTGTTTGTTTAGATGCATGTCATTAAGGAGCCGGTAGCAAATTTTCCTCAAAGAATACAGGTAGACTGCAGATATTGGGGTTTAAATCCATTATCTTTGGATGGAAGTTAAACACCAAAGCGACTAGAACTTTCCTGGAAAGTGCAGTGTTGTTGAGTGGAACCCTATTCAGGAATTTCAGAGCTATAATGCACAGTCATGCATAAAGCAACTTGCAGGCTTTTAATTAAACCAAACAGAAAAACAAACTTATAGTATAGTATGTAGTTGTTTAGCAGATGCTTATTCAAAGCGATTAAGAGTAACTTTTCACAAACACACTGGGTCTAGGAGTCTTAACTGTGGTAACCTAGCTTGGTGAGTGAGCCGCCTCCTTCCAATCAGCCCAGGAACCGGAGCTTACTTAAAGCCAAAATGGCATTTTTATTTATTATGTACTTTTAACATAAATTATCTAACTATAAAACCAAACAAAACCCTGCTTTGGAGGAATCAACACTCTTGTTCCTCCGGGGGGAAACACGTCACACACGGAGACTGGTCTCTCTGCACACGCGAACCAGGAGAGCCCTGAATGAGTTTGGAAGCATGTTTTATAAAGCATGCTTCCCCACCTGCTCTTTAGGTGCTCCGTATTTCAATGATTGGCACCAATGCTCTTACTGGCGCCATCTGTTGTAAATCTGTGGTACACCGCCTCCACAACCTGGCCCCTGGGCCTCCAGGGGCCACGGGGTGGAGGAGTGTTGCCACACTCCTCCACCCCTTGATGAAGGCTCAGGGCACCTCTGACTGATCAGAAACCTGCGTCGCAGCTGGATAGGGTGTTGGCGTTGGCCCGCCTCGGCCGGTGACCTCCCTGGAACTTGTAGGACCACTTGCCGGAGCGGTGGTCCTGCCGAAGCGTAGCTGCTCCTGCTGCCGGCGCAGCTTGACCCGATCCCGCTAGATCCTGTACCGCTCACGCCGTTGCTCAAACCTGATGCGCTGCCGCTCATTCTCCAGGAACTGCAGCTCCATGCAGTCGGCGTCCAGATGCCGCTTCCCCACCTCCAGCCAGTACCTCTTGTGGATCAGGTGCTCCCGTTCCTCTCTTGGAACTGACGGATGCGATCCCGTCTCTCCGCCTCACGGATGCGTCGCCTCAGCTGGGCTGCCCGTCGAGGTGCTGCTGTTCCTCATCTGTCCTGACGAGTCTCAATTGGCTGGGGCTGGGGACCAACATTGAAGCTGTTGGGCAACCTGCCGGTTCTCTTCCAGCTCCTTCATCAAACCCAACAGCTGGGCCCTCTGTGCCTCCCTCTCCCGGAACCAGTCCATGCTGTGGGCCTTATGTCAGGCGGCAGTCTCCTCCAGGGCCATCTTGTGCTCCACCTTCATCCTCTCCAGCGTGAGGAGCTGGTGGCCACCAGCTCCTCACCATTCGGCTGGTCATTCTGGAACCTTTGTTCCTTCAGCCGCTGGATGATATGCTCCTTCTCAGCGAGGGATTCCACCAACGTAGTGAGGGCGGTATCTGTGTTGGAGGTGCCCGCCTGCAGCGACTTGACCCTCCCTTTCAGGCTGCCCATCTGCTTCTCTTTGTCCCGAAGCTGTTCCTGCAGGTTCTCCAACCTGTTCTGTAGGTCATTGACCTTCCGCTCCTTAACCTCCAGCATGTCCTTGTGGTCCTGGATCTCCCTGTTCAGGGTGGCCTTCTCTTCGTGCCTTTCCTGTGTCTGCTTGGTCTTCTCGTTGAGAGTGGCCCCCTGTTCGAGCCACAAGGCAGGACACAGAGTCTGTATTTGGGACGGATGTTGATGGTATTAAGGACAAAGAGGGAAATGCTTAACAGAGATGTAGACGAAGAAGACAAAAAGGCGGGCGGGCAGGCTGGTACCCAAAAGCGGGAAACCGGTACAAGAAACTGGAGAACAGAGACAAAACATGATTAGTAGACTTAGCAAGGATGAACTTTGACAAAGAACTCTACTACTAAGCAGCCGAGAGTTTTCACCGAAGTGTTAACGCAATTACGATCTTGCATTGAGTAGATTGGAAGCCAGGGTTTAAAAACAGTAATGTGCAGTCAGTGAGTAAATTGAACTGGTGGATGATGTTCAGCATAGCTGGATTCTGGAACACAGACACACAACTACACACCGTCTAACAGAGGAGATAGAGAGATTGGCCCGGGCTAGGTGGAGGTGGAAAGAGTGACAGTACCCCCTCCTCCAAGGGAGCCACCTTGCTCACCTTGGTGGTCTCGAATCAGTGCTGGGTCCCGAATCTGGGAGCGTAACCCTCCCTGTCCCCTAAATACTTACCCAAGACCCCGACGGCGTATTTCCAGCAATTGCCGGATAGCTTATGCAGGGTGGTTGTCTATTATCCGGGGAGGGGGGATACGGGTGCTGGGAGGAACCGAGGCCTGGAAGCGACAAGATTCATTTCGGACACAGGGCAGGTGGGGTGTATCCGAAAGGGAAGCATGGAGTTTAAGTCAGACAGAAGAGAGTTTAATAATACCAGACTCCATCTCATAGGTGTCGACAAAATGAGGAACCAGCTTCATAGACTCAACAGATCCCTAGCAAGGAGCCATACCTTCTGGACATGTAGGCAGTTGGCCTGCTTCTGGGATCACGGCGATGCACTGATCAGTGTGGTACGAGCCCCTTCCCAGGTCCTCCGGTGGTTCCGCATGTGGGCCTGAACGGACAGAACCGCAATGTCCTCCTCCTGTGTAGGAAACAAGGGGGGCTGGTATCCCAAAGCACAGAGTATGGGGAGAAAGTAATTGACAAGGGGGTTATGGGCATAATCAAACCACGGCAGCTTGGAACTCAAGGTAGATGGTTTGGCTGATTTAATGCCCCATAGAGCAGCCACCATCTCTTTGTTCGCTTGCTCTGCTTGACCATTGGTCTGTGGATGATAACCGACCAACTGTGGCAACAAATGCCTTACAGAAACCCTTCCAGACCTGAGAGATTAACTGAGGACCTCTGTAGGACTCAATGTCAATGTCTCAAGGAGGATGAGTTAAAACAGCTTTTTTCTGTACGTCTTTTGAGCATGGTTCTTTGGTTAGTGTCTGGTTATTGTCCAGCTAATATTATTTAAGCTTGACGTACACAACTCATCAGTGAGATTGGCAGATATTATCACACATATGCCACATGCTGTTTTCCCACAGTTTAGCCTTGTTCCCATCCAAATTACTTGGAACTACTAGTCCCAGGAATTACATTTCAGGGGACTAATGGTTCCTTCAGCCGCTTGTAGTGTGCATACGCAGGTAATGTACATTATTTTGTACATAAATTTTTTGGAGACCATCTATTTTTTTTCATTTTTCCCAACTTAAGGTTTGCTATAATTTTTCAGAGGCAGTTGTATTCAAAATGTAATGATACAACTGCATGCTATCATTCTATCAAAAGCAACCTAACTTCAAGTCCTGCAGTGTAAACATGGGCTTGTAGCACTGACTGTTATCGAGAGGAATGATCAATGCATATAACAGATTCCGATAGTTATAGGTCTATGAACTACCACTATGAATGCAATTAGAACACTGTGAGTGATTTAATGTCAGAGTGAAAAGAAAACACGTGGTTTGCAGCTGCAGATGTTGGAATGGCTGAAATAAGAGAGTACTTGACCAATCAGATATGTCCTGCGCTGCAAGCCTCACAAAGCCCCAAAAGTCCCATAAGTTTGGAAAGTACTACCCCCTGAGCATGGACCTATTTGGGGTTGAAAAAATGTCCCTGGAACCTAATGTATGTCATGGTTCCTCCAAGGGGTTCCGAGTTCCAAGTGAAATTTTCCTGCAGTGGAAACGCGTCTGTAGACTTTTTAGTAGAAATGTTTTGACAACGGATAAAAGAGCTGTGCTACCTCCACATAAAATGATCTACAGCTGTTTGGGTAGTTGATGGTAAGTTAGGTGGTTAACGTCATGTTACTTGCACCGAATTCCTTAGAATGACACTACATAACGTGACTAGGCGTAACTTGAATAAACTTTTAGGCATTAACTCGTCTGTGAACTAATTTCAGCCTGAGCCACAATCAAAGATAAAACAACTCCCATTACTAAGTTACTTCACCACACATCTGACGACTCATTTCTTTGACATCCATCCAACCATGTCACGCTTTCAAGTATAGTGATTAATGGACTGCTATTATGTGAGCTGCTAGGCTGCGTGATGAATGCTGAGTGGATCGATGTGTTAAGAGTATTAAGGGGTTTTCTGTGGCCCCAGTGGTAACAGATAAGTCTGATATAATAGTATTTAGCCAACCTTTAAGGTATACAGCAATCTAGAACCAAACTCACACTGGGAAAGTACTATTGACTTCCGAACCTGGTCCATACAAATCAGACCCAAGCAGGGAATGAAACGTTGCCCTCTGGTTGATCTGCTGTCCTAATCCCCCACCCAAAGAGTTGTGAAAGATAAACTTTTCATCAACAACACAAATAGATATTGAAAGTCCTGCATGACTAAAACATCCCATGATGACGTTTTTAAGGTGCGTGTGGCAGCTTGGTTTAAGAGGTCTGGGATGGGAAGCGGGTCAGGGTGGGGCAAGGGTGGGGGGGAGGTTTGGGTGGGAGTGTTAGGGCAGGTTTTTAAAGGATTCAGCCTTTCTCAAATAGAAAGAGAGAGTGTTGAGGGCAGACGAGGTACAGACAGAGGGGTAGTGAGTCTTTGCTGAATTATTGATGTACATCATCCACTGTACTGCAGCACACACACACACTCCCCCCCCCACACACACACACACACACATCCCTTGTTTTATTCCATGAGTCACCCAAACACTCATTACCACAGACAATATCCACCTAACACTATATACAACCAACACATACACATGGACACACACAGACACGCAAGCACTCACACATTAAGAAAAGTACATACTCACACACACCCTCTCAGCTTTCCTCGTGAGAAATGCTTGCTTACCTTAAAGGCCCTTTTATAAAGTTAGCATTGATTGTAGTTACAATGTAATGCGGCATTAAAGAAAAGAAGGGAAGGGAAGCTTATTAGTTTGTGTATGTGTCTGTTTGTGTGTCTGTATCTGTGTGTGTAGGTGTGTGTGTGTTTGTGTGTGCGTGTGTGTGTGTGTGTGTGTGTGTGTGTGTGTGTGTGTGTGTGTGTGTGTGTGTGTGTGTGTTGTGTGTGTGTGTGTGTGTGTGTGTGTGTGTGTGTGTGTGTTGTGTGTGTGTGTGTGTGTGTGTGTGTGTGTGTGTGTGTGTGTGTGTGTGTGTGTGTGTGTGTGTGTGTGTGTGTGTGTGTGTGTGTGTTGCTTTGATATCCCCCAAAAGTATTTGGTTCTCCTAGAGCTCTGAGTTTCAACACCAAAGATATCATTTAACACACAGCATGCAGCGGATGGCAGACTATGGCGTTATCCTAGATTGTGTTTGGCCTTACATTACGAATAATATGACAGTATATACAACATCGATTTGGCAGTTTTATGATGAGAATTAAACAGGACTATTTTTAGGGATATTCATTTTGACATACATAATGACATGCACAAACAAATATAAACAATGGATTTTGTGTCATTTATCATTGTTTGGGTTGACCTATGCTGCCGGCAGGCTGCTGGCTGCTGTGGGTCAAAGGATCAGAGCTCAAGAGCAGATTATTTCATGCTAGGGGGAAATAGAAAGACTTTAATGTTATGGTTAGTGGAATAAATATGTTAAGATAGTCTGAATAACTATTACTTATATATATTGATCACTCGCATAGATATGTAGCTTTCCCACACTTGACCTAAAGCGCTAATGGTAGTGCTAATGGCAGTGCAATGGCCTTTTTTGTAAAGGCAGTAGCGTAAGCTTCTCTAGTACATTAGAAGCTTTCCCTGCTGAACAGAGACCTAAAAAGAGCCTGGGCATCTGGCTGCAGACTTAGCTGTAATCCTATCACATCTATGTTCGTAACCAATAGGGTGACAAAGTTTGACAAGAGGAGAGTTATATGGAATGACAGGTCCCACATGAAAAACTCCTAATGTCTGTGTTTATTCATTTACATTTACATTAAGGGCATTTAGCAGACGCTTTTATCCAAAGAGACTAAAACACCTTTTTATACACACACCAACGGTAGTGTCAACCCTGCAAGTCGACAACCAGCTCATCGGGACCAGTAAGATGTCTTGCTCAGGGACACCTCCACACTAGGATGAGCTGGTGGTCGAACTAGCAACCTGCCGATTGCAAGTTAACCAGCTCCACCTCCTGAGTCAGTTCTGGCTCTTTTTGCCACCCCGTTTATGCTAACGTTTTTGGTGTTACAACGTGTGTTGGATCTTACCTGTTTTTCCGGGGACACTGGGCAGGATAGTCACAGTGGCTAAAGTATTTGACAAACCGGCCGCAAGGTTCTTGGAGAATCAATGAACAAGATGCATCCCTCTTTCTTATTCACATGAGTCAAAATGATCAACAATATCTTTCCCAAACTCAATATTTTCTGTTTAACTTGAACCACCGTTGAACCAATCACGGAGAGATATGCGCTGATTGGCCAGAAATTTAAATTCTAAATTGGTTCATACAGAGGGAGGCGCAGACAACTTGAATCAGATACATTTCATTCACTAGTAGCTGATAGCTATACCATTTTAAAAAACACTCAAATAATAGCTCTTTCAACTTACCTACAGTCCCTTTAATAGAATGAAATGTGTATCAGATCTGCTGACTAAAGGCCTCACAGAAGCTATCTTGCTGCTTTGCATGAATATAAAGCATTAACAGCCTGTATTTTTGCATAACAGAGGGGGCTTTTACATTGATCTTTTCCATCTCCAAGATTCATAATGCTCATTAGGGGCTTGGAGAGTTGTAGATAGAGAGTGAAAGAGAGACAGAGAGAGTGAGATAGAGATAGAAAGAGAGTGAGAGAGAAACAGAGACAGAGGGAGAGCTAGTCCAGACCGCCTGGTTGAAGGGTTAAGGCTGTAGCCTGTTTTACCCATGAGGCCTGAAAGGAGAGATCACAAAATCCCCTCTAAAAGGCTTCTAGGCTGGATTTGTGGTGCTGAGAGAGTCTGTCAGGGGCGGAGATAAGCAGATGTGAGGTAAGAGTTCATTCTATTGCGACCATGCTCCAAAGTGTTATTATCTCTATCTATCTCTTCAACTATGAACCAAATATAACCTTGTTTGTTTACCTGTTTTCTCTCATCCTTGACATTGTTTGCTTTGAGATGAACAGGCACCGTGGTGAGGAATCTTTCTGCCGTGAATGAAGTGAGTCATTGATAGACTCTTCACAGGATGTTAACACCAGAAGACACTAGAACACCTGACATCATGTGACTTTATTATTTCCTGTTCCAGCCAACCCCCAGTTGGATACTTGGAGTCTGAAGATGGAAACTATTGTAATGCAACATAGATAATTAAGAATGGTGAGAAATAAAGCCCCTCAAGTCAATATTCCATTTCATGATTATTGGATTTCATTTCAGTTGTATAATAAATCGAATGATTTAAAGATACAAATCTTTTTGAAAATATCCAACTGAAAGTTAGATATTTTAAAAGTTAGATTATGTGTAAGCATCATTTCTTTCTGAAGTTATAACACAATAAAGCTATAACACAATACATACTGTATAAATGAATGCTTGATATTATATAATCCATCCTAAACAATAACTTTTGCCATTATGTATTTGCGTTTTGTTTGTAGGATTTGATTTCTTCCAGAGTGTCTTTACTTTTTTGTAACTGTGTCTATACAGTTCCAAAACAATTGTCTAGTAGATTTGCATTAAATTCCAATAGCAGTTAATATTGTGTGAGACAGCACGCAACTTTCAAGTGTGATTCATCCAGACAGCAGATGTTCTCCCATGGAGATGTCTCAACAACGGAACTGATCTGATGCGCTGGCTGTCTGAGGTGTCACGCAGAGATCGGCCAGAGAAGTGACGCTTCTGTGTACTGTCAGAGATGGTCGTTGCTCGTTGGTGACTGGTGGAGGGTTTTGGGGTTTTTTGTTTTGGGGTGGGCGGTTGGCAGATATTAAATTAATAATAATAAGTCTCATCTTTTCTTCCCTGCCTTTTATTTATCTATTTCCCCAAAGTTTCTCATTGATCACAGTTGTTGCTTCAGATGATCCATACATGTGTCCCCTTTGAATCAGACCTAACTTAACAAAATCTTTGCACAGTCAAACAATGCCATGACATCCCTGCTAACCCAGTGTGCAGACACAACGGTATGTTTATGTCTGTCTGTGCCCCACCCCTTCCTCCACCCCTCCCTTCGGAACACCCAAATCTCATCTTGCATAACTTCAGAGTGCAACACTTCAGACTGAGCTAATTGTTTTGAATCAGTGATGAGACCAATGGGAAATTAAATGGCAATGGTATATATGAAAAGCAGCAATATGTCTGAGATTATCCATTACTTCTGCCATAGCAACAGACTGCACAGCTGATGGATAGACAAGGGGGAACAGAGGGGGAGAAAAAGAGCAAGTGTGAGAGAGAGCAAGGGAGATCGAGAGTGGTGGCACAGAGAGAGAGAGAGAGAGAGAGAGAGAGAGAGAGAGAGAGAGAGAGAGAGAGAGAGAGAGAGAGAGAGAGAGAGAGAGAGAGAGAGAGAGAGAGAGAGAGAGAGAGAGAGAGAGAGAGAGAGAGAGAGAGAGAGCGATAAAGAGAAAGTGAGAGAGCTTGCCATTCTGAAAACAGAAACGGCCTCCATCCCCTGATCCAGCCTTTAAGCTGCTTTAGAGGATTGCACGGTACTACAGCACCACCACCATGCTACCACCTATTCAGACCCCCGCCACCTCCATCCCAGCCTCAACAGCTGATCTTTGCTCTGCAGAGGTGGTGAGAAGGTGTGTGTGTGTGTGTGTGTGTGTGTGTGGGGGGGGGGGGGGGGTCCGGTGGTGGGCCCCTACTGCGCAGCTGTGGAGGGGCATGGCCGGGCCAAGCAGCTTTGTCCTGGGGTTATAATCTCCTCTGGGTGGGGGAGCAGCACGTGGCTCCAGGGAGGCAGCTAGCCCAGGAAGAACCTGCTGCTCTCTGCTGGGACACACAATGTTCAGACTCAGCCCTAAGACAGCCAGTCTGCCTCCAGGCCAACATCAAGATGAAGGCGTGCCACACCATCACTGACAGGCCTGCGAGGGGGGCTGAATGCAGCACAATAGCCTGGACGTGGGTGTGGATGTTCTCTTCGCACTTGAATATCACAAATTAACAGAAACAAATCAAATTCAGGCTTTTGTTTTCCGCTTGTTTTGCTTTTCAAACTTTTCTAATTTTGTTGGACTCTTTATACTCTGATGTTAGTTGTTCCAAAATCGATTGTATGTTTTGATTGCTACTCACCTGTTATTACATGTGTGCAATAAACAGCATCAGCAGTATGTTGTTGAATACTGGGAATAATTATAATACATGTAGTGAAGTCTTGTCTGCTAATTTTTCTCTGATACAGACCTGAATACAAAGAAATGTGGACGACTGGATAGACAGCCGCGGTAGTATTTGGTCTTTAACTATATAGCGCCATGTAGTGGATGTTGGATGTCATTGCTTTTTAGTTTATTCGCCAGGGACGATCATAAATGCACATTGTCTGAAATTGGATTTATGTGTGTGTGTGTGTGTGTGTGTGTGTGTGTGTGTGTGTGTGTGTGTGTGTGTGTGTGTGTGTGTGTGTGTGTGTGTGTGTGTGTGTGTGTGTGCGTGTGTGTGTGCGTGTGTGTGTGTGTGTGTGTGTGTGTGTGTGTGTGTGTGTGTGTGCGTGCTTGCGCTCGCGCGTGTGTGCAAAATAGGCCTGCCTAGTTATTCCAATTTGAGTTCTTAATTTGTATACGTTTCTCTCCTGATTGGATTTGCAGTGGGACTGTCATTTTATCTTACCTTTTCTTATCGTAGTACGACCAGGTTATTATTTCCGCTTGCCTAATCACCGCTTTTCTGCGGTCGTGCGATCCCGGAATCGCACGGAGAAATCCGAAGCGAGTCCGGAAGCCGTGTCGCCGACTCGCCGTAGTGCTCGGGATGTGTTGTTGTAGACATGGTGGTGGTCGGAAACGTTGAAACTGGAATAAGCAGATATAAAACCACAATACTTGTAGAGATATATGCTAACAGAAAACACAACGAATTAAAATAATAAGGTAAGTGAGTGATAGTTTGGTAACATAGAGAGAATAGATAGAGAATAGAGGTTTGTCTAGCTAGCATACCCTGCTAGCGGCAGCGGGCTAGCTGTGGTGGCTAACCATCCTGAAGACTAGCCTGGGTAATCCATAGTGTATTCCTTCTGTGAGTCCTCTGTCATAACGATCTATTGGATTAATCTGTCAGGGCCCACGATGCCAGTCACACGGGTCCTCCGCTGAGAGAATGTGTCTGGGTTACCGGTATGTATGTTAGGGTTTTATCTTGTGGATCCAGGCGCCAGCTTGGTTCTCTATGAGATTAGGGGAGGACAAGTGAATCAAAGTGTATGAGATGTGTGTCTTGGTAAAGCAAAACGACTAGGAATTCGTTTGTTTGTATCTGTCCATGTAGTACAGTTTAAATCGCTGTTTTACTTTCCTTTGGGTTGGACTCCTTAGACACATCTAACTCAACTGCATGTATAGTGTCATTTATTTTAATGTCACTATACACGCAGTTGAGTGAGACAACTACTACTCCAATTTCGGAAATATAATATTTAATCCTGCATATTAATTTGACCTTTGTATCTATAGCTTGAATCTTTTAATTCTTTACTTACTGGGATATAATGTGAGTCATACTTTGAGTCATACTGTCATTTTCCGTCTGTCATTAATAAAGTAGCCTACATCTTATCTTAAAGAAAGCTTGGACGAGCGCCTAGTGCGTCTCGGAAACAAGATCGGAAGGGAAATAGGAATCGGATCGAAGATGAAAAATAAACCAAAAGCGACATACTTTAAAGTATATGGCAGTCAGACCATGAAAAGTCGTCGCTGGATTGCAACGAAATTATATCTAGGCTTAATAACGCAGGTTTATACTATTGGTTTTGCTGGCCAGACCCACTAGCAAAGGGGTTCTTCCATAGCAATACTAGATATACTCTTGGGCGCAAATGGCTGTAGGGCAGCAAGTCAGCATGCCTGTATTCATTTTTTGTATTTGTTTGTTTTTGTTTCTCAGAGGGAGCAAGTCCACACACTCCACATCACCACTACGTCTTGAATGCTGTACCAAGAACCACTCAGCAAGTCATGCCACTGTGATGAAACAATTTAGGTGAGTTGGGGTTCAACTAAGACGGAGGTATCCCTTAATGTTTGCATTAAAGCTGCTTTAGGTATGAAGTGTAACGGCCCTGAAAGCAGATGAGCGTGGAAGAGAGAATGTCTTCCAAAAAATAACCTCCTGCTCTGCTGCTTCCCTTCCTGTCGGCGTTCCTCCATTGATAAGTGATTGACTTCACAAACTGTCATTGACAGGCAAGATGGATTCCCTGGTTGGTCAGAAATGGGCTGGTAGCCTTCTTAAATTGTACAGCAGAAGGCAGAGTTGCCTCATACAGCAGATGGCAGAGTAAACTCTAAACAGATATTATAGCTGACAAATGGTTATGCTGTTTCTATCAAAATCCCCTAGAATAATAGCTCTTCAATCTTATCTATACTGACTTTTTAACTGGAAATCAATTGGGGTAAAATAACTAATGTAGCCCAATAGGATATAAGAGCCCAGAATGTGAAATCTGTCATATGTTCGGCTATTTGTTGGTTAATCCTGATACTGAACATTGTGAGTACCACCCCCCCCCCATGTAAAACATTAAACAGGCTCTGCCTGTTCAAAAGAGGGAGGCTATCTGAGTTATGGCAAACCTCTTTGTAACATGATCTCATTGGTCATGGGTAATTACTGTATATGGAATCGGTGTCATTAGAACTATTATACCACCGCAGTTGTTTATTTTAAAGTTTCCAATGTGTCCATTGGAAAAATAAATCAGTTGAATTATCATTCTATTTTCTCAGTGTAAACAGATCTTTGAATTTCTGTAGTATAAATTAAGACTACTCCAATACCCTGTATTTTGTGCGCGTGCATGTGTGTGTAATAAGGGGAATTTATGGCTGTATCGGGCCCCAGTGTCTGCACTATGAGAGGAAAGTGTGCACAGTTGGCATGGATTCAATGGGCCTCAGATTCCCTTACCACAGAAAAATCAATAGGCCTCAAACGGGACATTAGAGCTGTTTTTAACCCCCCATTAAGAATGCAGGCGCGTTAGCATTTCTCTTTTTAAGAGATACTTAAAACCTACGATTTAATTCTAACACTTTTTTATTTAAGATATTACAATTAGGGCATTTAGCAGACGCTTTTATCCAAAGCGACTTACATCGGTTAATACACACATTGACACACCGACGGCAGAGTCAACCATGCAAGGCGACAGCCAGCTCGTCAGGAACAGTTAGGGTTAAGTGTCTTGCTCAGGGACACATCAAGACTCAGCTAGGAGGAGCTGGGGATCAATCTAGCAACCTATCGGTTACAACTGCTCTAACTCCTGAGCTAAGCAGACCCTTAAGGATGGATAACTTGAGTTATCCATGTGGTTCCTTTTCATCTCTTATTCACAATTGACAATGAGCCATTGTGTGTGGTCATGCTATTGACCCAGCTTCATCTCAGACATTTCAGGCTTCTGGTTAATGTCCTTAAATGAAAACTGAATAATAAAATCTAATTCTGATTTTGTAAATCGGATGAAAGAAGAAAGAAAGGTCACTGGTCACAACCCTGTGAAAATCAGATATGTTTAACAAATGTTGAGTCCTATATCCTAGACATACTTTGTATACACTGCTTGCATTGCAATGAATGCAGTGTGAACCTACATTCAAATCAGGGTTTCCTTCTTTCCCCAAATCCAGATTAGAATTCCTCCTCTGTCCCAAACTGTTCAACAACTGTTCTCAAAGCTTTTAGAGGAACTACGAATGGAGAGTGTGTGTGTGTCTGGCAGCCTTATACTCTGGTCTGCTAGTCTGGGTTTTTCAGAACAAAATCCCTGTTGGCATCTTCTCTTGGTTCCTTTCCAACAACCTCCTCTAACACCCCTATTGACATGCAGGCGCGGCCAGTTTGACCAGACAACAGTGAGGTATTTAGCAACGGTGCTGTGTTAATTAGTTATGCCCAGTCTGGCTGTTAATGTGTCCTTTTTCATTATAGCCTCCCAAAATAGTTTTGTACTTTTTTCATTTTATGGCTAATTTCACCACTGTTTTTATGTCTTTATTCAACAGCACATACCAGATAAACAACACAACCACAAATTTGGGTTACTTTACATTAAAATAAATCAAATCACTTGGAGTGACGATATAGATATCGAAACTGCTGATCTACATTGAAAGTAAGCAGTACTCTCTCCATCTCAAATCAATATTTTACATTTGGTAATCTCAATTTCCCTACAGTCTACATTTTCCCTACCCTAGTATCGTATTTTATTAATTTGCCCCATCTTGGAGGCCCCAGCCTCTTGATGTTATCCACATTGCCTTTAAAGGGCATTGATTCCCATGTGCTTGGATCTCGCTTAATCTCCCCAAATCTCTCCAGCATGTATTCTGAAAGATATTACATAGCTCTGAATGAGTTCCCTGAACCAGCTTGGTTAATCCTACGTTTCAGGGGTATAGTCTGTCATAGGTGGCTGATGATCTGTCATCGACCTTCACTACCACACATTGCGATAACACAAATGCATATTTAATTGTTCAGCCGGAGGTGGCCCACATGCGCACCAGAGGAAAGGTTAGATTCCCCTGGTGTGATAAGATTTGGTTCTGTAACGTAACATGCGCCTTTTGAAGTTCACGTCTTCACCTTTATATGATATTGTAAAATCTTTGAAGAATTAAAAATGATTTATCTGTATTAGGAGAGTTTTATGCTCGGATACATGATATCAAGCAGCATGTAGGGCTAAGGCATTTTGGTCAAGGATTCCTACAGTACACTATCCTGCCTCACTCATAGTTAACAGCAGTACCTGTTTGAAAATAACATCCTACTATGCTGTCCCTAAGGCAAGCCATTGTTAACCACTGTTGGCACGGGACCTTTTTTGCATGGCCTCCAGAAGGGTATTTGCATACCAAGATTGAGAGTGTTTTCAAGCTGGTTTAACTATCAGAAAGTCCACAAAAAACACAAATTCACCGCATGTGAGCCCTTGAAGACAAAAACTGTGAATCCTAGAGCACAGTGCGAATAACAAGGCAGAAGAGTTATCTTTAAATTCTTGTGTTGTGGTTGATCCTGCCCATAGGAGTTTATGGGAACAATGATTATGAGAGGTTGTTCACCTTGTCCCCTGAGATGGGAGCCATATCTTAACATTTATTCTGGTCACTGTTTGATTTCTTGACCATTTGGTATTGAATTAATCCAAATTAACTAGAAAAATGCACACAATCAAACAACAATGTAATTAATGACAGCAATTTCATAACAATTTGCATAGTTTTTTACTTCAGCCGTGTAGAATGAACATTTTCCAGAGACACTGTTGTCAAAGTTGGTAGATTGAGTGTTATAGCTCTAAACATTTCCTAAAAGGACAAAAGACTGAAGTATGAGTTATCCAGTGATTCCCAACTGAATCAGGCCACGCAGGCTAAATCTCTGCTAACACAGGGAATGACCTTGAATTACGGCAGAGGTATGTGTGTGTTAGGACATTGATGTAGCGCTCTCTCTGACCTATTTCTTTAGCGCTACCTCTCCTTTTTCTATTCTTTCCTCTCCTGTCCAATTCTTTGTTCTTCACCTTCAATTTTTTTTCACTCTGCTTGCCGGTAGGATTTGCCTCTTTCCTCTGCAACTTCCATTTTTTTCCCCTCCTTCAAGCCACTTGTCTTGCATGCTTTTTTATCTGTTCTGCCATCTGCCCAATGACCCAGCTTTTCTCTCCCCCTGTCATCCTCCACCCGGCCCGGTCCCTCGTCGCTGCCCTGACTGCTAAGCAGGTTGGATACTTGGTTGGACAACTGTGAAAAGGCTGTAGGATATTGTGCTTTAAGCCAGATATTCACACAGCCGGGTTCGGGGGTTTAGCAATACCACATAGACGATCCTTAGCGATGACTTGAAAGGAATTGCATAAATGATGAACAATCTTTAGTGAGAAACAAATACCGTATATTGGCACTTCAAAGACTGTTTATTCATTAACGGAATGACACACAACTTGATCTGTTTTGACCACAAAAATGCTCATATTTAAGCATTTAAAAAGTGCAAATAAAGTTAACTGCGTAATGTTCCATGCTAGTCAATAAATTGGCTTATTTTTACAAAGTGTTTGAAGTACTTTAACTTTTAGGAATTTAGGGGAGTAATTAACGACCCAACTGCTTATTAAACAGTGGGGGGGGGGGGGGGGGAGAGAGAGAGAGAGAGAGAGAGAGAGAGAGAGGAGAGAGAGAGGAGAGAGAGAGAGAGAGAGAGAGAGAGAGAGAGAGAGAGGAGAGAGAAGAGGAGAGAGAGAGAGAGAAGAGAGAGAGAGAGGAGGAGAGAGAGAGAGAGAAGAGAGAGAGAGAGAGAGAGAGAGAGAGAGAGAGAGCACTTCAGCACAGACTTTTTAATGTGTTCTATACTTCATCATATACCTATCATTTCTCACCAGTCATAAACTGCGATTTGCAGTCGTGCGGACTGAGTAACAAGCGATCACACCAATCCAGACAGACACACATAGTAAAAATCTGTGTAACCATAATACATAATAATTTCGCAATGCTAATATGCATTGCGATATGAAAAAATACAGGAATTCGGTGATAGGGTACTATTTTCAACAGCTGCCGGAAACTATTTTTGTTAAAAAAAAGGTTGGACACTACGGTATTTGCATACCATCAAAGAGGAAAATCTATGGAAAATGGCTTATTGCCTGGCTCTTCTCCTTGTTCCACATGTTATCATTAACTAGTCGAGGAAAAAAAATATTTTTGACAGAACAGGGTGTTTTCAAAATCACGAATTTGCATAATCCAGCCCCTCTCAGGTGAATAATCTCCTCTCCCAAAACGTGAAAATGACAGGACAGAGTGGAATCATTTCATTTTAAGCAACGTCCCGGCTTCTATTAGCTCGATTTTGTATGTGAGTGATCAACACTTTACCTTTTGATCGCTTCAACGAGGGCCAGTTCACAGCTGGATTCGTATTCAACAATGTTGAGGCTAACATGGAGCAAATCCTACTTCACATGATCCATCTGCAAACATCTTTAAATGACCATAGTCTGCTCTATATCTGTTGGCTACTATTTGCAGGCCAAAGATAACGACTAATCAAAAGCTTTCGAAACCTATGTTTGACAAAACAATTGGGTGGTTTTGGGATTTTGTTCAGACAATTTAGATTCAATAAAACTATAGTGTACAGTATACAGTATCCTACCAAGTTACGTTGCATGACATGCAACGTAAAAGAGTATAAGTATTGTTTCATTATTTTCCAATTGCTGTTTGGATGCATAAGATAAAATAACAATGTTAGCATTTGCATTGGCTAATTAGCTCAACAAAACTAATTACATTGAATTATTACCACCACATAAGACGCCTCTTCTCATTCTGCATTGGACTCCGGCTCAAACATATGCAGTTTCACTGTTGGCTCTGAAGCAGCTATGTTTACAGCAAACAAAGTTGTTTGACCTCTGTTCTCCGCCAAACCTTGCAATGAGGTGGCCAATCAGAGCAGTGGTCCTTAGCATAACGAATGAGTTTCGGAAAACTGCCTGTTTCTTTAGAATGTAGAAAATTTGATAATGAAACACACGCTACAGAAGCTGGATTTAGGATTGGTTTATATATACTTCACCAAGTTCTTGTAACCCCTTGGAACAGTTTTCATTAGACCAAAAACAGGATAATATGGGATGTTTAAAAATATATAATGCATTAGAGTAAATACATTTGATTTGAAGTGTGGTAGAAAGGTATAACACATTGATAAACTCAATAAACGACTATTAATGTCAAGCGTAGGTCATGTGCAATGCCTTGGGAGTTACGCTAAGCTAAAAGGTACTTGGTCCGTGGTCCGTAATCTTTCTTAGGCCAGGCCATCTTTTGGTCACTATTGTGTTGCTGTCAAACGTCAAAACAGAAAAAATAACTCAGTGCTTCTGCTCTCTACCTTTCACCCAAGAGGACTATTTCATTTTTTAGGCATAAATATAGGTTCTGGGTGCACATTTTTAAAATTATTTTACATTAACATTGTTTCTGCACAATAATAGTGTTGTGTTAAGGAAAATGGATATGTATTGCTCACAGTACACATAAATCGTCTTTGTTTGTATGAATCTTCTGTCTGTTTACTCATGTGTGGAAGGCTGAACAATCAATGTCCAAATTTTCAATCTAGTGTATCGCTCATGAGTGCGCTGGGCAAATACAAACGCGAGGGAAATGCCTGCACTGTAGAGCCCTGATAAAGACGGTAGGCATTTCTTGTAGATTAGTTATCAAAAATGAGAAAGTTTAAGCATGACGTGCTCTTTTGGTTTATTCACATTTGATCGCGGTATGCAATGTTACTTATTTATATCTAGTTGAATTGGTGTTGGGGGTTCATTTTCTGTACACTATATTACCCATTATAACTCATTTCCTTAGTGTGCGAGTTAGTGTGTTGGCCTGACTCAAATAAATGATAATCCCACCGATTCCTTCTCCTTTGTTTAAGTGTTATTTCAATTATTCCACGTTCACATTTGTGCATGTGAGTTTTTTTGAGGCTGACCTTCAATTCAAATTCAAAGTTCAAAGTTTTATTGGTCACATGTTTGCAAAAATAACGTTTAACATACTGTGAAATTAAAAAGGGGTCACCACTCTGTCATCCATTGTGCGAATTACTGGAACCTGAATAAATAATAGATAATAGTAATTTGAAAACAGCTATCCCTTAATGAGGTGATGCTATAAAAACAAAAAAATATATATATATATTAAAAAATTGTATATAAATATAAAAGTGCATAGAGTGCCAGTTATAGTCCAGCGGAGTTAAGCAGTCTAACTGCCTGCAGAAAGAAGTATTTGATTGTTGCTTTCCTTTTTGTCTGACGGTCTATAGAAGAAACCGCACATATCTATTATTGCAAGTAAGAAAAGTGCAAGTATTTGAAATATATTTGAAATGTTATATTATATAATACAATTCAGTCATGTTTTATTTATTAATTTACTGTGCTCATATTTTACAAAGTTTGGAAATGGGCCGGCCTAAAAAAAAAAAACAGAATTGATCTGCGTGTTGTCGTGTATCAGACTATAAGAAAGTTCAAGGATCGGTATCAGGAAGGAATAAATCATATCGGAGCATCCCTATTCAACAGGAGAGTGAAGTGGATTTTAAATCATTTGTGGTTCTGAAGTAAAACTGAATAATATTTAAATAACAAAGTTATGGTAAGTTATTCAAAATAAGTTTATATTTAAATATGTGATGCACAGCAAGGCTCCAATCAAAGACAAAGCAATCAATTAACATCTCAACAGCATGCGCTACAATAAAAGAAATAAAAAATAACCCTTTATTTCTGATTTCCATGGCTCCTTTAACTTTTTTACTAGTTTGTGCAACATTAAAAACCCTTGCAGCTTTGCTCCTATTCTGATTGTATTATTTGATTACTCTGTCTTAATCAATCATCACTTTGTATAAAAGCGTAGCATAACCCATTACTGGGTTGCAGCAGAGGACAAAGTGGTTGGTTTTCTAAACTTTTCATAAAACAATATGCATGCCTTTGCCTTGTCTTTGTCATTCAATCCTCAATTGTTGAAAAGTGAAGTGGCAAGGTTTGGTGGGTCATAAACAAAGATAAATGATAAAAGGCTCACATTTTTGACATTGCAATAACATGGTATAACTCTTTGGTGGCCAGGCCAAAAGTACCTCCACAAGGGCGTGGAAGAGTTTGTGGAGCCCTGTGCCAACAGGCTGAATGTCAAAGTAAACGCTGTCTTTGTTGCTGTGTCTTCCAGGGCAGGATGCAGTCCTCAGGCCACCGACTGCGTGACATTGAGCAGCACCACCCACTGCTGTCTGCGGGCGGGGATGTGGAGGCGGGGAGCCTGGACGCCGGTGTGATGGTCGGGGGCCCCCACCACAACAACCACGCGGGCCCCAACCCTCACCACGCACTGTGGTTCATCCAGGACGGCTGTGGCATGGTGTGCGCCGGCATCACCTGGTTCCTGGTGTTGTACGCGGCCTTCGTGGTCAACTTTGTCATGCTACTGCCCGCCAAAAACTCCTGGTACCCACTGCTCAACGGGGCCGTGTTCAACTCACTGGCCGTGCTGGCGCTCGCCTCGCACATGCGCACCATGCTCACCGACCCGGTAAGGAGGAGGAGGAGGAGGAGTAGAAGGGGGCAGAGGGATTGGGCATGAGGAGTAGAAGGGGGGGCAGGAGAAGGAGGGTAAGCTAAAAATGGAAGAGAAGCAGAAGGGTAGGGAGAACCGAGGAACGGGGTGGAGCGAGGAGGAGCAGAGGTGTAGGGGCGTGGTCCTCTGAGGACAAGGGTGTGTGTCCAGTCAAACGGCTCATTAACCATGACGTGCGTGCGTGCTTCGGAGAGATCCCGTTCCTTGACTCTGCTTTACGTTTGGTAAACAAACATCAACTACCTCTGCTTCGCATTAAACAAGTGGAGACACTGGTTCAAAAATGGTTCTGCATGCACCTTCTCTGATCAAAGCCGATGTTTCCGCTGCCGAATCGTTATGAGGTTGACCCCTGCCGCTGAAAGCCATTAAATGACTCAAATCCAGACCTTGGATTTTCTGCAAGACGTGCAAAAAACAGTATTGCACCCTGGATGGGCTTTAAATAAAGCAACTCCTTGTTTTTTGTCACCTTGCCTGAGTCAATGTGATGTGTGTGAGTCCCCCAGTCCATGCACATGCTTGGTGTCCAAGATTTGGTAATTAGAGGTTTTATGTTTCACACTTATTTACACTTGAACGTATTCGATCACAGAACCTACTATTTTTTTTACTTGACCACACCTCAGCAGCTTTTTACCGTTTTAAATGTTGAAAGCCTGCCCACTTGCATTTGCAATCCCAGAAAAAACTCATGAGAGTAATAAAAGCGGGATTGGACTTGAATGTTAAACGAGCATTACCGTTACATCAATCAATGTTTCAATCAATTACAAATCAATGTTTTTAAGAAAAAGAAAAGAGAGGAAAATACTTCCACAGCATGGTATTGATTTGTGTGTTCTACAGGGTGCGGTCCCCAAGGGGAATGCCACTAAGGAGTACATGGACAGTCTGCAGCTGAAGCCAGGCGAGGTCATCTATAAATGCCCCAAGTGCTGCAGCATCAAGCCTGAGAGGGCACACCACTGCAGGTAGGAACCCGCCAAAAAATGGTCATTGTTTCCAGTTTTGTTCTCTTTTGGGACATAATTCATAGCATAGTCATTTCCTGTCTTTTGATTCATATATTATTTTTTCGGATTATAACGTTGAATGTTGAATAAAACTTGAGGGTCACTTTTTTTCTTGATTTTCTTTCCGGTTTCTTCGCAAACAAAAGCTTTATCGACAAAGTGTAAACGTGGAGATATGGTGACCTGTGATAGGGTATTCATGCAGTTAAATTCCAGCTAGTTGGAAGAAATGTTTAAGAGGGAGGAATTAATCATTAATACCAAACACATGTCTCCTTGTTTTAATGGGAGCATTTAGGTAGTCAACACACACACTACTTAACCTTTTAGTGTTTGACACATTTACTGGCAAAACTGAGAGCTGGTAAACACTACTACTGGTTACCGTAGGACCTGGTCAGAACATAGCTTCTAGTCATACTGGGAGCTGGTCTAACATATTATTTATATCTAATGGTTATATATATATATATATATATATATAATATATATTATTATATATTATATATATATAATTAATATATATATATATATATATATTATATATATTATATATATATATATATATAGCACGTAGGATTTCGGTGTGGACACCAGTGGCTTTCAGATCCACTCACTGGTCCAAGCCCGAACTGGTAGCATGAGAGTTTCAGTGCAGTCAAAAGGTTTCACAAAACACAGCTGCATAGTTTGAGTGTAGGCCTACTTCAAATAATTAAAAGGAAATGGATGGTTTGAACTTTGGGCAAAGTTTGGGTGAAATTGCATGGCAGGACTAGCGCTGTTCACCCGAAGACAAATCACACCGCCGCTTTTGTCATTAATAATAGTACCAGTAGTGAGAGAATTTGTGTCTTTTAGCCTTGTTTAATCATTGATATCGCTGCTCAATACGCTAATTTATTAAAATTAAAACCCTTCATAAACCATTAACCTCCCCTGCTTTTCATAACCTTGTATGTCTATGGCTGCAACTGACAAGTGGGAGTGCTACCATGGAAACCAAAATAATAAATCTCAACTGAAGCGTTGACACAAAGCGTTGTCGGACCGAGGGATTGTGATCCCTGCGTGCTGTGATTGGAGTCCTTGTGTCAGTTATTCAGTGCTCACTCCTTTCTTCTTCCTCCTCTCCCTTGTCATCTCCTCCCACTTCTCTCTTCACTACGCTCTCTCCTCTGCCATTTCTACACCCCCCTCATCCATTCTCCTTCCTCTCTTCCACTTCCTATCTACACCCCTCCGCTCTCCTGTTATTCTCCGTCTCTACTTTCCACCTCTTCTCCCCTCTCTCCCCTCCACCTTCCCTCTCTCCTCCTCTCCTCTCCAGTATTTGTAAAAGATGTATCCGGAAGATGGACCACCACTGTCCGTGGGTCAATAACTGTGTGGGAGAGAAGAATCAGAGATTCTTTGTGCTTTTCACGGTGAGTACACACACTATTGCTGCCTGGTGGTGTGGAGCGCTTTGATGGGAACTATTTCCTGTGCATGGTCTCATAAAATGTATGGGATGTTTTAAAGAACTTGGTGAACTTTAAACTTTACATTTTCCCCTGCCCTCATTTTTTTCTTTCAATTAATTAATGTTTGTTGGTATTTTAGAATAGACTTGTAGAGTTGAATGTACAGTCACTAACAGACATGTGTAGTGGGTCATAGCAGTATATGCTAACCCTAATTTTATAAACCTAAAATATGGTTGACACTATCAGAAATATGTGTGTATGTGTGTATATATCTATATTTTTTTATTATTATTATTATTTAACATATACTGTATGTATACTTTCCCCATGCTCAATAGCGCTACTTGGGTACAATCTTTGAAATGTATACATCTCTCTCTGTATCCGGACATAACTCAGTCACATGGTTTTCATCCAGTACTAGAATCGGGTCAGTCTATCAAATGATAAGGAGCAGAGTGAAGTAGAACTACATAGGAGCTCTGCTAGGATGGTGGCTACTTGCAGCTAGAGGAAATGTCATCACTGTTTCACTACCTGTCACAGATGCAAGTACACAATTGTTTACAAGTTTACAACTCTTGTTTTACAAATGCAATAAAATAAGACCATAGTAATACCCCCTCTGGACCGCTGTGGGGTCTGGTTGTTCTGTCTATTCCCTTCTTTTTTTTTTGTGGTTACTTGTTTGTTTCACCAAGTCAGTATCTTTTGAGTTAAAACAACTCCTACTACTAGTAAAATTAATTTCACTCTTGAAATAAATATTACCATTGAATCCTATTGTTAATGTGTGACTGTGGGTCCCTCAACAGATGTACATAGCCTTGATATCCGCCCATGCCCTGGGCCTCAGTGGCATGCACTTCTTCACCTGCGTTAAAGTCCAGTGGAACGGTAAGCCTTCGTGAGCCTACGGTTTCCATGGTGACGGTTATAGGCTGGTGTAGGTTTGCTATCAAAATGAGGATCCTAACATCCTCCTTTTGTTTACACTGTATGATGTTTCACATCCAGCAACGGCCTCTGGCTGCTTTGTGTCATCGGGGGGGGAAAAGAATAAATGATAATAAGTTTAGAATGTTTTAGTTCATAGTTTGATTAACAGAAATTGTAAAAAGGAAGGACATTTGTTTTGGAAATTAGTTTGGTACAAACTAGGACTAGCTCACCTTCCTCACTGATGTCTCAAACCTCATTATTGATATTTTTTTTCAGGCATATCTTCTCAGCGGATTATATTTAAACTATAAAGCTGGCTATCCTAATAAGTCATTTCATGACGATGCCACACCATTCATAAATGATACTAGTATCCCCGTTTTGCCCAGCCCAAATGTAACCAATTCCCTGCTCACGTCCCTCAGAGTGCAGTGACTTCTCCCCGGGCGTGTCGGTGCTGCTGCTCATCTTCCTCTGTCTGGAAGCTGTCCTCTTCCTCACCTTCACCGCCGTCATGTTCGGCACCCAGCTCCACTCCATCTGCAACGACGAGACGGTGCGTGACCTCCTCCCTCCCTGCGTGGGCCTGGGTTCAGGGGTCAGCGTTCACTCAGTCTTTGGGCAGACAGTGTTCTCCATACCAACATGGATATACATATAGATGGGTTGATAGATAGATTGGTGTGGGATGGGGAGTTTGACTCCCAGCTGAAAGGTTCTTGGTTCAAACCCCAAATACCTAACCCCTGCTAACCATATGACGCTTTGGATAAAAGCATCCGATGAAACGATTAACGCGCTGATAAAATAACATAGAAAGACGTACGTTTCATCGATTTGAAAACATTAGAACATTAAACCACAGAAGACTAACCGGTAAATGTCTCTCCCCCCCCCCCCCCGGCAGGAAATCGAGCGCCTTAAGAACGAGAAGCCCACGTGGGAGCGCCGCGTGCGCTGGGACGGGATGCGCTCGGTGTTTGGCGGCCCGCCCTCCCTGCTGTGGTGCAACCCCTTTAACGGCCTGCGCTTCCACCGCCTGCTGCTTCTCACCCGGGGCCGCCGCAGCGGGGCCGAGTTCGCCGTCTGAGAGCCCAAGAGGGGCCCCCGGGTCCCGCCCAACCCCTGACTGTGTGTCGGTGGGGGGGGGTTGGTCTGAGCGCGTGGGTCTGTGTGTGAGGGCGTGTTGAGTGTGGCTGGGAGTTGGGCGGCTGCGGATGTGGTTCTTCGTAGGAGGGCGGTCTTCTGTGCTGGGTGGGCTAATGAAGGGGCCCCCGGGGTCGTGAGGCCCCTACCACTGGTAGTGTGCCGTGTTTGTCATGAACACGGTGTGTGTGTGTGTAGGAGAGGCAGAAGGAGAGTACGACTTTTTTTTTATTTTATTTTTTTTACGGCAACGAGCGGTTCGCTTGCTTCGCTTCAGTGTCATCGGTAGAAAGTGGACTTGGCGTGTGTGTATACATCGTAGTGCACATGGTTCAAACTCGGCCCTCACCCTGCGTAATACTTTTGACTCTTTTGGTCGGCTATAGCGACGTGGCTCCGGGCGACCGTTCAACTGCCTCGGTTCTCTTTTAGAGGGACGTGTACGTCTCGTGGGAAGCTAGTTGCCAGGAAAGCAAGGACGGAAGAAAGACCTAACCGAAGACTTAAAGATAGCATACCTCGCAAAGTCTTTGTCCATCCACACCAACCGTAGCCACACCACCTCAAACGCAGCCCGTCATGATGGTGAACGCTGGATCTGCATGTGAACATCTCAGTGCTCCATAATGTGTCAGTTGAATGAAATAATTAAAAAAAAAAGACTGTGAATGCAATCCTCATTCTCATGTTAAGAGGACTGAGCAATCTCCCTTTTGACGTTGCTGTTCATCCTCTTCTGTTTTAAGCCCCCTTCGCAGTGACCTACCGCGTGTTTGACATCAAGCCATTATCGCCCTCTGCTGGATCCTCATTTGTGGCTGTCGGTGGTTGCTTGTCATCTCTCGTCACGAGGACATGGCCAAGAAATCACCACGTGAATCGCTGGACATTACGACTTTGAAACTCTGTAGATCAGCTGACCCTCTCCCTGGATGCCATTGGTCCACAATATCTTGTTTGTTTTTGTTTTTTTAATGGTCTTCTCACTATATCAGTCGCCACTTCGAATGAGTGACAATTCGAATGAACACAAATCTGTTCTCTCTGTCCCAACAGTTTACATTAAGACAAACTGTAACAAGCTGGGAGGTTGATTGGTTTCTTTAGAGGAGTTGTGTTGTGGAAGTGAGTGTATTCCAGTGGCTTTTAGGCGTCCATATCTGTCAACAGATCGGCTGTGGTAGAATGACTAATTCTAACAATTTGGAGAAACCTAAACTCTGTGGATCATATGAAGAGATATACATAGCCTTTTAATATATACAAAATATTTAAATAATTATTTCGCACTGTTTGAATATGCAGCAATTAAGAGCTGCTAAATTTGCCACATAGGAAGATTTGCTAGTCAGATCTCGCAACCAATCAGATGATGGTGCCCTGACCCTGACCCTTCAGTACCCTGTGACCTGACCTGATGGATACGCCACTAGGCTTTAGTATTGATTAGATATCGGTATTTATGCAAATGCTTGTCTCCCCCCCCTACTTCCCCGCCTTAAAATGAATCCGGGTTCTCTTATCGACTGTATTAATTATTAGAATCTGATGTTCCCTTTTAATTATTTTGCTGAAGCCCAGTCTTCATTCAGCATGGATACCATTGTACATAGTTGGTGCATACAGTGTTGTGTTCTGACTCAAAATAATAGGCCCTCCACCACTCTACTGGACATAGCAGATTCCTGACCGATGCCCCACACCACAGGTAAAACGTACGTTCAACAGTGACAGTTACTCTCAGAGTTGTATATTGCGGTCTGTTTACCATTGTAGGGTTTTATAAAAACAGGTAGGATCTCAACCTCACCGTTTACACTTAATGATGTATGGGATCCGACCAGATCCTCTGACGTCAAAGTGTCATAGAGAGAGAACGTAGTTTAGAACATATGTATTTTTGTTTGTGGAAGAAGGGAAACGGGGGGGAGCACCACTGGGATGTCCTGCAGACGATAGCAGGGCCTCTCTACCTCGCTGGCCACCCCTGTACATGCAGTACAAAGGGATTAGATGTCTAGCTGACACTCTTCAAATGAGATTAAGATTAAAATCAGATTAAAATCGCTCCTTTAAAGAGAATGACCATATACTCTACTACACTGCTCAGCAGGTTGTTCTCAGCAGTAATGTCTTATATTCTACATGAAATCAATCTTTTAAAAAAAAAACATTAACAAATTATTTAGAATTTGAAAGCTTATCGTTCATGAAACTGGAACGATTGATAAGCGAGGTCAATCGCTCAAGTCTGCAAGGAGAAAAGCAGAGACTTTCCTCAGTCCAGTGTTGCCTCTGAAAGGCGAATAACTGAAAGGTATTTACAATCGCACAACAGTAATGGAGTTAGAGGCCATTTTGAGAACAGCCGCAGCCAATCATGGGCTGTTTATTAAAGTAATTAAACGTGAGATGTCAAAACTAAAGACCTATTGGTTAGCCAAGTGAAAGCATACAATGCAGAATATATTGCCTAGATTCAAATAATTTATAGACACTATCTTTTTGGTTGACGGTTATAATTTGGGCAGCTTGAATAACTTATAAAAATATAACTATAGCTATGTATGTGTTTCATATCCAGAAGTGGATCAAAACTGAAGGATTCAAATTAAATGACCGCTTAATGAATTAAAATTGTTTTATTAGAATCACAAATTATTTAAGAGAATGATGAAAATTTCGCTTTATAAAATATTCAGATTACCCAACGATATACAAATGGAATGTGTAATTGGTGTTTTTTTTATAAATGATCTTTATTGTCTTGTTTTTCAATAAACGTGTTTCCTTTAAGGTATGTAACATCTGTTTTTATTTTTTTAATCCTCTTTTTGTTCTTTAATATCCAACTGTATGAACTTCAGTTTAAAAAATACAAATGGTAAAGGAGCCCCACAGCCCTGTTAATTCAGTCTCATACAGAACCTCTTCAAATCAATAGTTCTAAATGGTTGACTATGGAGTTATTCAGCTAGCTTCCATCTTGGTTCTATAAGCACTTGCTGGTGGGGGTGCTGAATGAAGAATTGTGCATTCAGTTCCCCCGGCCAACTAGTGTTTAGAACCAAGGTGGCTGCCTAGGTGAATAAGGACCATGCGATACATAAATAAGACGAGTGTGGCAGTTGGATTTACTGATGCGCTTAACAGCCACGGTGGTCTGGCGTGATTTCACACAGGTCCCCAGAGTATTTCGCCAGCTTGTCTATACTGATGAAGCCTAGAGAAGAGAGACACTTTATGATTAAAAAGTAAGTATGTTTTAAATAAGAACGTGTGTAATATGTTCAAGGTCCTGTGTAGCTAAGCTCAACTAAAGCCTATCATGAAATGTGCTGTACTGTAGGATGCTTTGTGTGAAAGTGTCCACCACAACGGCTACTATTATTTATGAGGTCAAAATTAAGATGGCAGCCCGCCACCTTACTGTATTTGGTGTGGTATAGTTTAAATTCGACTTGTGAGTTTCTCAATAATTAAGGTTCTCAATTTTAACTGAAATGAAATCAACATACTGAATGAATGCCTTACCTCTTGCTGGTTTATTAAAGGAGAGCTCCTGTACTTCACAGCACACTTTGACTTCAGTCTGGGGCGTCTCTGAGTCCAAATGTTCACAGCTTTTAAAAAACAACAAAATGTAACGTCAGGTATACGATAAAACACTTGGATAAATAAAAGTACTATTATAATTATATATCAAATTCTGCCCTTAAATTACATGGGAGTCAGGACACAAATGCCAGCTTCAAGGTTAAATTGGGTGGTTTTTTTTTCCATCCTTTTGAGTGAGAAATATGCAAATAAAAACCCAATAGTGCAGAGGCTTTCAAGACTTTCAGATGATACTGTCAAGCAGGTATCCATGTGGCGTGGTACAGGGATATAGCGCTAAACAAAAACTGACCTGCTGTTTAAGTCTGTGGTCGATTCCTCCTCCACTACCTGTTTCACTGATGAACCCTGCAAATACAGATTTAAGAAGTGTGTAGGAGTAGACTATGAGGAAGGTTTGTGTTGGCTTTGTTTCATACCTGGGCTTCAAACTCATCTTCTTCCCTTTCCCAAATCAGTCTGCCAACCACATTCCGGACTTCTGCAAATAAAAAGTTGAATGGACTACTATTACATTTAGCACCAGCAGGCACCTTTATCCAAAGCTAGACTTACAAATGAGACCGAAAATAATCAGAGCTGTCTATCCAAATTGGAACCACCACTAAAACAAAGAAAGATGAAGTTACTTTAACGTCTTTTTGGAACACTTTTCTATCCACTGTGCTCACTGCGTGCTCGCATTGATTCATGGCCACACACACCGCAACCCATCTCGTTGGTGTTAAATGTAAGGGAACTCGCTTGAAACCACAACACCAAGCCCGTATAGTAGCAAGCAATCGAAGTAGCAAACCTAAAGTATTGAGCCTCGAACCCATTTGGGCTTATTTCAAACCAAACCCAAAATGCCCACCCGTACCCAAAAGAAAAAATCAAAGAGAGTGAAAATAAATGAAGAACTGCTCCTCACCGTCCTGGACACAGACGGGGGGCAGTACATAGTGTCCGATACACACAGAGCCAGCGCTGTCACGCTTCTCACAGGCACACAGGAACAGGCTGTGGAACACCGTCACCTTCCTCTGCTGGTAGTACTTACTCACGAAGATCCTAAGATCAGAGAAGAACGACTTGTATAATTGGAAGAAAATATTAGGCTACTAATTGGGAGATTCATCAACAATGAAGCAATAATAACTTGCATTTAAATGAGTTAGGCCTCTTGTCGTGAGGAGGAGCGGAGGACCCTCTTGTTCCCATTGACCTGCTTACCTTTAGGCAGGTCAATGGGAACAATGAGTGCTGTTTCTTACCGCTGGGTGTCAGGGTCTGAGGCATCTTCACTGAAGAGGTATTCTGCTGTCCTCCAGCTCGCAATGCGCCCACCTTCAGATACTGTGTAGATACACACATCAGATAGGCCTACTATAGCCTACACACATCTGATACATAACATCTGATGTTCACATCTCAAAATCCTACATGGTATTCTCTATATTTGACTTATATAGGTAGGTTTATATTCTATGTCAGCTAAGATATCTTTTTCGCAATAATCGGCCTCTTTGTCATATCTTGAGTAACGTTAGATTGAGTGCATTTATCCAATGTAGGCCTACAGCCAGTCTATGGGTTATTTACACATTATGGATACATAATATATCTTACCAAAATTATTCGAATGATTGAAATTGAAATCAGCTAGGCCTACAGGTGCGCCAAAACAAATAGCATGTAGCCTTAATTGTAAAACGGCTAGTAAAAACGTAGCCTACCCCAGTATTTCGGACACCTTCGTTCGACACTGTTTGAAAACCATGCCGTTCTCTTGCGAAACATGATCTAAAAAAAAGTGTTTTTAAAGTGTTAGTTAGTTTAAAACAAGTTCCCTTAGTTGTAATAATGCTTAACCAAAGATCGGTTCAGTTTCCCGCCTCGACTTGTGAATATATTAACTTGTATTGACAATTATACATTTATTGGCCACAAGATGGCAGTCTGTTATCGTAAACCGTCGTTTGTAAGCAGTGTTGGTGGGCCATAAACCATTAAATAGCATATTATTTAGTTATTCTGGAGTCACTTTTATCGAAAGCGATTCACAGTGAATATATTTGAGATTTATGCGATAATGAGCTGGAAGAGGCTGGCCTTCGAGCTCAAGGATCCCTGCGGATAGGTCAGATGTAAAGGATTGAACCCACCGATTTAGTTGAAGGCGAAATCCTTCAAACACAACCCCCTATAGTGCCACTGTAAACAGATCAATTTATTGCAATACTTAAACGAAATCATTTACATAGATTAGCCTGTATTGATTTATAATTAACGATAGTGCCAATTCGTTGTATTTACCATAATGTAACCTTCAGTGAAAGGCTAATCTAATGGATTGGCCGACAACACTGGGTCCATAGTGTGAATCTGTCTCAGTCAGTTGATTGGGACTGTATATCCACTCACTAAAGATGGAAGGCTTGGTGATACATAAAAGTATACCATAAAAAGCCATCAGAAACACACACAGACTACCAACAAATCACTTTACAATGGCCGACAATGTCAAGGAACCTTGTGTTTTACAGCTAACAGGATTAAGCTATTTTGCTAGACTGGTAGGCCTCCAGGTCACTGGAGCTAAAGACGCGTGATTGGTTCACCATTTCATTATTGTTGCTCAGAGACCGAGAAGATATAAAGATGATATCTGCTCTCATAAAACTGCTTAGATATATGTAGTCGTAGCTTTACATCTACCACACATTCCCTCGGTGTGTTTATGTGTATCTGTGTGTGCCTGTGCATCCATGTGCATGTCTATCTTAGCCTTGTGTGTGTGTGTGTGTGTGTGTGTGTGTGTGTGTGTGTGTGTGTGTGTGTGTGTGTGTGTGTGTGTGTGTGTGTGTGTGTGTGTGTGTGTGTGTGTGTGTGTGTGTGTGTGTGTGTGTGTGTGTGTGTGTGTTTGAGGGAGAGGGAGTGTTTGTATGTATGTCCTGTACAAATGCATGCATGTGTGTTTGCACATGTGCGCTTATGTGAATGTGTGTGTGTGTAAGAGAGAGCAAAAGAGTGCTGAGTGTGTGTGTGCACAATTGTGCATGTGTGGGTGTGTTTGTGTGCATGCGTGTGTGTGTGTGTGTGTGTGTGTGCGCATCTGTTATTCTCTCGGCGTGGCGTGTGTGTGTTTGTGGCTGTGTTTTACTGTGTGCTAGTGTATCTGTGCGTACGTTTAGATGTAAACGTCACTCATGGATACAGAGTGTGGTTCCTCATCATTTACAATTCTGTTGCCATGACAACAGCGCGGCTACACCCTGACAACCCCCAACAGTTGTAATAGCTGAGCGGTTGGGGGTGGGGAGCCACTCTGGGGTGGAGGTGTATCGTAGTAGTAGGAGGAGGAGCAGTAGTAGGCCTATTGGTTATAGCAGTCGCGGCAGTAATGGCTTCTCTATCCCTCCCACAGTGAGCGCTTGGATAATAACAACGGTTTAAATTATAATCTGCACTTGATTATGATTCTTTATAAATAGTTAATCCACGGCAGATGCCAGTGTGCATGTGTGTGGGGTCACTCCCATTATTTGTGTGATTTACAAGTTATAAGCCTAGCTGAGCGTGTTCATGTGTTCACCCGTGTTCATAGGAGTCTAGTATTCAACCATATGGTGTATAAAATGAATATGAGCAAATAGGCTTCTGGAGAAAATGTCGTACAGAATGGCGGGAGTACTAGCGATAGTATTGGCTCCTTTTAATTTGTTACCAAGAATAGTGTCTGGTTATTTTTAACTCAACACCTTTTTTAATGTGCTAGAATCTAGATTGTTTCAGAGGGTATTTTTTCCCTCAAGAAAACAAGTAGAAGGACTCCAACAGTAGTACTGTGGTCAGATAAGATCATACAACTTGATTGTCCATTCTCATAACGTCTGACATAAAATAACATCTGTTCTCATGCACACATGAGTAGCCCTTCATGTATGTACATTATATATGTTGTGGGCCTTATAACAAGTATGATGAGAAGTAGGATTACACTGTGTAGATCTATTTGGGTGTGGAGTAATGTTCCATCAATAAGGAGGATACATACAATATATATAAAAACACAAATATGGCAAAAATAGCTACACAGTTTTGTATTAAATTTTCAATATTTCATATAATATAACTTGTTAAATTTAACAATTCTTCTTCCTGTTCACCGTCTCTCTCTCTCTCTCTCTCTCTCTCTCTCTCTCTCTCTCTCTCTCTCTCCTCTCTCTCTCTCTCTCTCTCTCGTCTCTCTCTCTCTCTCTCTCTCTCTCTCTCTCCTCTCTCTCTCTCTCTCTCTCTCTCTCTCTCTCTCTCTCTCTCTCTCTCTCTCTTCCCCCTCTCCATCCCTCGCGCTCTCTCTCTCGATTCTGTGTTGCTCTCCTCTGTAATCTCTCCTCACCTCTCTTTCCTACATCTCTTACTGTCATCTCTTTATCCTCTCCCTATACCACTCTCTCCATCCTTCCTTGGTCTCTCTCCTCTCTATCTCCTTTCCCTATACCTCCCTTTACTCTCACTCCTCTGTCGCTCCTATCTCTCTCGCTCTCTCTTCTTTCTCTATACCTCTCTTGGTCCCTCTCCTCTCTCTCTCTCTCCTCTCTCTCTCTCTCTCTCTCTCTACATCCCTCTTGGTCCCTCTCCTCTCTCTCTCTCTCCTCTCTCTCTCTCTCTCTCTCTCTACATCCCTCTTGATCCCTCTCTCTCTCTCCTCTCACGATACCTCTCCCTCTCATCATCAAAGCCGCGTGCTTCAAATGGCAGGTGCTGAAGGATTGAGGCCGCCGCTCTGAGGGGCACATCCTCCACCCGTCTTTGATGTGACGCCTCGTGCGCCTCTCCTCTCCTCGCCCCTCCGCTACGCTGTCTGGAAGGAGTATTTGACGTTTAGCGCCTCAACATTTTTAATCTGCCTTTCTTGCTTTCTTTTGTCTGTCAGTGTCTTTATTCTCGGTTGCTCTCTCTCTCTCTCTCTCTCTCTCTCTCTCTCTCTCTCTCTCTCTCTCTCTCTCTTTCTTCTGTCTCTCTCTCTCTTCTCTCTCTCTCTCTTCTCTCTCTCTCTCTCTCTCTCTCTCTCTCTCTCTCTCTTTCTGTTCCTCTCTATTTCTCTCAATGTTCTGTAATCTCTCCAACCCCCTTTTCCTTCCTCCTTCTCTCACTTCCTCTCTCTCTACCTCTCAATTACTCTTGTCTTTCCCTCTCTTTTCTCTCTTTCTCTAACTCTTCACTGCCCTCTCCCTTTCTCTCTCCCCCTCCCACTCTCTCCCCCTCTATCTATCGCTCTTACTTTAAGCTCTGGATGTGAGAGTGTGTTTAGCTGTTTACTTCCACTTAGCGATGGTTTGGTTCTCAAACCCTGAGCACAAGCCGTTTGCTGTCACAATGCAGTCAAACCAATAAATAAATGAAAGATTATCGGCTTGCTGAAGCTGTATTTGGTATTTTAGGAACTGGGTTGCTTTTGTGTTATTTTTAGATGAAAGGGAGAAGCAGGTGTGATTTATGTAGTAGACAGTACACTCTTTTTATCAATGGGATGAATTGATAGGTTCAAGACTTCACTGTGTTGTGGATTTTGACAGCATTGAACGTCTTTCATCTAATTTCTTGTTAAACTGAGACTTTGGGCACAGCGATGTTGGATCACTAAAGTAGAACTGAAATGCTTGATCTGTATGTATTCCTTGTTCTAGTTCTTGGTGATAAATCAGGCATGGGATTTGCTTCACGTATACCTCATTGTCACTCTTTATTGGACATTATAACTTCAAACTTTCTTGATTCTGACATTGACATATTTCAAGGTGACCAACTAAGTTAATTCATTAAAAGTTGGGAGGGCAGCGTCTGATGGAGGGGTCATAGGTCGCAGGCCGGGCCTGTGGACAGACCTGCAGGGGAGCTAACTGACTAACGGAAATTTGGACTCATGCATGCGTCACATGCAGTGCCATAGCCCAAACGTAAACACGCATGGATGAATTCATTCCATCCTAGTCAGAGTTAAGGAGAGACAAGGACAGACGTGCATGACTGAAGAGCAAACTAAACTAACAAGCAGAAGATTAGCATAAAGGATTTGTGAACCATGTCAGATAAATGATTGAGCTCTAAAGGACTGTAATGCTCTCTCTCCACTTCCGCCTTCAACAGGAAGATGACCGCACCAAGCTACGACCACTTCCTGGGAAGCAGCTTGACAGTCACGCTTGAGGTTACAGCTTGACTCCTTATAAAAAATAAGGGCCATCAAGTATTACCAAGTCAAATCCGAGTGGGTAATAGATACTGAATGTACTGTGAAGCACCACTTGTGACAACACAAGGAGACTAATCCTATCAGGTCTAGCATGTGAATATATGCAAATTGTTTGGACGGAATGAAGCATGTCCATAGGGGCATTTTCAAGTTGAGGTCTTTATGATGCCTGTAAATAGAGCTATGACTGTTTTCTTTTGTTGCGAACCCCTTCAATGTAGAATGGTTTTGGTTTTGAAGTATATTTGATGCTGTGTTCTAGTGTGATTCATAGTTTTGGTTTGATTCTCCCGCTGCAGACGATTACAGTGCTATCGCAACGCTGGATCCTCGCCTACCATACCGTGTCACCAAGGCCTGTTCTTCTTCTGCTTTTACATTCAGGATGCTCTTGTCCAAACACAGGCCACATTCTGGCCTGTATTGTCCCAACACACGCAGTCATACACACATAAACACACACCCACACCCACACACGCACACACCCAGTTAAACAATGTCTGTGTATAAGCAACTGTCCTTCTTTTTTTGTTTTGATTTTCTGCCTCTGGCTAGCGTCATCAACATGGACTACCTGGATTGTGAGCTTTGTGTTACAAGGCATCAAATGAAAACAGGGGCCACAGGGAAAGGCCCCAGAACTACAGGGGTTAAGAACGAGCTGTCAGCTCAAGTCAAAGTTGCATTTATTTCCCAGAATACAGAGCAGCGGCGAGAACGGAGAGGAGCTCGGTACAGTGTAGATGTTCTTGACCGTTGCTGTGTGCCTCTATTTGCCTCTTCAGGGCAGTTCTTCATCACACACACAGTGCGAGTCACACCCTAGTGAACAAGCCCCGGCCAAAAACGCCCAAAAGACTATGAATGGTCAGTTGTGATTGCATCAGCAACCTGTCACTCAAAAACCAAACTTTTGTCCATTTGACCTCCATGTAAATGATGAACCTGATGCTCTTTTGTGCTCCTATTTCCAACCAAACACACAATCTGGAATCCCTTCATGAGACAGATGGGACGCTTCAACAATATTTAAGTCAATGGTTATATCTATGTCTGAAACTGCTGCTGGACTATGTGGCTGTTACCAGGTTGAATGTATGTAAAAGTACTTGGTGTTTGATGTTGCTTGCTGCTGCTGTCTTGACCAAGTTTCTCACTTAAAAAATATGTTTAAACTCAATGAGACAAACCTTGCTACAGGTTAAATAAGCAAAAGTTTCCCTATGTTTGACAACCTGTGCTTAATAGGAACCTGCAGCAAAGAGATATAGAGTGGCTTGTCTTTGCTGTGAGGATAAGTAGAGTAAATATTCCCAGCGTACTGAATTATGCATGAGTTACGCATGAGAAATGAGTATTGTAGTCATCCAATATGCATGCACTAATGCTATCATGTGTACAGCGATTACTAGCCCCCAGTCTACTCCATAGATGACCCTTGCCTGCTCTCTTCCCATCACAGATACCCTTGTGTAAGGAAGGAAGGAAACAAAATAGCATGTATCTACCAGAATCAATGAATGTATCAGATTATCTCCATCATTCATAACTTGTGAATGAATTGTAGGTCCACATGCTCGATAATATCAAGTTTCCCATGGTGCATTGCCCATGGCAAATGCATACTTTGACTGTACACACTCCTAGGGGCTACTTACTAATTATTCCATTACCTTTGCTTCAATATTGCATTTAAAGAGTATTCCGTTTATGAAGAAAGATATATAAATGTTGTGTATTTACTGTTCTTACATAATATGTTGTAATACTACCAGTGAATACTTATGGAAATGTATTCATTTGTAGGTAGATGTTGCAACTCTTAGATGGCATGTTTTGCTGAAATGGGGCAATGCTACAATAAAATGGCAGACAGCTTTAGGGAGCTCATCCATCCTCAACTCAAACCGGATAATGGACTGATGCCAAAACAGCACATCTTTATGTGGGAATCATGCACTATAGTTCCAGCAGTCCCCTCTAGTGGGTGCTGCAGCACCATTATGCTGATTGGCTATTGGCTTCCAAATGACCTGTAGTATATATATAGTATATCAAACACTCTGCCTAGTCAGCTGCTGCTTCCCCTAATGCCACTCTGTTGTTTGTCTGGTGTGTTTTGAGCTTCTCACTTCCCAGCATGCAGCCGTAGCCTCTCTTCTCTCAGGGTCTAGGACTGATGTCTATCACTGGGTTCGTCCAGGTGCTTCAAAGAATCTGGATGCTATGATACTTTCAGTTTGATTCACACTTCGGTGTATACAGAGAGAGCACGCTTTAGTGCTCTCTCTGTATACACCAAAGTGTGAATCAAACTTTCAGTTTGATTCACACTTTGGTGTGTACAGAGAGCACTAAAGCGTGCTCTCTCCGTATACACCAAAGTTTATTCGCTAATTACTGACAGACCGGAATTGGTGTATCACACTGGTCTATCAGTGAGTCTACATGCACACATCTATATAGCAGGATAAACACAAACACACTCTCAAGCACACTCCCGTGCCTCTGGCAGTGTCTTTGTCGCTGTGGCTCTCCTCACATGCGTGGGATGATATGCGCGTGCATGAGCATGAGGTTGCAAGTGTTCTCGTGCGGTGTGTTATTGGCTCAGGTTTCCTCTGCCCCAGGGCGCCGGTACCCCGCCGTGGATGACCTTGACATTGACCCCTGTCGATCTGCCCAGTGCAGCAAAAAAACATCCTACTCCTCCTCTCTCTCTCTCTCTCTCTCTCTCTCTCTCTCTCTCTCTCTCTCTCTCTCTCTCTCTCTCTCTCTCTCTCTCTCTCTCTCTCTCTCTCTCTCTCTCTCTCTCTCTCTCTCTCTCTCTCTCTCTCTCTACCTTTCTCCCTCAATTCATTTCAAAAAAGCTGTTATGGCATGGAAAATAAACATTTCCATTGCCAAAGCAGTTTAGAAATCTCTCCCTCCCTCTCTCTCTTTGTTCTCTCTCCCTCTCTCTGTCCGGTGTCTTTGTTTCTCTGAATAGCACTCTCATATCTCTGTTTCTTATTTGTCTCGCTGTCTTCCTATTTTAATGTCTCACTCTCTCATTGCCTGTTTCTCACGCTCCCTTTCTCTCTACCGCGCTCTCCTGCTCTGCATCTCTCTCTCTCTAAGTGTCTCTTTCTCTCTCTCTAAATGTCTCTTTCTCTCTCTCTAAATGTCTCTTTCTCTCTATCTAAATGTCTCTTTCTCTCTGTCTCAACGTCTCCTAATGTTTCTGTCTGCATCTTCCTCTACATGGTCGTTAGATGTCTCTCTCTCACACTGCCTTTGCACATGTTAATCTACATACTGTATTTATACATGCCTGCCTTTATATTCTCTCTCTCTCTCTTAATGGAGTTATATATGTATGGCTCTCATTATATTATGTTCTCCCTCCCTCTCTTTTATTCTCTATAAACTATTTACACTCTTTCTCCCCTTTATATAGACTGGGAGTGGGCCTGACCAACTCACTTACTCACTCACTATCTCATTCCCTTGTTCCCTAGATCACTCCCCGACAAAATGTTCCCTCAGGCGCTTATTGGTTGGTTGGCAGTATGTCAGCTCTGACCTCTCTGTTATCTGTTAGATTGATACAGGCTCTTAAGGTGGGTGTTAAGAACTGCATATGGCTGTTAAATGTGGGACAGTTGTGTGTGTGTCAGATTACTGCCTTTAACATGCACAATGCAAACAATTACTGAAATACTCAAGCAATATAGTCAGGGCATTGTTAATAAGACTTGACAGAGGTCAAGTCTTTTTAAGAAAATCAATAAATACATGAAAATTATCTCAGATTTAAACAAAACATGACTATACACATAACTACCCATCATATAATTGAATGGAAATAATATAAGAATGCAAATAAGAGCTTGGATTGTAAAATATATAAAGAATTACAGAGAATGTGAAGAACGTGACACGACTGTTATGTGTACAGAGCAGGACCTGTGTATGTCTATGATCGGTGGGTCTGTGTTGTACGTGTTGAGAGTGGGACACGGGGCCTGTTCTGGGTATCGTGTACGGTTTCCTGCCAGGCTTCACAGCCACCCATCTGAACACGTTCACGTGTGTATGCTACCGTGTTGCATGTCAAGCTCTCCCGCTAGAGTTGTGTCTTTGGCTGTAATGCCTGTCAGAGACCCCACGGCAGTGTGTGTTTAGCTCACTGAGGTGTGTGTGTGTGTGTGTGTGTGTGTGTGTGTGTGTGTGTGTGTGTGTGTGTGTGTGTGTGTGTGTGTGTGTGTGTGTGTGTGTGTGTGTGTGTGTGTGTGTGTGGTGTGTGTGTGTGTGTGTGTGTGTGTGCTCACTGGGGCTGTGTGTGTGTGTGTTGTGTGTGTGTGTGTGTGTGTGTGTGTGTGTGTGTGTGTGTGTGTGTGTGTGTGTGTGTGTGTGTTGTGTGTGTGTGTGGTGTGTGTGTGTGTGCTTGTGTTTGTATGTGTATAGCTCACTGGGGGTGTGTGTGAGTGTATGTCCTTACATAAGACCTGCTCTTTACAGATCTGTGTCTGTGTGTCCTAACATAAATTTATGGAGGACAGAAACATTTGAAAGGGAACCACATAATTGAATGTAAGGACTGATCAATGAAGGTCCAGTATTTACATTTGTATGCACATATTTGTGTTTAAATCCTGTATTCCTCTTGGTGGTACACCTTCCTGACAATACTAAAGTATTTGTATTACCTCTCATCTAAACTGATAATACAAGCTTCATTCAGTGCAAATTGATAAATTATAGAAAAGATTTACAAAGAATTCCCAGTGAAATAAAGAAGAGTTGAGAATGATTGTGCTCATTGAGAATGAGCACAATCATAATTAGGATAAGTTCATGGACAAAGTAATGACATGGGCAGATATCATCGATTGGTATTGTTTATTTTCATTTCATCTTTGGATTTGGGTGAATTTTTTGGAAGGCACGACGACGACCTTGGACACATTTGTAGAATTGCAGCATCATTAGAAGAACAAAGCAGATTTTACTACCTATAACTTAAATATGAGCTTGGGAATAACACAGTATGCTGTATGAAGAAACAGACCTCACTGCTAGCTCATTATTGGCGTACATCACAGCTTTTTAGGTCAGGGACAGAACAGCCAGATAATAGAGATACGTGTTTCATACACTCAAAGCATCGGAAGTAGTCCCATGTCGGATCATTACTGAATGTGAATCTTTGCTTGGAATCGCGCCGGCTTGTCCTTTTTTTAAACCGTGATAGGCACGGTGTAATTGGATAACGGTTCACATTCTGTAAGATGAAAGTACAAATTATCTAGCATGTGTTTACTCTGACGAATTTGAGTACGAGGAGATATCTAAAAGCCTTCCTTGAGATCATTCGATATGGAAAAACGAAACTACAGAGAGAATGCAGAGTTTCTTTGCTGCTCTCTCTCTGGTTCTGACTGACACCTTGTCTGCTTTCTGTTCCCTTTAAGGAGTGATTCTGACAGCCCAGTGATGGGCTCTGGTCTCTGGGTCTGACAGCCCAGGGAAGGGCTCTGGTCTCTGGGTCTGACAGCCCAGGGAAGGGCTCTGGTCTCTGGGTCTGACAGCCCAGGGAAGGGCTCTGGTCTCTGGGTCTGACAGCCCAGGGAAGGGCTCTGGTCTCTGGGTCTGACAGCCCAGGGAAGGGCTCTGGTCTCTGGGTCTGACAGCCCAGGGAAGGGCTCTGGTCTCTGGGTCTGATAGCCCAGGGAAGGGCTCTGGTCTCTGGGTCTGACAGCCCAGGGAAGGGCTCTGGTCTCTGGGTCTGACGGCAGGGGCAGAGCCTTCCTCCCACAGGCCACTGGTGGCTCTGCTTATGACAGCACATCTCTGACCCCAGTCTGACTCTCAGGGCGCAGAGTGAGTGAGAAAAGGGAGAAAGATCGAAAGAGGGAGCGATATGTAAAGAGAGCGAGAACGAGAGTCCACCTGCCAGCTGGTTAATAAAGCGGACAGCAGGAGGTTTGGGTTGACATGTTATTTTTAAGAAGTCTATTAGTCCGCCTGCTCCTCTCGACATGGGCCAGACCTCCCCTTGTTCCCTCTCTTCTCCGTTCCTCTTTCTCCTTCCACCCTCTCATCTAAATGTCCTCTGTTTCTCCTCTCCCTGTCTTCTTCTCCCCTCCTCTCAGCTTAGATCTGCTCCTCTCCTCCTCCCTACCGCAGCTTGTTTACTCCTCCTCTCCTCTCTCTCTCCTCTCCTCTCCTCACACGCCCCTCTCTCCTTCCTCTCCTCTCCCTCTCCTCTCCTCTCCTCTCCTCTCCTCTCCTCTCCTCTCTCTCCTCTCCTCTCCTCTCCTCTCCTCTCCTCTCCTCTCCTCCTCTCCTCCTCTCCTCTCCCTCTCCTCTCCCTCTCCTCTCTCCTCTCCTCTCCTCCTCCTCCCCTCTCCTCCCTCCTCTCCTCTCCTCTCCTCTCCTCTCCTCTCTCCTCTCCTCTCCTCTCCTCTCCCTCTCCTCTCCTCTCCTCTCCTCTCCTCTCTTCTCCTCCCCTCTCCTCTCCTCCCCTGTCCTCTGGCTCCCCTCTCTGCCCAGCTCATTTACTGTTCCGCTCCTCTTCCTCCTCCCTTTTCTTCTCTCTCTTCCTCTTCTCTCATTTCCTCTCCCCTCCCCCTGCTCGCCCCCGACACTCCTCCTCCTGCTCCTCTCCTCTTTCTCTCCTTGCCTCTCTGCTGTCTTACCCCCCCCCCCCCCCCCCCCCCCCTCCGTCTCTCCTCTGTAGCTCCTCTCCTCTCAAACCCCTCTCCCCTATCTCTCCTTTCTTCTATCTCTCCTCTCCCCACAGCTCAACTAGTCACCATCTTCTCAACAGTGGCAGCGGCAGACATTTTGTAAGCATGGATGCTGGCATTCATTCCTCGTTCTTTTCTTGTTCCTCTCCCACTCCCTCTCTCTACCTCTACATCTCTGTCCTACCTCTACTCTCCCTCATTCCCCCTCTCGCTGTCCTTCTCTGTTTCCATTGGGTCTATTTTCTTCACCTCTCTCCAGGGTTGGCTGAACAATCTATAGGGCTTGGGTTGCAGCTGGGTGCTCGTCCATCTATCTATATGTCTGTTGTTCTGTCTATCAGTCTGTCCATCTGCCTGTCTGTCATACTGATAGAGACATACAGTCTCTATAAGTATGTCTGTCTCTGTCTGTCTGGCTTTCTGTCTGCCTCAATCTCTTTCTGTCTTCCTCTATGTATTTCCGTCCGTCTGTTTGCCTCATCTCTCTCAGTCTATCTGTCCTGGGTGTCTGTCCCTCAGTCGGTCGTCTGACTGTCGATCTTTCTTCCTGAATCCCTATCTGTCTGTCTGTCTCTGACTGTCTGTCTGTCTGTCTGTCTGTCTGTCTGTCTGTCTGTCTGTCTGTCTGTCTGTCTGTCTGTCTGTCTGTCTGTCTGTCTGTCTGTCTGTCTGTCTGTCTGTCTGTCTGTCTGTCTGTCTGTCTGTCTGTCTGTCTCTGACTGTCTGTCTGTCTGTCTGTCTGTCTGTCTGTCCATCGGTCGGTCTGTCTGACTATCCGTCCATCCTTCTGTCAGAAAGCAGAGTAGTTGTTCAGAGAGAGGAGGTCATGATGACCATGAGTGGCATTGCTTTTAGCCATCTGGGCCGTGTTAGCTCCCATGTTAGCCACACCTTGGCAACCCGTGTGCAGGCTCGCCACCAATAAAGCCGCTCAAGGCAAGCAGCGTGCACACGTTGAACTTTCTAAAGTTAGCCTCCCCAGCACACTGCAGTCGGTTAATGTGTGAAAAAACTAACTGTGTATTTTCTCTTCCTTATCTCTTTCTTCCTACCTTTATGTCCCAGGGTTGAGCTGTCTCAATTGATGTGCTGCATCTGTATCTTAACTATAGAATACGATCTGTATTCTAACTGCATGTCTTTAACCACAAACGTTCACTAAATGGGTCATGGCTTCACATGCAAACATAATGTTATTGTGAAATAAATAAAGCCAGTTTTTGAGTTAGGTCCCGTTCATTTAGATAATTTGGTCATTGGCTTTTCAGCCTAATTATATTGTTTAGGCTGTAGTCTGATGCTTGACTCTCTCTCTTTCTCCCTCTGTCCCCTTTGTCTCTCTTTCTCTCTCTCTATCTCTCACTCTTTCTTTTTTCCCCTCTCTGCCTCCTTCTCTTACACTTTTTTCTCTCTCCTCTCTCCCCTCTTTCTCCCTATATCGCTCTCTCCCACTTTCTCACTCTTTCCCTCCCTCTCCCTCTCTCTTTCTCTCTTTCTCTCCCTGTCGGTCTCTCTATCCCACTTTCTCTCTCTCTCTCTCTCCCCACCCCTCTCTCTCTCTCTCTCTCTCTCTCTCTCTCTCTCTCTCTCTCTCTCTCTCTCTCTCTCTCTCTCTCTCTCTCTCTCTCTCTCTCTCTCTCTCTCTCTCTCTCTCTCTCTCTTTCGATCTCTCTCGCTCTCTCTTTCTCTCTCTCTCTCTCCCCCCTTCCTCTCTATTTCCCCGTCCATCTCTCTCCCCCCCATCTCTCTCTCCCTCTTTTTCTCTCTCTTTAAGCCTCTTAGCTTAACATACAATTTAATGCTCTTCTTGACAGCCCCAACATTCTGGAGATCAATTTCGGTTTAGAGTCCTCCGTTACTAGGCAACGGTGGTGAAGACTGGGCTGCAGAGGCGACCTGGCTGCACCTCAAACAGACAGGGATCAAGGTCCTTCGGCTGATCCTGTAGAGACCCGAGACCTCAAGACTAGAGGCTAAGAAACGGGGGCTTCAGGAGGACTCCCAGATAGTGTGTGTGTGTGTGTGTGTGTGTGTGTGTGTGTGTGTGTGTGTGTGTGTGTGTGTGTGTGTGTGTGTGTGTGTGTGTGTGTGTGTGTGTGTGTGTGTGTGAGTGAGTGAGTGAGTGAGTGAGTGAGTGTTGTGTGAGTGAGTGAGTGAGTGAGTGAGTGTGTGTGTGTGTGTGGATGTGTGTGTGTGTGTGTGTGTGTGTGTGTGTGTGTGTGTGTGTGTGTGTGTGTGTGTGTGTGTGTGTGTGTGTGTGTGCATGCCTGTGTATTCTTTATGCATGTATATTTGGTTCGGTGCCGACAACTGGTTCATTTGCATATTGCATCACTCTCAGTTCATTCAGCAAATTTGAGCTGAAACCGGATTTAATTAAAGGTGCACCATAGATAAATCCTTAAAAGATTTACCTCAGTTACCAACAGAATGTTAAGAAACAGTTTTGACATAAGGTCTATGCCTAAGGCTAAGTTTTGTTTTGCATAGATATTTACTTAAAGAGGCTGTATGTAA
>OLKM01000026.1:240000-255438 GCA_900291075.1 Melanogrammus aeglefinus | reverse complement strand
GTGTGTGTGCTGTGTGTGTGTTGGTGTGTGTGTGGTGTGTGTGTGTGTGTGTGTGTGTGTTGTGTGTGTGTGTGTGTGTGTTGTGTGTGTGCTGTGTCTGTGTGGCATTGCTGTATCTTTATGCATGTATATTTGGTTGTCGGTGCCGGGACAACTGGTTCATTTGCATATTGCATCACCTCGATCATCATGCAATTTAGCTGAAACCAGGATTTTAATTAAAGGGTGCACCAACTAGAAATATCCTTAAAAGATATTTACATACAGTTACCGCAACAAGGAAGTTAAGAACTAGTTTTTTACATATAAGGTCTATGCCTAAGGCTAAGTTTTGTTTTGCATAGATATTTACTTAAAGAGGCTGTATGTAAGATATTTTATATGAAACTTAAATTTAGTAATCTACTCCATTTTATCTCTGTTACTGAAACAAGATGAGAAAAAAGCGGTTAAATATTATTTATTTTCACAACTCTGCCAACCAGTTTGTGAACGTTCTTATTCTGCTTCAAACACGACTAACTCACTGATGAAGGTTGTGTTCTTTTCGTGACACCTCATGACACCAGCAGCGATCTGTGGGTTGGACACTGGCAGTAAGTGAGTTTGGATGTGTGGAGCTCCATCTGGCTGCGACCGAGAGAGGGTCAAGCCTCCTTAGACATTAATAGTTTAAAAGCCACAATGCGAGTGGATGTGTGGGTGTGAACTGCTACGTCTCAGCAGCGGGTATTTTGATTTTCCGAAAGGGTCATGCCTCGGAAACAAGTTGTGTATAGCCATTGTGTGTGGCAAATTACATATACAACATCATTATTATTATATTATAACGCCTTTCCTCAGGGAGGAAACCCCGCACCCCTCCTCCTCACGCGTCCAACACTGTGTTTGTATTTGTTTCATATCTGGCAACACGGGATACTCACAGAATAGTGAATTCTGACTCAGAACAGGAATTTCCAAGGACAATGTACTGGCTGTGGCATTATTGTAGGAGAAGCCGTTGTTTTGACTCAGCGTGTGTCCTTTATCTTTTTTGACGTATGATTTTGTACAGTACAATTGTTTTATATCATACCTTTAGTGACCTGTCTCTCTCTCACACCCCCCCCCCCCCCCAGTAGAACCCAAAGCCCTTAAACTCACTTTGGTTGAAAACGCTTAAAAAAAAAGGGGAATTATGTACTGACAACAACCTCCCTGTGTTCTGTCTATGGGGACTGCCTTAAGAGAATAATGATGACGAAAAACCATTTAGTTCAACCCCACAAAGGCACAAAGTCTGAATAGTAACACAATATATTCAACAAAGTATAGCAGTGACAGCAGTGTGTCGACCATAACGATGTGTGACACGATTGACTGACGCAACAAGATAAATAATGTAATGTTGTCTCTTTCTGGGTCCTCTTCCAGGGACAGCAGCAGGGGTGGTACTTCCCTTCAAAGTGCCGGAGCTGACAATGTGTCCTCTTCTCTGGGTAACTCTGAAAAGGTGTCCGTGGACATCACCTCCGAAGAGGAGGACACCACGTGTAGGGCCTTGCCCCAGGCCTCTCTATGCCCCACCATGGCTTCCCTGGCTCAGCATAGCCCCGAGCAGCACTGGTCACAATCTTATCCCTGGGACCTCCAACGTGTGCTTCTTCTACAATCCCAGCATGTTAATGTGCGTTACATGACCTCAGTACAGGTTCTCAGTTGCCTATTTTCCAGCTTACTGAGAGAGAGGCAGCCTTACCTTGATTCATCACTTATAAAAATGTGACTTCTCGTACCAGTTGCAGAACGCCGTTTCAGGAGCTGATCTCCAACAGACGCTCCGCAGGCAGACAATTTGTAACAGATGTTCTCCCAGGGATTCCACTTTTTGCTCACGTGTGGGGTGGCTTTTCCTCCTCTGGGTCTGGTGTTTGTTCAATTGGAGAGTTTCTGAGCGAGAACATCAACAATTCACTCCTACGCTAGGCAGCTGACCCATCATGAGGGAGACGTTAAGAAAGATGTGGAAACGTCTGCAAAGGAGTCCGCATGCCGGCCCCACACCTGCATGCAGCCTTGTTTGCAGCACAAGCAACTTATTATTGGTGACTATCATAGTGAAATAGGGTGGAGATGGTTGGGTCTCTTTGTATTTTGTGTAACTAAGTTGAAAGGGTCAAATTGTTTTCTAAAATGTCAAGAAAAAAATGTCATTGTGTGCCCTTATAAGATACTTTTATGATACTGATAGAAACAAGAAATTAAAGCTGTGTATTATAACTGTTACCAAATGTCAATCTATTATTTGGGATAGGGATATGAGGTAAATGATGATGTAACTTGTTGTACCTTACACCATCAATTAAAAGTAGGAATTAATGAATTAATCCTAACACTTTCACTAAAGCCACTTACAGTCTTACAGATACGCGTCATCTAGGAGAAGGCAGGGGAGGCCGTCTTCCTAGAAGATACCAACAGGTAAACGTGGTCATTGGGGAGCCAACCAAGAACCTCTGACTTGGAGTCAAACAGTATTTTATTTATTTTACCCCTTGAGGAGAATATTATTGAGGTGATATTTTATTTTATTATTTCACTTGACAAAAACTGATGAGCAACAATTTCCCGATTTTATTCTGTGATCCTAAACCAACCCTTTCTGTTATGAGATGAAACCTGTTACCTGATAATGTGTTTCAGATGTTTATATTATAAGAATACAACTGTTACCTGATAAGGTGTTTCCAGATGTTTATATTATAAGAATACAAATGTTACCTTATAAGGTGTTTCCAGATGTTTATATTATAAGAATACAAATGTTACCTGATAAGGTGTTTCCAGATGTTTATACTTATAAGAATACAACTGTTAACTGATAAGGTGTTTCCAGCATGTTTCTGTCATCAGAAACCTTTTACCTGATAAGGTGTTTCCAGACGTTTCTCTTGTGAGAACTGTTACCTGATAAGGTGTTTCCAGATGTTTCTGTCATCAGAAACCTTTTACCTGATAAGGTGTTTCCAGGTGTTTCTGTAATCTTTTACCTGATGAGGTGTTTCCAGATGTTTCTGTAACCTTTTACCTGATAAGGTGTTTCCAGATGATTATGCTATGCTCTGCTCACCGGTCTCACAGCTAGACTGGCTCGAGCCTCTCCACCTGTACACCTGCAGACAAGTCGTCCAGAATGACCTTTGAGTGTGTTAATGTGTGTGTGTGTGTGTGTGTTGTGTGTGTGTGTGTGTGTGTTTGAGTGTGTGTGTGTGTGTGTGTGTGTGTGTGTGTGTTGTGTGTGTGTGTGTGTGTGTGTGTGTGTGTGTGTGTGTGTGTGTGTGTGTGTGTGTGTGTGTGTGTGTGTACTTGCGTGTGTGTGTGCGTGCCCAAGAGTACCCTGGCTGGACTTTCTATTTAGGGGCTTTATCCGTGTGACTTACAGGTCATTCATATGCAGGTCATTAGGAAGCAGATCGGGGTTATGGGGCATCTCGCTCTAGGATGCAAACAGGTCGACTGCAAACATTGGGGATGGAACCCAAAACCTTTCTATTGGGAGTCGAACACACCCTAGCCACTAGTCTATCTTATGCTTTACCTCTGGGCTGTAGCAGCTTTGGGAGTCAAGCAGGTTGAAGGTTCCTACCCCATCTTTGCCCGGCCAAATTTCATTTTACATTGAACGTGATTGTTTGTTGATGTTTTATTCCCACATCCTTTATTTAATTAAAGGGGCAGCGATCGTGGTAATATGTCTTATATGATATTGCAAATAGTAGCCCTTATCTATGGCATTTTGCTACTGTCACTAAATTGAGACCATAATTTCGAGGAAACCAAAATCCTCTGTCTCAACCAACTAGTTTGAACATTCTACTCTGCTCCGAATGGGAGTGGTGCTCTTTGTCGTGATGTCAAAGTGCCTTACCTAGGCACTTTGACAGTTCTGTCTGGGCAGCGGTTGATGTAGATGGCCGTGTCCAAAAGAGGGTTAAGCTTCTTGGTGAATGCCGAATTACATCTCTCATCATAACGCTCATAAAAAACGTTGAAACTAAGAAGAAAGTATCACAAAGTTGCCGTGGGTTGTAACCATGGGGATAACTCTTAGCTCAAGATGCCTTTTCTTAAATTGTTTCATTGTTTTATAATTCAAGCTGGAACCGACAGGTATTCACTTACACTTAAACCTGAATGCCGCCAGCTGTACTACCTCTGGATCTTCTCTCTTGCCTCTACTTAGTACAACACCATATATGGATATCTAGTTTTGCTACTACTGTTCCATGTTGGCCTTAAATTTGCTGGGACACATCTTAATCCAGGCTGTTAAAGCATGCTATAGTTTAACTTGTAATAGTGCCATCCTAGTCCTATTATGTTGTTTTTGTGTGTTTTGCTGTGTGCTTGGTTGATTTGTTGTTTAATTGATTAGATGGTTGGTTGGTTGGCTGCTATAGGCCTACTTAGTAAATTCATTAGTGAGTTAGTTGTGAGGTGGATTTTATTTGTTTTTTATTTGTTTGGTTTTGTTAGACCTTGAAAACAAACTTTCAGCAACATTTTTGGTTCACCAATAATAATAATCTGAAAACAGCCAGTGATTACACTTGGCGACTTCACGGTAAAATGGAGGTTAAAACAATGTCAGGCCACCCTGTTGATAATAATAATAATAAAAAATGGCGACTGTCTTGAATCCTCAAGCAGCATTTATAGTCGTGTTGCAGTATTATAGGCCGTTTTATAAGTTTGCTTTAGGCTCTGACTGTTTTATACATAGTCACCATATGAACGTATGAGGTCTGTAATCCAGAGGGGCGCGACGTGCAACAAATCACCTAATGAACCACTCATGAGGCCCATGGTTATGGCCTTGTGGGTTTGTGCTGGCTTGTAAAGTTCATCCATAGGCACTATAAATTAGGTTTCAATTCACCATGAGTAACAATTGAAGTAGATCATAGCTCAAAATGACCTAAACATACACATCTGTAGTCAATGCTTTGATGAACTTATCAATCAAATCCCATCCTGTAGCTAATATAGTCTACAAGTATCCCTACTTGCTGGGAGGGGCTTACTCTCACACTTTGTGACTCTCACCATCCTGGTGTCCATTGTAACTCGCTGCTACTGTTCCAAGACGTTGTTTTATTCATCCAATGCTATTTTAAGAAGGTCTCCATTAAGGAGTAATGTCGCCACCACTAAGAGCCAAAGAATATACTTCCAAATCAAAAAACCAAATAGCATATCATTGTATTGGCACATGATGATCTATAAAGTCAAGGAAACAATGTTAATTATAAACAAGCCACTTGCAATGAACTCTTTCTCATCGTGCTTCCGTTTGGTGTGTTGGTGGTGCTTTGCTCCTGCGACGTGAAAGCAAAGGGTGGCAGGTGGGTGTTGAGTTACATGGTGTGCACCTCACCATGGATTAGACTGGGATGGAGGAAGAATGGAGAGGATGCAGATCAAGCTGTGCCGGATGCACCTGGTACACATCACCATGGTTACTCTAGGGTGGAGAAAGAGAGAGGAGGACGCAGAGAGAGCGGCACGACATATACTGTCAGGTGGAGGATGGATGGCAGTGCCAGCCCCTGCTCTTCTCCACTGATGTTGATGTGTTCCCCTCTGACACACATATGCCCTGGAGGCCCTGCGGAGGAGAGTCCCTGCCTGGTGAGAGTGTTAGCATATGCTAATGTTACGACACAACCGAGTCACGGCTAAGAGTCAGCGGTGACTCGATGCCGCTGTCCACTTGCCACATGCATGAGAGAGAGAGAGAGAGAGAGAGAGAGAGAGAGAGAGAGAGAGAGAGAGAGAGAGAGAGAAAGAGAAGAGAGAGAGAGAGAGAGAGAGAGGAGAGAGAGAGAGAGAGAGAGAGAGAGAGAGGAGAGAGAGAGAGAGAGAGAGAGAGAGAGAGAGAGAGAGAGAGAGAGAGAGAGAGAGCAGAAACAGTCCAAGGCTACAGATTTAATCTAGTTGCTGTGGGTCATGTGATTAATGGTGGCCAGTGGCCAGTGGGTGCTGTAATTCATGGGTGCTGTGTGTATGTTATGGTCATGAAGTGTGTGTGTGTGTGTGTGTGTGTGTGTGTGTGTGTGTGTGTGTGTGTGTGTGTGTGTGTGTGTGTGTGTGTGTGTGTGTGTGTGTGTGTGTGTGTGTGTGTGTGTGTGTGTGTGCAGGTGTGTGCGTGCGTGTGTGTGTGTGTGTGTGTGTGTGTGTGTGTGTGTGTGTGTGTGTGTGTGTGTGTGTGTGTGTGTGTGTGTGTGTGTGTGTGTGTGTGTGTGTGTGTGTGTGTGTGTTTATAAGTGTGTGGGAGGCTCCTATGGGAAATCTCTCAAACCTATCCAGTCCCTTTTCAAAATGAACCCCTCCCCTATCAAAGGACTCTACTGCAACTGAACCAAATTGTCAAATGTCACCAGTATATAAGGGGTGTTTAAATGTAACGGCTAAATCTTTGATTTGAAATGGAACGAGTGCATGACAGTATTTTTTTATGTAACCAGTACATCACAGTGTTTCCAAATGTAACCGGTACATCACAGTGTCTCTAAATGAAGATGGTAAACCATAGTGGTGTTACACTTACCAGTACATCACATTGGTGTTAAATGTAACCAGGACATCACAGTGTTTATACATATACCCAGTACATCACAAATTTCTAAATGTAACCGGTACATCAGTGTTATCAAAGTTATCAGTAAATCACAGTGTTTTTAAATGAAGATGTTACACCACAGTGTTGTTAATTATAACAGGTTGATCACAGTGGTGTCAAAGTTGCTGTAGGTAAGATTTAAGAGTTATAATTTGAAAGCAATTAGTAAACAACGCCATAGCCTTCCGACAGCTATTAGTGAGTGAAATGCGCTTTGAGATATCCACTCTGGTTTACTGCCCCTTCGATTTTAGACTGCCCCCAGTACTGTCTGACCACTCAGGGCACCTCCTCCCTAATTGCCTTATTGTGTTAGAGTTGCATTGTCACATCATGCAATTGATGAATGGAGCCTAGCCTAACATTATCCGGGGCTGAGTCAAAACGTCCGACATCAAATCAACTATCAGTGCAATGCATTACCATTAATGCATGTGCGGTCGATCTCCGGTGGTGAATCAAACTTCCTTCTGACGGCATAGACTTCCGGTTGACGATAGGTGTTTACCTCACGGCGTCGGGAGATGACCTTTGAGCAGCTGTTCCACCTGTCCCTCCACCCTCCCCCACCCCAGCGGAGCTGCAATGCTGGCCCCACAACCCCCCCCCCCCCGCACCACCACCACCACGTCCCCCTCACATCCCCCTCACATCCTCCCCATCTGTTCACGGCATCACACCATGCATTCTGAAGGGAAACAGCACAGACCCAACAACACCATATGGGTTTATGGGCTGCATGCATACATCTTACAAACAGAATGCAATGGGACAGTGATTGATCGGCTATTTTGTCCTGTGATTTACATAAGCGATCGACAATGTCAGATCCTCCACAGATTGTGTTCCGACTGCAAATAGACTCACAGCAGCTCTGGTCTAGATGTGGGGTTGTGGATGAATCTTAAAAGTTCAGAAGGGATTAGGAATGTTGAAATCACATTCCTCGCTTCCCACACGTACAGGTAATGATTAATCCCAGTGCCATCGATCCCAGCAGTGCTCATTATCTCCAGAACCACAAGGACACCGTGATGAGACCTTGATATCGACGCCTCTATTCAGAGATCCCTTGCGAAGAGAGACACACTGTTTTTCCTGGGTGCCCTTGAGGGTGAAAATGCTCCCAGGAGGAATCGACACTCAATCAATACTTGGAAAAAAGCAAGAACTTGAGAGCCGTGGGTCAGCCAACAATGAGAAGCCCTTCGGTTTGTTTGATCAGCTCACCATGTTTATAATCGCAAATAGGGCCCTAACATCATCTTCCCTTCTGAAACATGTAGGCTAAGAGCCAAATCAAAATAGAAAGAACAATTACACATTGAGCACACAAGAAGGAATTTGACAAGTGAGTTGTAGTAATATCATAGCAATATTATTTATATACTATTATATTGCCTTCAGATTACATACAATATTTTGATCTCTGGATGGTGGCCATAGGTAGACAGTTTGGATATATATAGGCCTACATCTACTTAGAGCACTTCAAACAGATTAAAGCAACAAGGTCTAAGGGTGAATGAGAGAGTGTGCGTGTTACCCAAAGTAAGACACATGTGGCTATCTATCAGTAAGGCATGATACAAGCTCTGTTATTCTCACTTTAAGACCTGATGTAAATCATGTGTTTCTCGATACAAGTGTTAGTCCTGCTTATCTCGCTATGTACGAAGCTTCTTTGGCAGCTAATTGGCTGTTCAGATCGAGAAATATGGATAACTATGGCAGATATTTATTTGCCAAGATTTATGGATAGGCCAACATAATATAGTGATTTTCCTTGATACAGTTTTCAAAAAAAGACGTTGCACAATCATCATCATCATCATCATACACGTCTTGAATACGCTCACTGAACGCAATGCACTTTTAATTATAGATCACGACGTGCGCGCAGTTCAAAGGTCCTTTAAATTATAACAAACCTACGGAATTGAATTCACCACACGATTACCTCCGACCCTCCCATCAGAAGCCCCTTCCCCACCTCTGTGTCGCTCTGTCTCGCTGTGCATATCCCTCCACCGCTCTGTCAATCTAGCTGGCTCTGCCCAGAGCGCCTATCCCCCCTGTATGTGTGTGCGTGTGTGTGTGTGTGCGTGTGCGCGAGCGTGTGTGGTGTTTGTGAGTGTGTGTGTGTGTGCGCGCGTTCGTGCGTGTGTGTCTCTCGCTCATTCTCTCTCCTCCTATCCCGGTGTCACACTCTCCCTCTCGCTCTCTCGTGCTTCTGCTCGACCGAACGCACGCTCTGCTTCCCTCCTTCTGAAACCTCCTTCCTCAAACACGCGCAGCTGTACAGTTCGACCGCGCAGCGTCGCCGTGCCGCCGCGGTTCCCCCGTCAGTCACGCACGCCTCCTCATTAGTTGTCCACACGGACGCGGTAAAGAAACGCTACTTTTTTTGAGGGTGAAGCGAGCCAAAACACAATGACCTGGTCGCCGACACCAAGACCGGCAACAAACCAAACTGGACGTGGATCAGCCAATCTATTCTGAGCACTAAGGAGCTTAGGGAGTCGGTGTAGTAGGCATGGGCTGTTGCTGCCTCTACTGCTGCGGTGGTGCTGGTGGTGCTGGCGGTGGTGGTGGTTGTGGCATGGTGAGGGTACCTAAGCCTCCTCGCGCGCTCCGTGTGTCTCCTGTGTTCTGTCACTTCTTCAGACATGGCGTCTAGGTGCTGAAGAGGAAGCGTTTGCTGCTGCTGCCGGAGGTCCCCTCCAACGTGGACGGATGAGTGACAGGGGTCGACAGGAGCAACCACAATAACAACAACAACAACAACAACAACAACAATAAAAGCATCATCAGCAACAGCCCACCGGCGAATGAATGGTCGGCTAGGCTGCTTCTGTGGCGCGCGGAATCCTGGGAGGAGGAGGAGTAGTAGTAGTTGTCATAGTAGTAGTAGTAGAAGTACAAGTACAGTAGAAGTAGTAGTAGAGGTAGTCTAGCAGTGGACCAACATGAAGTACCAGAAATATATAACGGTGATGCAGATGGCCATGGGGGTGACAGCCTCAAACAAAGACTGCCTCCCGGTTAAAAGGCAACTGTGGTGAGTCTAGTAAATTAATTTAATGTTTGAGTGTGTGTGTGTGTGTGTGTGTGTGTGTGTGTGTGTGTGTGTGTGTGTGTGTGTGTGTGTGTGTGTGTGTGTGTGTGTGTGTGTGTGTGTGTGTGTGTGTGTGTGTGTGTGTGTGTGTGTGTGGTGCACACGTTTGCACGTTTCCAGATACAAATGCGCGCGCGTGAGCGTATTGTTTATAGAGTCCAGGGGAAAGAAAGTATTGTTTTTTTGTTATTTCTTGTGATGGAGAGGGACGAATCAAGAGAAGGTGGATGGACACCTCTCTCTAAAAGCAGAATCGGTTTGGTTAGTTAGATGTTTGCGGAAGTCCGCCCCCTCTCTCTCTCTCTTCTCCGGCTCACTGGATGATGATGTGGAACGTCACTCGGACGGTCCGTCCATCCAACCTCTCTCTCTATCTGTCCATCTATCTATCAGCGTCTCTTTTTGTTCGTGAGTGTGTGTGTTTCAGCGTGTGTACGAGGCATGTGACGGTGCTTTGGTGAAGAGACGCTTCAAATGGATAGGCGGCAAGCAGGCTTGTGGTTTATTCACGGCGTGTGTTAAGGCTATACAGAAACACACACCAGGTGGGACGAATGGAATTCGACCTATAATTAAAAAAACGACCTGCATCTACGTTGATTTAAAGTTTAAACTATAGAAACATTCAGAAGATATGGTTGGTTATGGTTTGCATGTCTTTCTGGCACATATGCATAATTCTTATTATTGTTTGTAATAGTTAAAGTATGCGGAATATATGAGTTAAAGTATGCGAGTCAGTTGTCAATAGTCCCGAAAAAGGGTCTGCTGTGTGTGTGTGTGTGTGTGTGTGTGTGTGTGTGTGTGTGTGTGTGTGTGTGTGTGTGTGTGTGTGTGTGTGCGTGTGTGTGTGTGTGTGGTCGGTGTGCGTGTCTGTCTGTTTTTGGACCGTAGCCGTGTGACTAATTTCTTCAATCGTTCAGGTCACCAGTGTGGGCGAGCGCGCGTTCGTTCATGTGTCGGGGGTTCCCGGCTAATTTAATCTACACTCTAATAATTCGATCGGATTTTATGTGATTTCGTCTCATTTCATCTCATTGACCAGCAATACACTGTTTACTACTCGCGCGCCGCGCATCTGCAATCAGCAGGCCAAGAACCTGCTGCTTCTGCTGCTGCTGCTCGGGCTGGCTCGGCTGCGCTCGGCTCCACTCCCGACTCCAAACATCAACGTCTCTCCACCTGGTTCACTTTTGCTTCAGTTGCTGGCATTGATGCAGAATTATGTCTCCCTGAATTATGTTCTCAATTTTTTCTGTTGTCGTTTTTCATCAGCCATGGTTATCTATGAAAGTCTATCAATTATCTCAATTGATAGAGCAGAGGTTTTTTTTCTGTAATATTCAATGGAATAGTGTTTCATAATTAATTATTAATTGTGTTATATCGGCAGGCCTAAAACGTTGTTATGTTGTGAATATATCAATGGAATAGTGTTTCATAATTAATTATTAATTGTGTTATATCGGCAGGCCTAAAACGTTGTGACGTTGTGAATGCACCTAACATGTGCTCCCTTGTGATCTATATCAATAACCAGCTGGTCAGACTGAGGGTCTCTGCCTGGAGAAGCAGATGCTGGTTGATTGGGTTATTTTAATGAACGCAGGATGATTCCTCAGGAGAACGCTCTAGGGCATGTCCCTACACACCTCACCCTGAGTGCTCTCTGGGTGTGACCACGGCCCATTGCGGTGGGTGTGTGTGTGTGTGTGTGTGTGTGTGTGTGTGTGTGTGTGTGTGTGTGTGTGTGTGTGGTGTGTGTGTGTGTGTGTGTGTGTGATGTGGTGGTGTGTGTGTGTGTGTGTGTGTGTGTGTGTGTGTGTGTGTGTGTGTGTGTGTGTGTGTGTGTGAGAGAGAGAGATAGACAGTATGAGCGCTTTCAGCTATCATTAACATTTTTCTTTGAAAAGTTCTGTGCGTGCATGTGAGTGTACGTGGTTGCATGCATGTGTGTGTGTGATTGTGGTTGTGTGTGTGTGTGTGTGTGTGTGTGTGTGTGTGTGTGTGCGCGTGTGTGTGTGTGTGTGTGTGTGTGTGTGTGTGTGTGTGTGTGTGTGTGTGTGTGTGTGTGTGTGTGTGTGTGTGTGTGTGTGTGTGTGTGTGTGTGTGTGTAAGCGTGTCTGAGGTTCTGAGAGAGAAAGTGGTGCAAGGCAGTGTGTAAGTGGGTACTAGCACGTAAGGTTTATACTTAAAGTGGTTAGCACAGGATTATACTTAAAAGCTATGCTAACACTGGAGGGGGTCAGAAACTTCATTCAGGAGAGTCCTCCCTAAGTCTCTCCCTCTGTTTGGTAGGACACGGTCGGTTCCCCTGGCACTACATTTGTTACAGGGGATGGTGTGGTTGTTATGGTGGAAGGTTTGGTTGCTATGGAGGATGGGGCTGGTTTTTATGGAGGATGGGTGGTTAGTTGGAGGGATGGTCTGATTGTGATCTAGGACCGTGTGGCATTTATGGAGGATGGGGCTGGTTGCTATGGAGGCTGGGATGGGATGTGGTTGTTACGATGTACGGTCAGAATGGGCTCGTTGTTATGGTGGAAGGTGGGGTTGCTAGGGAGGATAATAAGGTGTTGTGGTAGTATTTAGAAGAGGTGTTGATGGGGCATAGTATGATTGTTAAATCTTGCATGTGAAGGAGGAGAATGTTTGTGATTGTGGTGATAGATGACAACCATTGCACTATTTGAGCTTTATCGAAACACTAGTTCTCTGCCCTTTGCTCTGTACCTCTTTCTCACACAAACATACACACACACACAAACACACACACACACACACACACACAAACACACACACACACACACACACACACAAACATGCACACAAACAAACACAGACACACCAAGCCGCCCTTGTCCATTTCAATGTACCATGGATAATGTTAGGCTAACTGACCGTTAGTGTACATTAGTTACAGGGTAGACTCTCTCGATCTCGCTCTCGCGCTCTCTCTTGCGCACTCTCTTGCTCTCTCTTGCCCTCTCTCTCTCTACCTGAAGTCAAAAAGCCTTTTCCTCTTAAAGACAAAGAGTGAAATGTGGAAACCTGAGACCACAGTGTGTTACTCTCCCAACCTGCTCTGTCCTCTCTACTGGACATGTGTGTGTGTGTGTGTTTGTGTTTTTCTGTTTGTGTGTGTGTGTGTGTGTGTGTGTGTGTGTGTGTGTGTGTGTGTGTGTGTGTGTGTGTGTGTGTGTGTGTGTGTGTGTGTGTGTGTGTGTGTGTGTGTGTGTGTGTGTGTGTGTGTGTGTGTGTGTGTGTGTGTGTGTGTGTGTGTGTGTGTGTGTGTGTGTGTGTGTGTGTGTGTGTGTGTGTGTGTGTGTGTGTGTGTGTGTGTGTGTGTGTGTGTGTGTGTGTGCTTTTGTGTGTCCCTTAGGGATTCACATGTTGTGACTTTGGGCAAAATGGTTGTAATCTGCTCTGAGAAGGTTTATATCACTAAAGGGAACAGATTACACAGCTTTATCCAAAACTGCCTCCACCCTGTGTGTCTGTGTGCATCCTCGGTGTGTGTGTGTGTGTGTGTGTGTGTGTGTGTGTGTGTGTGTGTGTGTGTGTGTGTGTGTGTGTGTGTGTGTGTGTGTGTGGTGTGTGTTGTGTGTGTGTGTGTGTGTTGTGTGTGTGTGTGTGTGTGTGTGTGTGTGTGTGTGTGCGTGCGTGTGTGCATTTGTGTGTGTGTGTGTGTCAGTGTTTTGTGTTGTGTGTGTGTGTGTGTGTGTTTGTGTGTATGTGTGTTGTGTGTGTGTGTGGTGTGTTGTGTGTGTGTGTGTTGTGTGTGTGTGTGTTTGTGTGTGTGTGTGTGTGTTGTGTGTGTGTGTGTGTGTGTGTGTGTGTGTGTGTGCCTGGGGAAATTGAGGTGCTACAGGACAACTCTTAAATGGTAGCTTGACTTTAGAATATGGGTACAATAATTTACCATTCATTAACATTAGTTAATTCAGTATTAAGCTTGCCTAACATGAAACAAGCTATTCATTAACAGTTAACTAATGTAATTAAATACTAATTTACTAAAATGTCTTGTTTACTAATGGGGTCCATGTTAATATCGGTAAAGTTGTTCATGTTAACTAAGGCATTAATTTATTTATAATTTATCAGAGTTGGGATTAAACCTACTTAACCGTATTAATAAACATGAACACCATGAGTATATGATTGCTAGACCATTAGTTAACTATCAATGAACTGTAAGTTCATTGTTAGTTAATGCTTGCTGCATTAGCTTATGTTAATTAATGGTTAATTAGTGTACCCTTATTGTAAAGGGTTGCTACTTAGTTAGATTAAGATTTAAGCCGTGGCATCAACACATCTGCCTCTTCCACAGAAAGGTGCTGAACACCACAGACTCAGGAAGTAAAGTATAATAACTAACAGAAAATGTACTCTTTATTTCAGGATATATTACAGATTAGTTTTTTTTGTATAACTATACTATTACCTTCTACATAAGACTGACACTCGCTGCCAAAAAATAGCCATTGCAAGTCTTGAAATGTATCAAATCACATGTTATGGACATAACAGCTTCACTTCTATTTTTGCTTGAGTATATATCTGATCACGTATCATGGCATCATATTTCGCACTGCTGTGTTCGATCCCTCCACAGCCTACATGTAAGAATCCCTGAACAAGATGCCCTACTCTCTATCTTCTCCTTAATGGTCTCTAGCAGAATCCATGCTCCCTGTGTTAGCACACATACTGTAAGTGTAGACTCAAAGATTCACTAGAACATATAATCAATGTAATGTTTTGCTGTGATTAGTGTAATGCTACAGCATAGCTCAGAGGGCTGAATGTGATCTGTAATAGGATCTGTAATCTATGCTTCAGTACGCGGTGATCAGAGCTAACATGAGGTTCTTTTCCTACTGGTTTTACAAGTGCCAACTGTTGCCAGGGTCACCCAGGCCGCGCCCATCCTACCCCCTTCTCCCCCACTCCTCCCCCCAGTCAGAGAGCAGACAGGAAACAGTCATGACTTTTAAAATGTGTGAGTCACACACTGTGAGCCCCTGGTGAGTCCTCTCTGTCACTCCGGCTCACCGCGGCCTGACAGAACAGATATCCCTGCTGGCATCAACGACAGATGGACAGACGCAAGATAGAGGGGACAGACAGGGACACAGACTGGGACCCACTTTTGTTCAAACAGGACCAACCAAATGCTTTTACCTCCATTTTGATTTGTGTCTGCATAATATTCATAGCCAAAGGATTTATCGATTTAGAGACAGGGATGGAGCTGTGATGTCTTGTGTTTTAATGGAATTTTACACTCAATGTAATTGGCCGGGAGCTGCTCCCACGCTTGCATGCATTTGTGTGTGTGTGTGTGTGTGTGTGTGTGTGTGTGTGTGTGTGTGTGTGTGTGTGTGTGTGTGTGTGTGTGTGTGTGTGTGTGTGTGTGTGTGTGTGTGTGTGTGTGTGTGTGTGTGTGCCTGTGTGTATGTGTGTGTGTGTGTGTGCTGTGTGTGTGTGTGTATGTGTGTGTGTGTGTGTGTGTGTGCTGTGCGTGTGCCTGTCCCTGTGTGTGTGTGTGTGTGTGTGTGTGTGTGTGTGTGTGTGTGTGTGTGTGTGTGTGTGTGTGTGTGTGTGTGTGTGTGTGTGTGTGTGTGTGTGTGTGTGTGTGTGTGTGTGT
>OLKM01000026.1:232500-235000 GCA_900291075.1 Melanogrammus aeglefinus | reverse complement strand
GTGTGTGTGTGTGTGTGTGTGTGTGTGTGTGTGTGTGTGTGTGTGTGTGTGTGTGTGTGTGTGTGTGTGTGTGTGTGTGTGTGTGTGTGTGTGTGTGTGTGTGTGTGTGTGTTTTTGTCCCAGGGTTACCCAAGACGATGGCGACACCGCCTCCATGGCCCCACATCCTGACGACATGGACGGGCCCCAGGGGGCCTCGTCCACCTTGTCCCTGCCCATGAGCCAGGGCAAGCCCTCTCTGCGACGGATCAAGGGCCGAATACACCGCAGCAAGAGCCTGGACAGCATGGACCTGCTGGACTCGGTACGTCCTCCCACATCTCACCCTCCAAAAGACCCACTAGTCACTGGCAACCACCAGCTACTGGCAAACCACTAGTCACTGGTAACCACCAGCTACTGGCAAACCACTAGTCACTGGCAAACCACTAGTCACTGGTAAATCACTAGTCACTGGCAAACCACTAGTCACTGGTAACCACCAGTCACTGGCAAAGCACTAGTCACTGGTAAATCACTAGTCACTGGCAACCAACAGTTACTGGCCACAACCAGTCACTGACAACCACCAGTTACTGGCAACCACTAGACACTTGTAACCACCAGTCACTGGCAACCACCAGTCACTGGCAACCACTATTCACTGGCAATAACCAGTTACTGACAACTACCATTTACTGGCCACAACCAGTCACTGGTAACCAGCAGTTACTGGCAACCAGCAGTCACTGGCAACCACTAGTCACCGGCAACAACCAGTCACTACGGCTACTATGCACGCGTAATCACCAGTCCCTAGCAACAACAAGTCACTCTGGCCACTAGACACTAGCAAGCACTTGTCACTGGCAACCACAGATTGTTGTCATAAAGGCTAATATGTGCTTCCTAGATATGTGCTCATGTGCACATATCCAATGTTATTGTATAAATTATTCCATGTGTTTTCATTCATTTTCATTTCTGTTATTTTGGTGAATACTGGGGGCAGGATAGTAGTGGTTTGACTCCCGGTCAAAAATGTTCTGGGTTTGCTCCCTCATGTCTCTCTGATCTTCGGGATAGGAGTTCACTGTAAACAATAGCAAACAGTGGGGGAGTTTAACTCAAAGAGGTAGGAATTCCATTGCTTGGCTGCTGTGGAGCGTGCACTGTAAGACATGTTCAACTCTCTCGAGTGGTTTTACTCCCAGAGAAATGTGAAGCACCAATGTTAATCACTCTTAAAGAAGTCAACGATAATGAGAGTTGCTGCAGAGAGAAAATAGATCAAGTCAACTAACGGAACTATGGCATTTTCAGTGAATCTGAAGATTTGTTTCTCTAAGCCCCTTGGAAGGGGCATCTGCTCAGCAGGTGGTCCACGACAGCCAGAGGGAGAAGTGATTGATTTAGATCAACTTGTTTATGAATATATGTTCAGAAACAAGCGTTTCTTCTTCTTCTTTAGCTAATAAAAGCAAGCAAGGAGACTCACTGTTTCCTGCGGGTTGAGGTCATCGCCTGTGTTTTATGGATGTGGAGCTGAAATTGTTGTGCGTTGGTTATTGAACGTTGCGACCTGACCATGGGGCTGGCCTTGTACTTTTGTTGCTTTGGTTGTACTGCACCACACACAGGCACACATTCACACATGCACACACACACACACACACACACACACACACACACACACACACACACACACACACACACACACACACACACACACACACACACACACACACACACACACACACACACACACACACACACACACACACACACACACACACACACACATGCACACACACACACACATGTAGACACGCATGCACACATAGACATATACACACACGTACACACACACATACACACACGGCACACAAAGATAAGACATGTACAGGTGTACACCCACACCACACCAGACTACCTAATTGTTGATGTGTCCAACACAAGCATATTCTGACCAACCCTTTCGTCAAATTGATGGTAGGTTTTAGCGGAAAACCTCACTTTGTGTTTTAATGGCAAATCTGCTTAGCAGAGTTCGACTCCATTAGCCGCGACAGCATCAGCACCACACAGAGAACTCTGAACCCTGTTTTAAATCCACTTTAAACTCATTTAACCTTGCTGCCATTTTGGTCTGGTGCATATGAATATTAATAGTGGCTGCTGATGAAACATACAGATGCCAACTTTTAATAGCACGACGGGCCATGCACACACACAAACAGACACACAGAGACACACACACACACACACACACACACACACACACACACACACACACACACACACACACACACACACACACACACACACACACACACACACACACACACACACACACACACACACACACACACACACACACACACACACACACAACACATAAACACAAACAGACACACACACTCATACACAGAGTAGCCGTTAGTTACATCATCTCTGCCCGGTTCACAGACAATCCCTGTTTAACACATTCCATATGTCTCTCCATATGAGTGGTTTGCTC
>OLKM01000026.1:215000-227500 GCA_900291075.1 Melanogrammus aeglefinus | reverse complement strand
TTCAACTGTGAGCAATATCACTTTTCTATTTGACTTGACCTAGTTTAGTTTATTTATTTGACTAAAGCTACCCTACTTTTATTGTTATTCTACTTGCCCCTTGTGTTAACGTTTACTCCTTATAAATGTTCAATTTTTTATTTATTCTTAGATTGTTAAAAAAATGTAATCAATCTCTGGCACAAGCGTTTTCTTCTGGGATAAGTTCCATCTTATCTCAAATTGTGGTCTCTTCAGCAACAGAGACATTAAACCCCCAGCCTTCTGCTCTGTGAGATACCAGAGCCTGCATCTACTGGTGGCATGTTGTATTGATTGACTTGTCCGTCGACTGCATCGTGCCTATCAATGGAAGAGACTTGGGGCTGGTGATTGAATGATTGGTGTTTGATTTATCGCTCTCCTGTGCACTACCAGGGGCTCACGTCAGGCCACCACGTCACATCAATTTATCCTGCTGCAGCATGGATGAATAAAATCGACTTTCCAAAGTCACAAGGCTCACGTGTTGATCCTATTATCCACATTTTCAACCGTCAAATGAAAAACAGGGAGCATCAATACTATACTGGCCATTTCCTATGCTTTGTGATCACTTCCTCTTTCCTCCATTAATATCATTTATTCATATTTCCTTCGTGTGTCCATATTTAATCCTGATTGAGTGGAGACAGAGCAGAATGGGTGGAACGACGAAATTGATGCAAATGTATATTTTACATGCCGAGAAAGTTATTTGAATATAAGTGAAAATTTAGTCTGACAGTGACATTGACAGTGAGAGAGAGAGAGAGAGAGAGAGAGAGAGAGAGAGAGAGAGAGAGAGAGAGGAGAGAGAGAGAGAGAGAGAGAGAGAGAGAGAGAGAGAGAGAGAGAGAGAGAGAGAGGGAGAGGGGAGGGAGAGGGAGAGGGAGAGAGAGAGAGAGATAGAGGTTTGAATGGGTGATGGAGAGGACGTGTGTGTGATGGATGGATGAAAGGTGTGACCGCGGGGCCCATAGCGCTTCGATTAGATGAAGATATTGTGCTTCCTGTAGCAGGAAGTGGTCGAATCACCTTATAACTCACCCAGGAGACAGAGGGAGAGAGAGGGATATAAACTGTGTATGTGTCCACTCCTGCGTACGTGCCTTCACACGTGTGTGTGTGTGTGTGTGTGTGTGTGTGTGTGTGTGTGTGTGTGTGTGTGGTGTGTGTGTGTGTGTGTGTGTGTGTGTGTGTGTGTGTGTGTGTGTGTGTGTGTGTGTGTGTGTGTGTGTGTGTGTGTGTGTGTGTGTGTGTGCGTGCATCCATCATGCTTTCCATGTGTATTTGTGTTGTAAGTTGGCAGGTTATGGTGTAGTAGAAAGCTAATTTCTTTCTAAACAATCCGCCCACTAAACGCTGGTGTGTTATATAAACAGGGGCACTGGATGAACCCTACTGCTGGAGAGCTCATTAAGGCTGTATATAATTAAAGAAATCAACTTTGAAATTCATTTATGCTTTGTCTTTTCATAGGATATCAATTACATCTTCCATTAGAAATGTGCATTCTTCTAGAAAATGTTCTGGATCCATTAAATGTTCTCTGTAGAAACTACAGTATGTTATTGATTTATAATCAATGTCATTGTTCATAAATGTGATCAACTAAACTTTGCCAATTAAGTCCAAGTACTTATATGGGAAATCAAAATTCTTATCCATCACATGCAATCATCACCCCTGTCTCTTTAATTTTGTATAGCCTTCACACACTAATGCTTTTAATTAGGTCTAATATAGGCAGGTCACACCTTCTTTAATCTAATGTTTCACAAACAGAGCGACTAAGACTGAGCATGTTCCCCCAGGCCATCAGGAACATCAACGCCAACCCCACCAGTGCCCCCTTCGAGTCACTCACACACACTCTCTGACACTGACAATTTCACAGGACACTACCGGTATCTGACAGACATGGGACATTCTATACAGTCAATTATTTTTACACTGTTTCTATGCTGCGATAGCATAGTAATGCATTTCTTATTGATATTTACTATTTATTACTTTTTAAATATGTTTTAACTTTTATCTTTTTGTCTTATATTGCACTGCTTCTGCGGCACTGTCACTTTTACATTTCACTGCATACTTGTATGCATGTGACAAAGAAAACTCTTAAAATCGTTTGCCGGATGCACGCGTTTCCACGATTAGACTACTTTGTTCAAAGTCTTTGAACCAGTTTTTAGTCCACTTATGTCTGCAAAGTGTCTTTTCTCTTTGATCTACTTCAGCTTTTCTGTTTTGCTGTCATTGTTGGATTGAATACAATGTTGAATTCAAAACGCATCTCGTTGAGTTGTCTCTTTAACTCTGAGAAGTCTTTCTGTTCTCACTATCTGCTCTGCACTCCGTTTACCCCTTGGGGCTATATAACGTGTATCAAATCAACTCAAACAACTGTCTGTCATGTCTTTTAGAAACTTTGTTCAGCAATCCCACGGTTGTCCCATGGTGTGCTTTGATCGATCTCTCTGGTACCTCACTGGTACATGGCTTTTGTCACGGCTAGCCTAGGGGGGGAATGGGCCAGGATCATGAAGAGTCACACCACTATGTATACGAGTGCCTGCTGAAACGACTAAAGGCCAACGCCAACGAAGAGTGTACGGGCCGCTGTCTGTTAACACGGTGACACGGCTTGTCCCTGGTCCTCCACTGGCTCTGGAGTTTCCTCTTCCTCTCCCTCCCTCCCTCCCTCCCTCACCCACGACTCCCCCGTATTCTCTCCCAAGCCTTTACGTAATGACCCCCCCCCCCCCCCCCCCACTCTCTGACCTCACAGCCGACTCCTCCTCCCACCGCTGTGCATTTGTAATGTCATTAAAGAAGGACGTGGCGGCGGCGGTCGATGTGGATGCTCTGATCTATGACTTCACAGAGCTGCTGGTGGGCAGGGTGACACCACGCTACACCAGGCTCCCCTGGGGAATGATATCATCACTCACGCCCTGGCCTGGGAGTGTGTGTGCACATGTGTGTGTGGTACATGGGTGCATGCCTGTCTCGGAAAAAAGTGCTGTGTGTGCATGTGTGTATGTATGGGGCTTTCTGTGTGTGAGTGTGTGTCTGTGTGTGTGTGTGTGTGTGTGTGTGTGTGTGTGTGTGTGTGTGTGTGTGTGTGTGTGTGTGTGTGTGTGTGTGTGTGTGTGTGTGTGTGTGTGTGTGTGTGTGTGTGTGTGTGTGTGTGTGTGTGTGCGTGCACGCGCACGCGTGCGTATGTCTGTGTGCACGTGCATTAAACGGGCCATTTAGGAGTCAGCTTGCGGCCATGTCTCCATCTGCATACATTATAGAGGTGTGTGTGTGTGTGTGTGTGTGTGTGTGTGTGTGTGTGTGTGTGTGTGTGTGTGTGTGTGTGTGTGTGTGTGTGTGTGTGTTGTGTGTGTGTGTGTGTGTGTGTGTGTGTGTGTGTGTGTGTGTGTGTGTGTGTGTGTGTGTGTGTGTGTGTGTGTGTGTGTGTGTGTGTGTGATATTAGTATGGACAGCAGCACTCTGTCCTCACCATGATATTGACATCCAATCGGAGTCTGCAGGGTCAGCAATTCACGTGCAGCCGGGTGGGGGTGGGGGGGCGTGAACCGTTACCACAGTGACAGGCCACATGCCCTTTATCCCAGTTACAATCCGTACTTTATCAGGGTCACAGTCTGGGCCTTATCACAGTTACGGTCTGTGCTTTTTTCTATTTTATTTGGATGTTGTATATTGCATATTTTCTTTCTTGGCATTCAGTCTGTTGAAAACAAAGGAAGAATTTCCTTGTATGACCGAGAACATGTTTCTTATTGTGCATATGACAATACACTTTGAACCTTGAATCTTTATCACAGTTGAGGTCTGACCTTTATTCCTATTGACAATATGTACTTGATCAGGGTAACAGTCTGTGCTTCATCACAGTTACAGTTTGACCTTCAGCACAGTTACAGTCTGTCCTATATCACAGTTACAGACTGTCCTATATCACAGATACAGTCTGTCCTATATCACAGATACAGTCTGTCCTTTATCACAGATACAGTCTGTCCATTATCACAGTTGCAGTCTGTCCTATATCACAGTTACAGACTGTCCTGTATCACAGTTACAGTCTGTCCTATATCACAGTTACAGTCTGTCCTATATCACAGTTACAGTCTGTCTTTTATCACAGTTACAGTATGACATTTATACCATCTATAAGCATTCTATCACAAAAAGTGAAGTTTCAGAGGCCTTCACCCCAGCTCAACTCACAGTATCACGGTATGCTAATGCCTGGGGGCCTGACATTAACAGTATCGTTTGTCCCTTGACCCCCAGGGACTAGGATGAAGCTGACTCTTTCTGCTGTAGAGTAGTGGTTTAATGTTCGACTTTAGTTTCATCCGCCAGGACACTTTTTGTATGAACATTAAACGCTCATTAATAAAGTGATAACATTGCGAAGATATTAATCCCAAAAAGGGAAATGAGTGTGTCACCGCAGAAAGTACAGGATATCAGTTTAATTTTCAAGAGATTAATCATTTCCAAAACAATATCAGAAATAAATACACTGATATGTGACCATATAATAGAAATGGAGATGCACAAATAAATGTATTAAAGACAGTAGATATTGACAGTATATGCTATATTATTAAAACATTACATTATTGATCATTAAACGCCATATAAGCCATTCGGTCGAAGCCTTTATAAAAGATGTCAATACCAGTGCATACATTAATCACCATGGGTTACTCCAATGGGAATCAAACCCATAACCCTGGCAGTGGTAATACAAGACAGGTACCAGAGTTAGAAAAAGCAGATAGTGTTGCTATTTTGCTCTTAGTTTTTTTCAATTGCTTGAACACATTTTGCAACATTTGGCTCATTGTGTCAAAACTCAACACACAAGCAAATAAGACACAACACTGGGAAATAAACCCTTCACATCTATGTCAAATTGACTATCGAAACCTAACAATTCTTTGTAAAAATGGCACTCTGATGACAAAATGATGCACACTTGCATCATATGAATACACTTTCAGATCAGCAGCAACACACTTGTCTACTTTATATGAAACACTGCAGTCTTTCATGTTCACTGTTTTTATCCAGTTCCACAGAGGGCACGTTTTCACCACAACCAAAAGATCAAATACTAAATATTGTTCATTGCAGTACTGTACATTTCAGTGCAGTAAATACAGTTTGAGCAAAAATACTACTACTACTATAAACACAGAAAAACATGGCAATTGTACGTGGGTGGGCTTATGGATCCTTAATGTTTTCTCCCGCTAAGCATCGGGGAAAATATTGCCTTGTGTGCCGAATCCATCCATGGATTGACCCTAAGTCGATGTCTCCGCAGGCCTGTTCCATTGCCTGCAGAAGAGGCATGCGAGCATGTGGTTGGCGGTCATATACGCACCATCTCCAAGCCTTGAAGTGCATCCAGAAATGTTATTATATGTTTGGTATTGAAGGGACCTAGTTTTGCTTGATGGTGCAGTAGCCCTTGAAGGCTTATGGCAGGACACAATGAGATATTTCCCCCGCACTGTCCCCGTCGTCTTGTTTTGCTGAGGTTGAATCCAGCCTCATCAATGTAAATAAATTAATGAGGCTGTGCAGCTCCATCTGACTCCAAGATGCTCTGTAACAAAACAAAACACTTTGGATGGCAATACATATTTTGGATGGCATTACTCAAAACACTCAACTACAGTACTACACATACAGAACCCCTACCCCATCAAACAGGTACCTGGTACTTCTCTGAATGTATCTATGTGGTACTGATACAATGGCACATATTCAGCTGTAACTGGATGACACCATTACTGTATTGTAAATGTTCCTCTCAAATGAAGCTGTTCCTCTCAAATGGGACCCTGTACAATTGCTTCATGGTAATTTGGTGTTTTACCAAGATGCGTCTGAAAGTGGAAAGGCTTACTCGCTCTATGAATACTTCTCTATCTTCAAGTATGTAGCTGGTTGAGACGGATTGCATGGTTTGCTCTGACCAGGTCCACAATGGCAAGTTCCTGCTGTTGGGTGAACAGGCGTTGGCGTCCGCCCCCAGAAGGTCTTCTAGTCATTCTATTGAAAAAAACACCGAAAAAATGTTACTGTATTGGTTTGCTTCTTTTTTACAATACTGTATATACTGAACTTTATTGTATATACCATATAAAGTCACAAAAATCACATTATGTCACAAAACTACTACTTTTGTTCAAAAAGGAGCATTAGCCACCCTGCAATACAGTACATGTGATAAGGTACAGTACTACAAGTACTCTAGATACAGTCTGAGTAGATTAGAAAGTAGAGAGTTGAAGACATACCTGTTTTCCAGAATTTCCTTATTATGGATGAAACTGTGAAACGGCTTAGATTAGGGTGGACTCTCTGCCCAGCTTCCCTCATAGTCAGACCTTGGTTTATGACATGGTCCACCAAAGTTGATCTTATGTCATCGGAAATAATGTTCCGTGCATCCACCACGTCCTCCTCTACCTCCGCCTCTTGCTCTTGCTGCATCCATGCTTGCAAAGTTCTCAAAATGTAGCTAGCTGATTGCAGTTCAGTTTTGGAAGAAGTGTTTTCAGGTGTGTATGAAAGCATTTTCAATTAACCAATGTGTTTAGGATTTTGAATAGTGTTTTCCCAATGGTACAATGAGATGTCATTTTTGAATTAAGTGTCCTATGTATGAAATAGCGTGTAGTGTGCAGGAGCAAGTGTGTTGCAGAAAGGAGCAAGTGTGTTGCACATTTGCAACTAAAGTGCAAAGCAGCGCTTTTGTTTAAGGAATGGTTACGGTATGTGTTTAAGGTATAGAAACAAAAACCTCGAGTTGTGTTACTTTGGTCTAAGCATGTGTCTATAGTGTTCAGGCAATTGAAAAAAAACGGTAATACCTCTTGGCTGGGTGAAGTATTGGTTATATATTATATATATAGATATATAGATCGAACAGGCCAAGGTCAGCCCGTCCTCTCAGCCTGTGTATCAGAGGTAGTGCGGCGGGGACCAGATATGGTTTGTGCTGTGTGATGGAGTAGGAGTGTGTTTATCGGGATCCTCTCCCCGTGCGATCGATGGTCAAAGACCTGCTGACCTTGCAGCTCCCGGAATAGCGGCAGAGAGTCCGGGTCCTGGGGGGGTTTCTCCTCCCCCAGGGGGAATCCTCCACGGTGGCTGTAGCTGGCGCTGTTCTGCCTCGTCTGCATAGCATGCGAGCGACATGCCATACTTTTGGGAATGTGGTTGCAGGAACAAACAGGAAGTGATGCCAGGGGACCATTAAAACACGACACCACCGTTTTTCTCCCGTGTGATATGTAATACTGGGGCATCTACGCTCGCTTTAGCCTAAGCAGCGATGCAAATCAATTACATCTAGATTTTATCATGAATATGTCGAAGCCTATCAAGCCATGAGGACTCCATTTCCCTAAGAGTCACTATCTGTGGAACAGCACTAGTACTTGTTTGACTCTCTATCCAACAGTAAGACACAATCTTTTCAATCATAGTAACAACGATGATGTATTAATAAATATAAGAACATGATGATGATTTATTTCAGAAGTGGGCAATTCATTTCTTCATTTTATGTGTGCTCTTCTTTTAATTATAATTTCTGTATTAATTGTTTTGAATACTATTGAGAACAATTATATTAATATTATTATTATATTATTATTATTATTATTATTATTATTATTATTATTATTATTATTATTATTATTATTATTATTATTATACAGATCTGCCAGAGCCCACCACCTCACACCCACCCCTCCCCCATCCCCTCTGTCTCCATAGCAACAGGGTCTCCTCCCCAGGCTGGGGGGGGGGGGGGTTTGGGTGTGTGATGATCCTGAGTGCTGAGGAGAGAAGCGAGCAGCTGCTACTCAAGGTGGAGAAGACCTCAATGGGCTGGTTGAACTGGTTGCACTGGTGTTCTGCCGTTATACTAGCTTAACTGGTGTTCTGCTGCAGATGTGCTGGATGAACTGGTTTTCCGTTGTTGAACTGGTTCAACGGATGTTATGCTGTCGTACTGGTTTACAGCTGTTCAGCTGTGTCCTCCTTGACTGGTTGAACTAGATGAAAGGGTTAAACTGGTGTTCACTGGAACTGGTGTTGAACTAGTTGTACTGGTGTTCAATGGTTGAACTGGTTCTTATTTTTAGACGGTGATCTGGTAGACTAGTCTAGGGTCTACAGTGTCTACCGTCTACTGTGTCCACATGTCTTGCTCCAGCTCAATGCACTAAGGATGAAAAGATAATCGTCATTGTTAGCTTTATTATCTGGCTCTTGAATTGTTTACCTCATCCTACCTCCTCTCTCTGGCTGTCCAGGGGTGAGGGGGCATCCAGCCCTCTGAGTACACCCCTGGGTATCTGCAGGGGGCTAAGGTGACCGTGAGGAAGTCAAGGCAGAGTTAATGTAGTCTGGGTATGCAGGTGGGGACTCAGGGGAGAGGAACGAGAAAATAAAAATAGAGAGAGAGAGAGAGAGAGAGAGAGAGAGAGAGAGAGAGAGAGAGAGAGAGAGAGAGAGAGAGAGAGAGAGAGAGAGAGAGAGAGAGAGAGAGAGAGAGAGAGAGAGAGAGAGAGAGAGACTGGTGTGTGTGTGTGTGTGTGTGTGTGTGTGTGTGTGTGTGCGTGCGTGCGTGCGTGTGTGTGTGTGCGTGCGTGTGTGTGTGTGTGTGTGTGTGCTGTGTGCGTGTGTGTGTGTGTGCGTGCGCGTGTGTGTGCGTGCGTGCGTGCGTGCATGTGTGTTATGTACAGGGTTGCCTTTGACCCATGTCTGGGGCTTTGTTATGCTGTTAAGATGAGGCTACTGCTGGCTGCTACTGAGGGATGTAAATGGTCTGTTACTTACTAGTGGATCAACTGTTACCTACCTATTTTCTGTGAGACACTAGGAGGTACTTTATTCTATTGATTGGCTATCTATGCAGAATGCAATCTGATATTTACTGTAACTATAGATTAATCTGTTGCCTCCATGGAATACATCTGTTTCTAAGAAAACTACTTTGATGTGTATACTGACCTTATTTACCACCCAGAATGCAATCTATTACTTAAGGGATTCGTAACCTCCATGCAATGCAATCTGTTTGTGAGGGAACTGCTTATACAGTACATATGTATATATATATATACTGTGTGTATACATATACTGTGTGTGTGTGTGTATATATATATATATATATATATGTGTGTATATATATATATATGTGTGTATAGTATATATATATATATATATATATATATATATATATATACTGGCTCTGTTAACTCCCCAAAATGCAATATGTTGCTTACGATGTGGTATAGTAATCCATTAGCTCCATGGAATGCAATCTGTTTGTGAGGGAACTGCTTTTGATAGATATATGCTGAATCTGATGTACCCAGAATTCAATCTGTTTTATAGTATGTGATGTAATGTGTTACCTGCTCTGATCCCAGTTTGACGGCCCTGTTGGTGACAGCTATTACACCTCGAACAAATGACTCCCTGCGCTCACTGCTGACACAGCGCTTTCATCAAGGGAGGTTCATAGGTTAAAAGAGATGAGGGTTGCCATGGTTACCATGGCCACTTGCTCCCTGGTGCCTTGTTTCCAGCAGCGGGAAGAGACGTTACATCAACACGAGAGAACATGTAATGTATACAATATGTACATAACTATTCAGGTACACAGGGTTAGACCTTTCACTCAGGGATGCGTTACGCTGTGGGCTCCAACACAGGGACCTTATTGGATGTTTCACTGAGGAGGATGAAATATAGATCTTTTAAACATGCAATATTTATGTGAATTTGTAACGTTAACGACCCTCTGACCCTCTCTGTCTGTTTAGCCCAGGGGTTGAAGCTTGGAGGTCAGACAGAATCCAACTGTTGGTTTCCTGTTATCGATTTGAGATAGAACATCATTAGTTATAATGGCAAACACTTCTAAATCAATGAGTTAACCCTAGAGGTTAATCTATCGACTCACTGTAAAATATTTCCCTAGCTTAAGGCAAGATAATGCAGGAAAAGCACATAACCCTTCCATTCTCTCCAGAGAAATTACATGGAAATCATATTTGACTGAAATCCTTTTTTACATTTTCAAAAATAAAGACTCGACATGCTAACAGAAAAAAATACAACTGGGCATCCTGCAGTACAAAGGATTGACCACTAGCAGCGCATTTGTCACAATTCTTCAGATTACTGAGACGATTTGTCCAGCAGAGGGAAGAGTTTTACCACAAGATATCTTCAGTCAAGCGGCAACTGACCTACTCAGCGCTGGCATCATATTACATGGTTATAAACTGCATAAACAAACGTATTTTGTTGTTCATAATTTTCTATGAATAAATACATACATATTCATGATATTATCGGTTTTCGAACAGATGGTTTGTCAATATTGATATGTTCAGATGTAGCTTCAGAGTAAAATACAGGAATATCAGGGTTAAACCTCAGGATCATGCTCAGGTTTTTGAAAGTTGAACCAAGAGTACATTATGATTGGCTACTGGCTATTCTTGCTCAACCTGCAATGTGGAACACTAAGCTGTTTAGATTTAATTAACTGAAATCGACATTCCAAAAAACTCTGGGGGGACTCTTACTGCCGTGTGGGAGAAAGAGACAGAGAGGGGGGGAGAGAGACAGACACAGAGAGTGAGGGGGGGAGGGGGGAGAGGATGAGAGCTACAGAGAAAGAGGGGGGGAGAGGAGGAGAGATGTTCATATATATATATATAGAGAGAGAGAGAGGAGAGAGAGAGAGAAGAGAGAGAGAGAGAGAGAGAGAGAGAGAGAGAGAGAGGAGAGAGAGAGAGAGAGAGAGAGAGAGAGAGAGAGAGAGAGAGAGAGAGAGAGAGAGAGAGAGAGAGAGAGAGAGAGAGAGAGAGGAGTTATAGAGAGAGAGTGAGGAGCTATAAAGAGGGGCCAGAGAGAGAGGCAGAGAGAGAGAGAGAGAGAGAGAGAGAGAGAGAAAACAAGTGAAAGGGGAGGGTTGGAGGGATGGAGGGACAAACAGTGTGAGGGCGAGGGTGTCTTGGAGGAGAGGGACAAACAGTGTGAGGGCGAGGGTGTCTTGGGAGAGGGAGCAAAAAGAGACATAGAGAGAGAGAGAGAGAGAGAGAGAGAGAGAGAGAGAGAGAGAGAGAGAGAGAGAGAGAGAAGAGAGAGAGAGAGAGAGAGAGAGAGAGAGAATATAAAGAGGAGAAGGAAGGAGGGGGAAGATAGAGAAACATAGACAGGAGAAGAAGGAACAAAGATAAAGAGAGAAGGGAAAGAAGAGAGAAAAACAAAAACCAACACAAAGATAAGGTAACATCACTGTTTCATTCTATTCTCATATATCCTGTTCTATCTGTGGTCTGTAACGCAGACCAGGTCCTCTCTGTGTGTGCTGACAGCTCTACTGGTGGTGTTGAAGAGAGGTGATGGGGGGGTGGGGAGCCCGACACCTCCCTGGACAGTCATAAATATATCTTTTAATCAGGAGGGGCTTCACCCACGCCACACACAGTTAGTTTAGCAGAGAGAGAGGGGGGGGGGGATATCACAGAGAAAGTGGGGTGGTAGAGAGAGAGAGACAGAGAGAGAGGGGGAGGAGAGAGAGGGAGGGGGGAGAGAGAGAGAGAGAGAGAGAGAGAGAGAGAGAGAGAGAGAGAGAGAGAGAGAGAGAGAGAGAGAGAGAGGAGAGAGAGAGAGAGAGAGAGAGAGAGAGAGAGAGAGAGAGAGAGAGAGAGAGAGAGAGAGTTGGGGAGGGCTGGTGGTCGTCTTGTTGTTTTTCTAAGCCGTCTCTGCAGCGAGGAGGGCAGGGAACCTGAGTGTTTTCAGGACAGAGCTGTCTGGTTCTCTGCAGGGGCACTTGAGGGGGAGGGGAGGGGGAGGTGGGAGACCCCCCCCCTGCTGGCCTGGCTCTCCTGCCTTGTTTTCTTTTAATAAAGTCCTTTCCACTAGCCTCCTGGTCTGATGGCCCCTGGAGGCTCCCAGCCTGACAGACGCTGAGGCATGCAGGCCTGGTCACAGCTAGCAGCAGGTAGAGCTGCCTGGAGGTGGTCGAAACACCACCAGCCAGTTAGCAGGCTAACTGGCTGGTGGTGTTTCAATGGCGGGCCACCTGGTTAGAACCCCCAACGCTATATCCAGGGAGGAGAGACTGGACTTGGTACGATAGCATGCTAACTGGCCAACAGGCGCCCTCACTGTCGGAGAGCTCCGTGACATCACCGGCACGTTGACAGCCTCTGCTGTTGTGTAGGACTCTTCATCCAAAGTCTCCTCTTCCTCAACCAGTGCCTTGCATTGTTGAAATGAATGTTTGATTTATAAAATTGCCGTTGTAGTGGGGAGAGGAACGAGAAAATAAAAATAGAGAGAGAGAGAGAGAGAGAGAGAGAGAGAGAGAGAGAGAGAGAGAGAGAGAGAGAGAGAGA
>OLKM01000026.1:110000-210000 GCA_900291075.1 Melanogrammus aeglefinus | reverse complement strand
TCTGAAAGACATGTTCCACATCAGCCAAGCCCTCCCTGGAGCCCTGCGGTTCAGCCCTGTGGTTCAGCCTAGGTTCATCCCACTGGTTCCGCCTGGTGGGTTGGCCTGGTGGGTTGGCCTGGTGGGTTAGCCTGGTGGGGGTTTAGCCTGGTGGGGGTTTAGCCTAGTGGTTCAGCCCAGGGGTTCAGCCCGGTGATTCAGCCCGGTGATCGCAGGTGGTTCAGCCCGGTGGTTTGGCCTGGTGGTTTGCCTATTGGTTCATCCTGGGTTGGGCCGCCTCATGGGGCTGGAATGTGGGAGTACCAGGCGGTGTCTTGATCCGTTGACAAGGTGGAGACCTGACTCCTCCGTACCGGACCCGCTGGAGCCTCAGACCCACACACATTCTTTAGTAGAGTCTCTCTCTCTCTCTCTCTCTCTCTCTCTCTCTCTCTCTCTCTCTCTCTCTCTCTCTCTCTCTCTCTCTCTCTCTCTCTCTCTCTCTCTCTCTCTCTCTCTCTCTCTCTCTCTCTCTCTCTCTCTCTCTCTCTCTCTCTCTCTCTCTCTCTCTCTCTCTCTCTCTCTCTCTATAAAAGGCTCAGCTCAATCCTTAAACTGTTATTTACCTTCCACATATTCTTTACTTTCTTTCTTCTTCTTCTGCTATTCTTTTCCTACCGTCTGTCCTTCCTTTCATTCTTCCTTCCTGCCTCACCCCTTTCCTTCAATCCTACATTTCATCCTTCCTTCCTTCCTTCCTTCATTCCTTCCATCCTGGCTTTCTTCCTTCCTGCCTTCCTTCCGTCTTTCCTTTCTACCTCCAACCCTTCCTTACATCCATAGTTTCAGTCTGGAAAAGTGATTGACATTATTAAGATGTGGTAACACAAGCTGCTCTTATCTCTTTGTTGAACCACAGAACACTCTCCCTACTCGTACTCTCTGTAAGTGTTTGTGTGTCTGCGTTTGTGAGTGTGTGTGCGTGTGTGTGTGTGTGTGATTGTGTATGTGTGTATGTGTATGTGTGTGTATGTGTGTGTGTGTGTGTGTGTGTGCGCGTGTGTGTTTGTGTGTGTGATTGGGTGCTTGGACGTGCGCGTGTGTGTGTGAGTGTGTGCGTGCACAAGGGTTTGTGTGTGTGTGTGTGGAACAGCAGTTTGTAATGATTCCATGTGAATGTTCTGCATTGGTTTCTGGAGCACACAGAGTCTGACTTTGATAAACGTATGAGGTCATATCAAGCAGTTACAAGTTATCAAGTTATAAATCCCTCCCTCGTATCAACCTTTCATGAATAATGCACATATTTAAGCCTCATTGATGCCCTGCAATTGCCCAAAGACTCAAGCTTGGTTAACCTCAAACAAACTCTGATTTTTGTACTATTATTGCCAGGTTATCCATTCAGCGTCCAGCAAGAGAGAGAGAGAGGTCTTATCAGCAAACAGAAACAATACTACACAGAGCGTGTTTGATAGCAGACTTTGCAGTACGGCCTGTACCTTCTCCGGTGTGTTAGAGGACGTTTGAGTCCAGGGTAGAAACAGTGTAGCGTCCTGCTGGGGCAGGGACACTTGTGCCATGAATAACACTGAGATCAGAAGCAGTTTGTTCCGTCAGTGTTGTCGCTAAAGATCTCCAGCTTGAGAGTAAAGGGTTGCATTGTTTCTCTACAAGGGTCTATCGCCTCCTCCCCTCCATCTTGGAGTCAACAATGATTTCAGTTTCCCTTTACATTGTGTGAGAAACAATGGGCTGAGAGTCACCGCAACACGCGGGCCAATCGGCACGGCTTACGGCCAACAACGCGAGCACTCGACCTCACACTCATCAGTGTACTTTTTCTGACCGTTACTCTTGTTGCATGCTAGGTTGACAAAGTAGTGAGAAAGGAGAGATAAGCGAATCAGAAAGTGCAGAACGAGTTGTTTAAGGAGAACTGGGGGAGACAGAAAAAGAGAAAGAGTCATCGGTGAATCACAGAGATTTAAACTGAATTTACCAGTAGATAAAGTTATAATGGTTTTAATTTCTTTCAGAGTAAAATAAGCTTCTCATACTCCTCAGTAGCTTGGTGTCTGTTGACATATCAGTGCATAAGATAACATTAATCTATTGCTGTTTTGCATCTGTCCAAATAAAGGGGCCTTGAAGCATGAGACATAATTCCTGAACTATTTCAGAGCAACTTGTGATAATGTGATCGTATTATTATGGAAAATTTACATTTTTCCTGAACTGAAATGGCTCCTTTGCAACGCTTCATAAAAGATTGTGATTAGTGATATAAAATCTTTACAGTTAACCTTGCAATTGCTTTGTTCTCATGTCCATATTTTAAGACTTCACACTGGAGGAAATGTTGCACGTAGTCAAGGAATTAGACAGCAATCGAATGAAGCAAGACACCACAGGAGTACAGCTGTCTGATAGTTGATTAGATTGTGAGATATGGAGCCAGGATTATCTTTAAGGCAGCGTGCTCAGAGGCGTTGATGTAGACCTCAGAACCACCACTTTATCATGGAAATGAAGTCACTCGGCTTTTCAACTGATGAAAGCAAGTGGCAGAAAAATGTGTCTATGCGTCTGCACACATGCATTCATGCGTTTATGTGTGTTTGCCTTTGCATGCATGTGCGATTCTGCATATGTTTATTTTGCTTCCACTACATATGATCATAGCTTGTGTGTGTGTGTGTGTGTGATGCATGTGCGATTCTGCATATGTTTATTTTGCTTCCACTACATATGATCATAGCTTGTGTGTGTGTGTGTGTGTGTGTGTGTGTGTGTGTGTGTGGGTGTGTATGTTTGTGTCTTACCTTATGTGTTTGAGGTCACAGGCTGAAACGATACAATCAGAGCTCAGCACGTTAGATAAGTGTGTGCATTTTTGTGTGTAAGTCTAAGCATTTAGTGTGTGTTTGTGAGTGTGTGCGTGTGAGTGTGATTGAAGTCACGGGATGAAATTATATACAATCAAATCTCATCACGTTTGACAGCATTGCATGACATGGTTCAGATCTTAAGACACATTTTGACCATAGCTCCTCCTTAAGTGTAGGCAGTGTTCCTTATCGTCACCAGAGGTGGACATATTTCCTTGAAATAGAAACATCCCAGCTAGAGGGTCTCCTGAGCCCTGGTGATTGAGCTGTCCAGCCAATCACTGTAGCACTAGTCGCAGGATGGGGCCGTGACTGGAAACGTTTGACATCTTTAATGGGACAGCCATCAGCTTTAGAGCCACTTTCTGGGAACAGAGTCGTAAGTTATCTTGAGTGGGACTGGAAGAGTTCAGAGTGCATTGTATGCCCCGTCGGGCTTATTCACACCTCATGAAATGTGTCAGTCAGTCTGTTGGGCTGCACCAGCCGGGTGGACTCCACAGCTGGTAGTGTGGTTTTAACACATTAGCCTTATTGTAACGAAAGCTTGTTAAAGGCTCTCTCCACTCCCAATCCTGAAGCCGGGTTTGCTTTTATGTATAGGTTTCGACAGAGGCCACAACAAAAGGCCTGAATAGTTGGAGTTAAAACGTGCGCGATGGTGAGCAATCCGGTCAAATGATACTTGTGATCTGGCGGTTCAGATGTACACTCACCAGGAGAAACCGTTTGTTTACTCGTGTTCACAGTAGCAGGACAGTGCTAGCCCCTCCCCCTTCCCTGCTGCCTAACCCTTTCACAGCTTTCATTCGAAGATTAACATTCCTCCCTGGTCAATATTAATCACGGTATATGCCATTTTGATTCCTTTTTTTCTTTTTTTTATAAATTTTCCCCTTTTCTCCATTTTTCGTTGGGTAATTTAATATTTTGGTTATGTAATGTGAGTATTTCCTGGGTTATTCCTCGGCTGAGCTGTGCTGTTGCTTACCTGTCTGCTACAGTAACAGGAGAGCTCTGTGAGATTTCCAGAAGGTTCTTATTAGGAATGGAAACACAGAGCCAGGCAGGCAGGAATGTCCTGAATCAACAAAGCCTGCCAGGTGGACCTGACCACCTATAACAGACTCTAAACTCAAGACAGATATGAACAGAGGGAAAATAACTTCCCTCCGTGGAAAACAGCCAGGGTGCCAGAGGTGGGCAAGATGACCTAAAAAAATAAAAGCACAAAGCACATTTTTTGGAAATAAGAATTGTATGGAATACCACCCCCAATGCTGCCATTGCTAATATCAAAAACAAACTCCAAATCACAACGCACAATTAAGGAAAGCTTCTTTTGTGTTGATTTTATTGAATTTGATGGAATTTTGTTGATTTAGCAATGGTACTGTGTACAAATCCTGCATTGCCTGATTTCTGAAATAATTATCAACTTCTATAGCAGGGCATAGATTGTTACAGCAAGCAAAGGACCTAGCAGTGCATTCTGCCCTTTGGCTGCCGTGTGTGGGTGGGCATGTGAGGTTCAACTGTATGTGATTTGTGCCGTTTCACCGTCCATTAGCGGTGTTGCTGTAGGGCCGTACGGTGGGTCGGTCGGCCCTTCACGTGTACCTAATCAACGGCTGCCTTCACCTATGGGCTTTCCATGTGCCTGCTCTTCCGTAAGCACACCTGAGTCCTGCTCCTGTTGGCGGCCCTGAGGAGTGTGTGCGTGAACGTATGTGGTGTGTGCCTGTGTGTCTGTTTCGATTTGTTCAGCGTCCGTTTTTTTTTTCCGTTAGCATGCAGCTTGCCTGGCCGACTCCAGCTTTGATGGTAGTGGGGTGTCACTAATGCAGCTCTGTCCTCCGTGGAAGCGTTCACAGCTGCGGAAGTTGGGAAACAAGCAGTAGTGGATCGCAGTTGTCCTCCAGAACCGGGCACTATTTCTCAAGAAGAGGGTCGTTGTTCTTTCAAACAGTGCGGTGGTTCTTCAAAACAATGTTTTCGTTCACAAGAAGAGGGTCGTTCAAAGCAGTGGTAGTTGTTGAGAACAGAGTTGATCTTTAATGCAGCTTGAGTTGGTCTTTAGAATAGGGGAGTTTGCCTTAAGGTCCTCAGAACAAGGTGGTTCATCTTTAGAATAGGGTGGTAGGTATTCCGAAAAGTGTTGTAGTTGGTCTTCAGCGGTTGGCCTTCAGAACAGGGTAAGGTCTTCATAATAGTGGAGTTGGTCTTCTGAACAGCGCGGGTTGGTCTTCAGAACAGGGTACGTTCCTCAGAACAGGGAGATTGGTCTTCAGAACAGGGTACAGTCTTCATAACAGGGTAGTTGTTCTTCAGAACAGGGCGGGAGACTCTCCGGTTGTATCTCTTTGGGGATGAGGCTTGCACTTGGGCACTGCTGTGTTTACGCAGACGTGTGAAAGGTGAGGCGTCAGAGAGCATGCTGAACATCCTGATCTCCTCGTTGATGGACCCTGACAGGAGTCTCAGGATTTTCAGAAGGAGCGATCGCCTGGCGTCCATTCTCGTATGTATTGTCCATCAGCTGTTTTTTTCTGTAACTGGTCTTTGCTTAATTTGTTTGGCTGCTGCTTTGTGCTCCACAGCGGTTTCTTTCTGTATATGCTATTCCCCATATTGAAAATGTTCAATTTCATAAGAAGATATTTGCCACGATAAGAAAATATAAAATACTCTAAAGGCTAGTTATATTATATCTATTTAAAATAGATGCATTCCACATATAATTGCAGATATTCTATTGAGAAATATATGTCTTTTAGAATAAGACTCTTCTTGTCTTACCTGATCTCTTAGTCAATGGTATTGTCTGAGGGTGCAGTACATGTATAATCAGGTGCATGTGCACGCGCATGATCTAATCTTGGAATGCTTTTTTTTGTTAACAATTTCTTCGGGTGTTTAGATCCCTCGAGGGTCGTGGCTGTCTGAATTGTTGACTGAAGAATCGTATCTCTTGATGTTCTTGTCAGACAATTCTCCATTTGGGTAGACCTTAAAGACAGATCAAAGATTATTCAAGAATTGCCTATCTCTCTTGTCAACATAATAATTGTACAGCTATGTTGACATCCATTAAAATAAAGTATCAAGTGTATCTCTCTTGATGTATTTTTCCACTAAACAACTCTTAGTTTCTACCCCATACCCCTTCCCCTTACCCCTTCAAAACAAGGGGGAGGGGTAAGGGGTAGAAATGGGATTGGGCCTTAATGTTGTAGTTCACAGAAAAAAAAAAATGCTGTTTCTTTTGACATCCTTCTCACTTGAAGGAATCCCCTGTCTGTTGATGGTCTTCTCAGGCTATTCCGGAGTTCATCCCAGTTGACCCACCAGAAGCCCTCAGCCATGTGTGTACGTGTGTGTGTTTGTGTGTATGGGGGAGGGGGAGGGGAGGGGGGGATTAGTCTGTGGAGAATTAACCCTATAAACCTCCTACCTAGTGACCAAGATAACAGCTCCCAGCCACACACAAGGACAAAGAAGGTCATTTACAGGAAAATTGTAGTTGCCCTTTTTGTCAGGGTACACATAAAAAAGGAAGCAGAAAAAGGATGTGTTGCTGGGGCCAGCTTAAACCAACCGGCCACGTACAGGTCAGGGATGGTCCCATGATATCATGGTTATTTTTCCTGCAATGGCTGGTGTGTTCTGCAGAAGACCATGGATGTTAATCAGGATGTCTTGCTTGGTGAAGAATAGCTAATGATTGAGTGTGAAACAATGCTAGCACTCACTTCCTGTGGGTGAGGAGTCGCAGGAAGTTGACTGAATGGCATCTGTGGTTTCCTGTGGTTTACTTACAACAACCGCGACTTGACAGATTTTTTAACTGGGCTGCCATGTGGGTTTCTGGAATTGTAGGTGTAAAATCATTGTGGGCATAAGATTAACTATGACTTTGCTTGAGACCAGTTGAGGCATATTTTGCAATATAGGCTATAGTAGCCTATATATTTGTTTTATTTTAGTTTGTAGACCTACTCAAAATATTGGACCTTGTAGTTTTATTCTTAATATATAATAGATTGGGACATAATTATGTATATAATGATGGCGTGAAACATAGTATTTCATCAGCACTTTTAAGCTATCTCTTATTTATTGTAATCTTTGGGAGACATTTTGTGCAGTTCTACCGTATTAACACAAACTAGTCAAAGTGAACGTTCAGCATCAGCAGGCAAAGCACAAGCCTCTTTGCTCTTCACAATTGTATCCTAAACTGTGGATTTCCCCGGACAAAACATTGAGGTTCACCTTTTTTTAAAACACAATTAACATCGTTCTCGTATAGGATAAGATAACATCCTTTCTCGCTGGCCTTTTGAAGCAACGTTTACCGGTATAAATCTATGAAAAACGCAAAGTCTGACAGAGAGTTTACATGCAGCGAAAAGCATTGCCCCCATTTTTGATCCGTCGCTCCTCCCCCTCTGTGAGCCGAATGGTACGTCCCAGACAGACATGTCACGATCACAGCTCCGAGAGGCGAGAGCAGGGGGAGATACACAAAGCCTGCCATTGCACATTACTACATTTACGCTCCAAGTGATGTCTACGCGTCCCAACTTCGTAGTCAGCGAATAGTGAGCGACGACCTCACAAACAACCGGGGTTACTTCTTAAATTTCATCGATTTGCGTGTTTTTCGACTCGACATGTGAGTGGAGTAAGGTTCCGGAGAAAACTAGGGAAAGAGAAGATAATGAACTTTGGACCCTCCACACGGCTTTTCGTGTCATGTTTCTCGACGTGCTGGATGAAATGAAATAAAGTAGCCCGGCGTGGCGGCAGCTGGGCGGAATTCACAAGAAGGAATAAAGCGCACGAATACAAGCGATCACGCAAACTTTGACTTGCTGCTGATAAAAGTGGAGGAAAAGTAGAAAACATGTCTGCCAAAGCGTCCAACAAGGTGGGTAGCCGATGGAGTTGTATCGGCACAAGTGTTTCTTATTTTCTTAAATTGTTTCTTGAATCAAAAGCAAAAGCTTTTAAGTAGGCCTAATGGAAAAACATTGGACAAGTTCCTACTCTTGCTATGCAACTTCAGAGGATGGTGCGGTGGGTAATATATCGGCATTCATTAAATATGCTCTTAATTGACTGTCGTGTTACATTCCGAAATAGTTGAGTTGTTATTGTATGTAGATTGTATGGATAGTTTGGTGGGATATTTAGTCACAAAGTAAATCAGGCCCGCATATGTAGCTGCCTACCTGTTGATATCGGAGCCTGAAAGATTTTGTGGGGAAAACATCTCTCCCTCTGGTTAGAAATATCCTTGAAGAGCGATTGTTTATATACACACACACACACACACACACACACACACACACACACACACACACACACACACACACACACACACACACACACACACACACACACACACACACACACACACTGTGTATTTAACAAATAAGTCAATGAAGTTGTGTTTTCGAGTCCAGTTTACTACCAGTTGTTTTTCCATATCTAATTCGGGACATGGTGCAGTTTTTGCTGTGGTGTATCTGTGTCGGGTCAGGTGCACAGCACTGTACACAACCTGTAGGTTATACACACACATCATGGCAGGGAAGTCGCATTACTACAACGGGATGGTCTTCTTCCCGACCGCCCATACACCTGTTTAATTTCGACTAGTTAACCTGCTATTGTATTTATTTGAACGTACGCTATGAGTCATAAAAAGTGATATATAGATATTGTGATCGTCAAACTTAGAGAGCAATTTCCTGAGGTGACTTTGTTTGACAAGCGAGGAGGAATGTGTATTGTTAATATAAATGACGTGACGGTATTCTGGTCTGGTCGGTTCTTCCTGCTCAGACGAAACCATCTCTTCCCTGTCAGCGGGTAACCTAAGGCCTTCACACATGACTGTGCGGTTAGGAAAAGTTATGGACACAGTAGTAATAGCTCTATAGAGGCGTTACTAACTTTGGCACCATGCAGCCATCAGTTATGGCTCAACACCTAAGGCATAATTTAAGCATTCTTGCAATGTGATAAAAGTTTATCCTGAGTCAGCTGTTCGTCTTGCTCTATGCTTCAATTAACTTTCCAGTTTTAACCATTTAACGGTTATTGTTATAATTATTCAATGATCTGAACCAAGCAACTGCATGAATGCTTTGCCTAAGATTGAAGCGAATTCCTGTTTTAAATTTCCTGCACTTACTGCTACCAAAGGCCTTTCTCAATTGGTATGGGCCTGTTATTCAAGGGTCACTGGTTGATTAACCACATGTAGCCTCTCTTCTACCCCCATGCATCCAACCAACCCTTGAATGGTTCGCTAACGGACGCCACCATGCATACAACCCTACAGTTGGTCATGTCGGAGGGAAAGAAATCCAACAATGTGGAACGCATACCTTCCACATTAGTCCACTGGCCATTCAGTATCTCCTACATTCTGATAAGACTGGGAGTAACTGTAACTGGGATGCACATAGCAGCATAGTGAGTCACATGCCCACTAAAAGCTTCAGGCATGACAAACGGTGAACGGGTTTCTATGTCCGCCTTTCAGGAACAGGGGCAGCTGTAGCTATGCTGACCTTGTCTTAGGAGTCAAGAAATTACCTTTCAATAATTCAGATAGCCTCAAGATGAATAAGTCACCCTGAAGCTTTGCCTCATCCCAGCTGGGTCAAGGAATGTGACTGGAATTCCTGATTAACAATAAAGTTTAAAATACAACTCGTTATGTAGTGTTGCTAATGCTTCATTAACACTGGATAATTACCTCTGTATAGCTTGGTTTTAAATGCGAGCTGAATCGTACTGGTAGTGAAACAGGGTAGAGTCTGCCGGTCTTCGTCTCTACGTCCCGGTCTCACTGCTAAACTTCAAGAAACAGTCTGGCTATAAAGCTGTGTTAGAAAAAATAAAAGCGCATTAATCCACAGGATGTACCGATTACATTAAAAGCTGGACATTTTAATGTAATCTTCTCCAGCCCATGAAATGCTGTCCTCATCCCTCCCTCTACGACGGACGGTCTTCGCTCTCTCCGGCTTAGAATACATAAACACGAAAATGTCATTTAGCACACACACACACACACACACACACACACACACACACACACACACACACACACACACACACACACACACACACACACACACACACACACACACACACACACACACACACACACACACACACACACAAAGGGACACAGTAGCCTTTCTGCTTTGTTGTGCATGGCGCTTGGAGTCTGTGGGAGCTGGTTTACATGCACGCGGCTCCATCTTGTCTCCTAGATAATTGTGGTGTATTAATTAGCAGGGTTGTGGCAGCCTGCGAGGGCCCCGCTCTGCTTTGATGATTCCTCATCTTCCATTAGTATGTCTGAAGGAGGCAGATGTAATTACTTCAGTGAATGCGACGGAGGGCACGCTTTTTGTTCCCCGTGTCCTTGGCACCACATCCATCTGCGTTTGGAGGACTCTGGCTCTATGGCCGCTGGTGGGACAACAGCCAGCGCGAGACCACAGCACTCTCTGGCGTCTCTCAGTCAGAGCAGTGATCAGAATCAGAGAACAGTCATGTTTCCTTTTGTAATGATCAGCTGTGATCTGTTTTTCTTTTCATGGTTTTGCTGATCCACTGTTTGGGAAAGTTTTTTTAAAAACGGCCATTTAATATTCGTAACTCTGTTTTCTCTCTACTCCGTCTCTCTACTTTGTTATTGCATATTTTGAACAAAGCATTTTTACTTAATCATGTCGATGTAAAAGTATTGGTGGTTGCGAGCATACGGTGATACAATTCTTACAAGAGATATTAATGAAATATATTCGGCCAGAGGAAGAACATACTTCTGTTACCACTTGATCAAAACCCAAAGGATAAAATCATATTTCTCTTTTTGTCACCCTCTTATCTGAATTTACTTTGAAATACTTCAGATTACTAAAACTCCCTAAATATAGATGTCCTAAATTCAGATCTGAATCTTTTAAAAGAAGACCTTGCACATCTTTGGTTCCCCATATAGAATGATTTAGCCTAACCTTTAGCTTACAGGTCAGACTAATGACCAGCCTGCTGGTTGCCCTGTGAGTTAGCATACCATGTAGCATGGCTATAGCTGTATTCAAATACTTTGGCTTCTCAGCATTACCTAGTGCGTTTGCAGTTACATAACAGGGCATCTGGGCTCTGCCCTTGCTACATCACGGCTTGGATAAACCATTAGAGTATTTATGGAATCAGACAATCAGTGCATGAATGGATTTCATTACTTATGAATCCATTCATGCACCATCTCTTTATGATGCTGAATAAATGAAAAAATAGCCAAAACATATATTTCACTCCAATAGTTGTCGTAGAGTCACAGCTGGGGTGTATTTTGGATGAGGCTCATAGTGCTTGAGATGGTTGTTGACTGTGCACACAGGTGTTTTTTATAAGCCGCTTATTCCCTCCAGAACCCTCCAGAATTAATTGGAGGAGTTCCGTGAAGACGGTGAGGCGAGGACTTTTGTCGTTTAGCATTCCTGACTCCCTTTATCAAAATGGCCGATCTGAACATAGGAAGAACTTGCCACGCGGCATTTCCTCTCATCCCAGACCCCTCCCCACCACTTCCTTTCCTGATCCCACTTCCTGTGTACTTCGGTGGGTCTCGTTAGAAGCTTCCAAATAAACAGGAGTATTCTATTCTTGTCCCAATGAGCACTAGAGGAGGTATAGTTACCACTGAGGTGAAGAGCTGTTCATTGGTAGGTTATGGGCACAGCAGGTTCTTTAATGCAATGTAAGAACGAAATGTCACTTAGTTCTGTGCTGCCTCTGGTCCACTCTTAACAGCCTAGAACAATCTACCTCCTCAACAACACTCCAAAACTAAGAACACCCCAAAACTAAGTTCCTTTTAATGGGTCATACTTTAATGGAGACCTGCTCTACACTGCCTTTTATGTTAGTATAGCTGAATGATTTTATTTAATAATTTTACTGAGCAATATCCTACCATTATGAACGACATTGCACAGTTGGAATGCACCCCTAACATGAAAGATGCCCTGAGATGGAGAGGCATGAAAAAATGGACATACCTTTTGAAGAGAGCTAGGGGAGGGGGGAGGGTTGGGTTCTGGTAGTAATCTCAGTCACATGGTTTGTATCTCTAATCTAAGACCTCTCCTCTCACCCAGAATCACAGCATCAAAGCTCAAAGGATCCTGGGGGCTTTTCATGTCCTTTCAGGCATCCATTGAAAGCATTGGGAAATAAAAGGAACTGGAGGGAATAAATAGCAGCAACTTTAGAAAATCAGAACTTCTCTGGGGGAAATCTAAAATAAGACACAAAAGGCATTTTAGGCAGTTAGGCACCTCTTAAAGTTACATTAGAATCACGATTAGAAGCCATTGTTTCGTGGCTATTTGGCCTAGGACAGTGGGGTTTGGTGGGACTACTGCAGCACTCTGCTGGCTTATTCAGAGTCCGGAAGAACTATTTTCCAGAAAACGAGTTAAATGGGCTTATCTGTCTTGTTATGATTTTAATCTGGTGTAGTGTGGGACCTGCGCCGGCCATTAGGGATCTCCCCAGTAAACCTCAGTTCAGTGATAAACCATCTTAGGGGTGGTTTGATGTATGGTTTCAGATATCTGTGTAGTCTGTGTAGTGTATTAGAGAATGACCCCATCCCCAAGACTACTTCTGCTGAAGTGTATAACATAACAAAAAACAAAAACTTGAGAGCTCTCTAAAGGAAGAACTGCAGCAATTCAACGTATTAAAGTTGTATATCATTTAGTTTTAGTATTTTCCATTCAAGTAGCAATGACAATCAGTCCTAGGATCTCTTGTTTGGTTATGAGTCCACGCATGGAGCGGTCGTGTGACTGTGTTTACGTAACAGCCCTTCTAACGTGGTGAAGCGAACCAACCTAGCATCCTGGTTGGCCGACAGGTGTGTGTGTCTGTGGCAGCGGGGGGGGGGGGGGGATTTATCAAGCAGAACATGGGATTTTGGTGTGTGTGTGTGTGACACACACACACACACACACACACACACACACACACACACACACACACACACACACACACACACACACACACACACACACACACACACACACACACACACACACACTGTGTGTGTGTGGCAGGGGAGTAAATGCATGGTGGAGCTCAGCTGGTGAGAGAGAGGGAAGGCGCGATAGAGAGAGCGTGAGGGAAAGTCAGAGAGCGAGACATTCAGAACAGATTGCTCCTAAGGCTTTTTGCCCCAAATGCCTCTCTGTTCTCTCTCTCTCTTCCTCCGTTTTTTGTCTCTCACTTTATTGGCGTGACACTGTTAGTTCTTCTAGAGGACGGATGAACATGCAAGAGAAAGAGAGATGGAAAGAGAGAGGGAGTTGGGCCGTGAGCGAGGGATGTGTATAAATGAAATGAAGAACTTGTCTTTGTGTGGACAGTGAGTGTTGAGTGAACCAAATGAACCAAAGCTGATGACCAGAAGTCTCTCCGGTGGGGATGTTAGGCTTCCTGTTTAGGCTGAGGCAGAGCTATCAGCCTCATCGCGTAACGCTGCTCGTCCCTTCATTTCTTTGGAGACTGGATGCTGTAGGATTTGGAGGGATTAGGCTGGAACATGGCTTTGGAGGAAACTAATGGAGTTGAACCCTTTTTTTTTCAAGGGCAGCCATTTTTGAAGTGGGATTCAGACACGTCACCCCCTCTTCTGAGCTGTATGGCAGTGGAGAGTTGACCGTTTTCTCTCGTGTCTATGACTGTTTCCTCCATCCAGTATGTGCAACCTTTCCCCGCCCTCTCCCCTCATTTGGTATCTTCCATAACGCAATGGCAGTTTAGTATGGGCATCTTGGATGGAGGCTCATTATTTTTCTTATTTATAATTAAACTAATGTTTTTAGATTGGTTTCCAATGCCCCAAACTATGAAGGAACAATAATTATAATATCGTAAAGACTTTTGTATAACATGAAAAAATATGTATTTTGCATACTATTGAGTCACATTTGAGCTTGTGTGGTATGCTAGCATTCTCTGAAAATCATTTGATTTCATAAATAATATCACATATTCATATCACATGACATTATCAATAGTTGTGTTGAATTCCTGAATGGTAACTGTATTCTTTAACCAAATAGCTTGTTTTATAATTGTTTAAAAATAAATAATATTCGTCTATTGTTGTAAAAATAATACAAATACAGTTGTCTTTATTATATGAAACACATGTGAGGTACGTCATATATAAGCAAACGCACTCCTCCTTAATTAGTTATGTGTATGCAAACACGCCCTTGCCGCACCCAGCCCTGTGCAGGGGAAGGTGGGAACTGGGCGCTCTGACAGTAACTCATTAATTCCCTTTGGATCCTAAACCACAACATTCCCATTGTCCCAGAATTCCTCACACTGCTCAGGAACGGGGCTGTAGTGGGCTCGGCCTCTTGTTTGAGGTCATGTCAATTTGACTGGCTGTTGGGGTCTTGAGGGTTCTCAGGTTTTCGGTATGTGTCTTTGTGTTAGCTTGTGTGTGTATGTGCACGCTACATCACGATCGATGTTATAACACTGCCACTTCTCTCTTTGTTAAGTGTAATGCCAGTGCAGTTCTAAAGATGGATTTTGACCTTTATAATCCCTTACAACATAATGAGGATTGTTAACCTTCAGTTCTGCCCATAGTAGCCATATTGGAAAGGTTACAGTATCATACCAGAGGCTTAAAATGATCGTATTTTGAAGTAAATGATGGTACCCAAGTATTAACTAAGACAACACAGTCAAGACATCATTAAAGAAAACACTTTTTTATTGAGGAAAACGACTATTTGACGTCCCCTAGAAATCGAACCACAAAAATTAATAAAGTAATTGCTGATGTTACGTATTAGAATTTGATGCGTTGTAGGTGGAAGTCTTTCATGACGACTAACATTGAAAACGAAAGCATAGGTCTTCAATAAACTGAAGGCTGTACGAGTGTACCATAACAACACGAGTTGTATCTGTTCAGCATCTACATGGAGATTGTGCACATGAATCAAGTTCAGCCTCACAAAAAGCCGGATTGGCTGGAGAGACGTCATGTGAGAAGAGATGCGTAAAGATTCTAAGAAAGTCATAGGATCCCTATTTGACTATCTACTATTATTAGGTTGGGGAACTTCATTTTAAATGCGTAAACATAGTATTTGAGTTCCAGAAAACATGTTTTTGAAGCTGTTTGCTGGAAATAGCTTTTAGGAAAAAAAATCTTGCCTACCACTATTCCCCTGTTTCAGTCCCTTCAGAATGCGCTGTTTCTGGTGTCTGTAGCTTTAATGCAAATGAGCTGCTGACCATTGGCCAATGAGCTGTCAGACTCAACCACAGAATGGAGAAGAGATTGTTGTCCTGGAGCTCTATATCTATATCATAATATAATAATAATATTAATATTATATATGGGTATTTATATAATATATCTAATATCACGGCCAAAAGCTATGTGCACCTCAGATGATGTTATGACTCATAAAGACTGCGTCTGACGTCTCTGGTACTGCCACAACAAGTAAAGACTCGTAGTGGGGGATATCTCGGCCACGGTTGAGTGGAATATGGGGGAAAGGAACTTTGGCCTTGACTCTCTGAAGTCCATGAACCGGAGGAGAAAGGGATTGTACTTCGGGAGCTGAGCTGCCGGACCGCCGCCTAGCTCCCCGCGCCAGAGCTGCCGGACTGCTGCCGGCTGCCGTCGAAGCCGCCCAACTGCGGCCGAAGGCAGTCGGGCAGGTCCGGCGGTGCACTCCGGGAGCTGAACTGCTGCCAAAGCTTTCCGCCTGCTCCGGCGGGAGTACTCCGGGAGCTGAAAAGTCCGGCAGGGGGGTAGCTCGGCGGCAGTCCGGCAGCTCAGCTCCGGGAGTACATCCCTTTTCCCCTCCATAATAATGGATGGAATTTATAAAGCGCTTTTCTAGACACTCGAAGACACTTTTACAGTGAAGGGGGGACCTCTCTAACCAACACCGCTCCCGCCGCGGCAGCTCCGGCGGGGGAAGCTTGGCGGCAGTCCGGCAGAGAGAGGGTGTACTCCCCGAGCTGAGCTGCCACCGAGTTCCCCTCGCCAAAGCTGATCGTCCGCTGGTCATCAAAATCTTAGCTATGCTCTGATTGGAGGGAAGTGGGAGGTAATATTCAACTGTGCCCCCTTCCTAGGTAGGAGGGGGCGCCGAAACTGACTCGCTTGTTTGGTAACTGTAGGCGGGGTACTTTCAGAAATGCATATCTCACTCAAAAAAATCATGTACAGACTTTTTTCAAAGTTTGTATGCATGTCGGGGTGCACCAAATACCCATAATAGGTCCCCTTTAAAGGATGAAGCCAACACCTAATACAACTACTAACAGCTAGTGTCAGAAAATGATAACTATCGTCCATAATGGGACTTTTGTCATTATTGATCGTACTGAGGGCACAATTATTGTGCGAACACGATAACGATCATACATCCGGCCATGATGGCTCTGTCAACACGGTGGTGGGGTTTGCGATGATGTCAGAAGAGTTCTGAGAGCGAGTCAAGGAGCCCTCCGGCGGCCATATTTGTCCATGGTTGCGGGGGCTAATGATGCCCCCCCCCAATGCACTGCAGAGGCCAGCTAACATCAACAGCCTCAAGGACCCCATGCTGAATATCGCCTTTGTTTCATGCTCGACTCACTGTGTATTCTGTGTTGTTTTTTTTTCTTCTTGTGTTTGTGTTAGCTGGCATATTTTTTTTGGTGTGTGTGTGTGTGTGTGTGTGTGTGTGTGTGTGTGTGTGTGTGTGTGTTGTGTTTGTGTGTGTGTGTGTGTGTGTGTGTGTGTGTGTGTGTGTGTGTGTGTGTGTGTGTGTGTGTGTGTGTGTGTGTGTGTGTGTGTGTGTGTGTGTGTTTCGTACTTTTCCGTACTCTGTTGTTCCATGTGTGTGTTTTCTACTGAGGGTGTGTCACGTAGTTCTTGTTTAATATCTGCTCGGCTGTGTTTGATTTTCCTCTCCCAGTGGCCGGGCAGATTAGAGCCCCCCCCTTCCCGAGGTGCTAGCAGGCCCTGCTGGTCAGGTCACACAATGTTAAATACAGAGGAAATATCAAAACACAGCGAGAATACTCCCTATGTCGTTCCCTTATTTACCAAGACAGTCACACAGAGAGGCAAGCAGGATCACTGCGTGTGTGTGCGTGTGCGTGCGTGCGTGCGTGCGTGCGTGCGTGCGTGCGTGCGTGCGTGCGTGCGTGCGTGCGTGCGTGTGTGTGTGTGTGTTTGCTTCCTTATCATGACATTCCTCTGTGGAGCAAAATCCATTGCGGGAAGAAGTGGGGGTGCTGAGAGCTGATAATGGCCTGAGCTGTCATTGGTTGGTTTGAGGCATTCCCATGACGACACTCTATAACGGCCTTACCGTCTAAGCTAGAGGAGGGCGTGTCGGTTTCTACGGCCTGTGTGTTTTCTCTGTTTACAGCTTGTTCCACCATTAAGTGTGTGTGTGTGTGTGTGTGTGTGTGTGTGTGTGTGTGTGTGTGTGTGTGTGTGTGTGTGTGTGTGTGTGTGTGTGTGTGTGTGTGTGTGTGTGTGTGTGTGTGTGTGTGTGTGTGTGTGTGTGTGTGTGTGTGAGAGAGAATATTGTAAAAACCAGCATGATGCCTGCTAAGCGCTCCTGTGTGGGCACAGAAAACGGGTAACAAAGACAGATGTTGTATTACCCAACGCATGATGTACCTCGTCAAGTGCCTCGGAAAAGAAACCCTCTCTCTATGCTGATTGGCCTATTTTCAACCCACCCTAAATGGCGAGATGGCTGGGCTGGCAGAGAAACTCTCCTTTACATTATCGCAGTCCTGGGCCCCCGACCCGACCCTTGAACCCAACAGAATTAGCAACAATGACCCATGCTCCATAACGAGTGTGCGTGGGGTTAAAGGTCAACCCCAGCTGTAAGATAGCGCCGTCCTCGTTTGGGCTGGTGACTGCTGCTGCTCCTCTCCCCAGGCACAGAGCACGAAGTGGGGCTGACTTGTCATCGGTTTGCCACGGGTGCTGCCCTTCACAGTTAACTCGAGCTAAGCTTGAGCCCGGTCCCAGAAGGCTCTGGTTAGAGCCGCCCCGTGAGCTCACAGTGGACCCTCCGAATAAGTCCTGAATGGAGCCAGAGGGGGGAGAGAAACGGTACCAATGGGACTGAGTCGACTCTGACCCTAAACGACTCAGTCAGATATAGTCAATGGCCAACTTGTAAAAATTTTGACATGATGAATAAATAATGTCATTGTTTTTTCGAAGACATTCTTACCCAGTCAAGTGTTATCAAGTGTTGGCGGCCATTATTCAAATCAATATGGAAACGCATTCTGTGATGCCTCTTTTACTTTTACCTCACAGAACCAGCGTCTGCATGATACAAGCCATTCATAGTACCAGTCTATTGCCAAATTGTAATGCACACACGCACAACCATACCCAGAAACTGGTAAAACAGAGTGACAGGCGATGGGGACAATACTGAGCCAGGGCTTTAGTATGGCCGAGCCTAGCCGTGTTTCTGGGTCAGTGGGAGCCCTGCTAGGCCAGCCAGTGGTGCTAGACGGTTCTTTAGTTCTTGGAAATCATTTTAATTCTCCTAGGATCAACACCTGACCTTAAATGCCCTGCAGGATCCTCTGACTCAGAATCTTATGTGTGTTGTGTTGCTTTTCATAATAAATGGGACATGGCATTTGTTTAGCATATCTATTAGGACAGGTTATGAAAAGATCAATTGTGTTTTTGCGTTGGATAGGCAATGATGTTGTGACATTTTTAGACGATTTTAGCTGTGTGGAACAGGAAATATTAGGGGGAGCAGTATACAATTAGTTTAACCGAAAATATAGATGCAATTATTTTTTATGTTGGGCTGGTCCAATTCATTTAAATTGATAAAAAGAAAAAAGGACTAGATTTGAATTTGGTTGGTAAATTTGTTCTGGTATTATGCTGATCAGAGTAGTCTGAGCAGTTCTATTCTACTCCTGGTTCTGTCGGTGACGGGGAGGTTAGGTGGAGGATGAGTCCCTTGGTGGTTCTCCACCCTCCACCCTCGTCCCTTCATCCTTCACCAGACACCACGGAGGAGGAAACATGGCTCAGATTAACATTTTAATCCAAAATCCAGGATTACGATTTGTGTTCCTAGCCTCGCTATTATAGCAATAGCTGTCGTCTGATAGTTGATGGCTGTGTGTGTGTGCGTGTGTGCATGTGTGTGCATGTATACCTGTGCATTAGTTCCTTCCAGGAAGGTCTTGGTTGCTGTATGACATCATGGCCAATTTCGGACCTCTGTGATTTGGGTGTGTCAGCAACATCGGTGACTCAGACCTGCATCATCATCTTCATCACCACCTTCATCACCACCACCATCATTGTCAACATCCTCTGCTTTGTGGCCGGCTATCCTTATCCATTCCAAACACACACACACTCACACACATGCACACGCGCGCGTGCGTGCTTTTGGACCCAGACACGCGCTTCCCACATGCAGCCCTGTCCTCTCCGATCAGCCTCGTGTTGGGTGCAGCCACAGAGCTGGAGTCATGCGTTGTGACTTGCAGGGAACAGCTGGGGTTGTTCCTGTGTCTGCGGTCCACCTTGTGGGGTGAGCTCGTCGTAGAGGCTATGCGCTATGTGTTCGGTAAAAAGGACGCATACGCGCGCACAGAATGTATTCTTGTTCAGATTATTTCGCAAAGCAGATCCCATTTTGTTTAAAAGAAAATTGTGTAAAACTAACCTTAGAATCTAACCCACATATCGGAGAATGGTTGTGTACCGAAGGAAGTCTTTCTTATGAGGGAAAATGCATATTAAGCTGGTAATTTAAATGCAAATATAATGAGTGTAGGCGCAACATTTGCATTGTACATGGTGAAATCAAAATACAAGGTGCTTTGAACAGGGTAATGGTGCCTGTGTTTCTCATGTTGTTTATAAGTCCAATGTGCTGCTGCCCTACCTGCGGGATCCAATGGGAGGCTAGAGATTTGGTTGCCATAGATAAATGTGCTCTAACGATGGGTGACACTATGGTGAAACTAGGGGAGGGGTCTATCGCCATGGTGATTTTCTTAGGTGATTATAATTAGTTTTAGCATTATATATTGTGTGCATCACACACACACACACACACACACACACACACACACACACACACACACACACACACACACACACACACACACACACACACACACACTTCTATTCTAGTCGCCTATGCTGAGATGTTGCTATTAATAGACTTGATTGCCAAGAGCCGGAGAACACTTGAAGAGATTAAATATTTTCTATTGAAATGTGTCCTCCTTTTCCCACAGACCTTATAATAGCACAGTCTCCCACTGTTTTCTGGTTAAGAAAAGATTGTTTTCTGCTTGAAAATGACGGGTCGGAGGATGTGGTTGTTGATTAATCCTGGTCAGAATGGGCCGAGAGCGTGTCATCTCTGTCGTGTGGAAGAAATCTGATGGTAGCACACTGACAGGATACCGTCTCATCCGCTAACACTCCCTTGCAGATATTTCACTGAAACGCACAAAGCCACATTGCCATTGCCCTACAAAACATCTGGCGTGTTGGTGTGTGTACCCGTGTGTTTCGGTGTGTGCACACATAACTACTCCTGTTCTGCACAGATGTTTGTTTTGGTAGCTGGTGCCACATAAGGCAGTGCATTATGGGAGATTTGAGCGCTGTAGTGAGACCTCGCTGCTTGGCCGATTCCCACTGTTAAAGGATTAGGTGTGTGTGTGTGTGTGCGTGTGTGCGTGTGTGTGTTCATTCCCCCTGCAGTACAACCTGAAGCTGGAATGTTAAGAAATAAAAGCAAGTATAACATTGGGATGATAAAACTACTGAAAGGATCAATTATTTCATTTTCTTATATCCTATACTTATGGATGATCCACCTGCTCTGTCTGAAAGAGAGTGGTTTCTTTGTTGGGGAGAATGTAGGAATTGTAAAAGTACAAGTCAGGATTTTTATGTCCTTGAAGCAGCTGGTGGTTTCAGGGCTTCAGTTTGAGGTTCAATTTGTTTCCCATCTTCTAGACCTGGTGGCTTTCTACAGGAAGGAACTCAAAGGCCAAATCCCATTTCTACCCCTTACCCCTTCCCCTTACCCCTCCCCCTTGTTTTGAAGGGGTAAGGGGAAGGAGTAAGTGGTAGAAATGGGATTGGGCCAAAGACTCTCTCTCCCTTTCTCTCCCTCTCCCTTTCTCCCTCTCTCTCTCCCTTCCTGTGTCGGAGGAGCGTTTGTTCGGGGATCTTAAGCAAAATGACCGTTACACCGTACAAGGATTTTTCTTTTCTTTGGAAGCTGGAGCAGTTTCCTGCAAACAGGAAGTGGGTCTGTATTGGCGTTTCCTGCGGGTGCTGTCGTTGCCCTTAGTTACGAAGTGATGATGTCACCACAGCTGAGCTAATTCCCTCTGCAGGCACCTGGCTTTACTCCTCTCAACTCACATTGTGCAACAACACTCAAACACCTAGGTGTTTGGCGATAAGAACATGTCAGATCTACTTGATTGATCCTGAACGGAAAATCAGGGTGACACAGGTGTAATGTAAATGTAAATGAAAAAGGTGAACGTAAAGATCATAGACAGTCGAGGTAGACACATTTTTGACAGTTATGCAACGCTACATTATTGGAACTATACAATATTGACCATTGTACACGACTGCACAATCGCCTGTGCCGTCCCTTGTACTCAGGAGAACAGATTACATCATTTTGGCACGTGTGTGTGTGTGTGTGTGTGTGTGTGGTGTGTGTGTGTGTGTGTGTGTGTGTGTGTGTGTGTGTGTGTGTGTGTGTGTGTGTGTGTGTGTGTGTGTGTGTGTGTGTGTGTGTGTGTGTGTGTGTGTGTGTCCGCGCGCATGTTGAGAGAGCAAAGGAGACCTCTCTCCCCTCTACTTCCTCAACTCTCCTAACAGTGACATTATCCAAACCCTTCTCGCTATTGGCTATAAATTCATGGATGTGCTACACAACATGACTACACGTCATGTAGTCAAGTAAAGTGAATTCAGAAGACGAGGCCTTGGTTTGTCAGCAGAGTAGTAAATGTATTTTTTCCTGGTTTATCCACCCACCTTCCTACTTTTAGCATTACAAAATCTGTGTGTGTTTGTAAGACTGTGTGTAGTTGCAGATCCCTGGAGAATTGAATGTGTTCGGTTGGGTCGGGTACCAGTAGTATTTTCTTGGTAATCAGATTGTTTCTCTAAATATGCTTTGAAATTGGTTTTGTGCAGCTACAGAAGATTAACCAGTTTATAGGCCAGGAAATTCAATATTGATTAAGCCCTAACGGCAGCTTTATATCTAAACTTCTTGAGCGACCTCGTATTGTGTGTTTTCTATTACACAGCTGTATTTGTTGGTAGGAATTGAGATTGGACCCCTCTCCCCCTCTTTCGTGACCCTGGATGTAAGATTGAAATGCTGCGGTTAGTTAGTGCTGCACGATTAATCGAATCGCAATCGCGATATCAGCCTTTTGCGGTTGTATAACCGCAAAAGGCTGCGTTTTTTTTTGTTTTTTTTTGAAGTACAAAAAAAATAATTCTTATTTATTCCATTTAGTTGTACTATTGAGAAAACCTAAACAATTTCTGCACTACAGAGATGCCTTTATTTTGAAAAATATATATATTTTTGTTAATTATTTAATTTTGTAAAATACTTTTATTTTGAAAACAGTACATTTAGTTTTTGTATTTTTTTATGCTAGTTTAAGTTTGTATGTTTGAGTTGAGCAATAAACATTTTAAAATTATCAGCCATCTACATTTTCCTTGATAACCAAGCAAGTAGACTCATGACACCATTTGTTTATTATATCGCAATCGCAATATTGTTCACAATAATCGCAATATGACTTTTCACCAAATCGCGCAGCACTACTGCGGCTGACTGCGGGCGACCACAGCATCTTCAGGATTGTCAGTGGCTGAATTCCTGAATTTGTCTCATGCAGTGGGAGCTGGTCAGATTCTGGATGTGTTTCGGATTCAGTGTATGAGGGACATCTGCATCACATTGTATTACATGACTATACCTGTATCTTTCCAAGGGGAGTCCGCTAACCTTGTACATTTGCGACTTTCTTGACCAGATGGATGGGCACAGGAGGGATTGATAGATGGACAGGGAATGAATGGAAGACGGCCACAGCGTCTGATAGATGGATTGAGATAGGCCAGGCGGACCGACCTACCAGGAAGACGGATGGAGATGCAGCCTGAGAGGCTGAGGCAGTCAGCTGGTCAGAAAAACCAGTGCAGTCGTAGCCAGCCAGCCATTCTGTCTGTCTACCTTGAGGAGGTTTCAGAGATGTGGGGCTGTTACCAGTGTGTGTGTGTGTGTGTGTGTGTGTGTGTGTGTGTGTGTGTGTGTGTGTGTGTGTGTGTGTGTGTGTGTGTGTGTGTGTGTGTGTGTGTGTGTGTGTGTGTGTGTGTGTGTGTGTGTGTGTGTGTGTGTGTGTGTGTCTCTGTGTGCTTGTGTGCTCTGGTCCCCTGCAGCCAGAACATGTCGTCCTATCTCCTCTGGCCTGCAGTCCCGTCAGGCTTGCATGGCTTCCCCCTCTCCGCGCTGGGATTGAGTCCGGGCTAGCCCTGCCCTGTCCTCTTCCACAGCACGAGATGCTCTTGTTTTGTGTTGTTGGAGAGACGTTTGGTGGGGGTTTTTGTCCAGCAAACTGTTTGGGGGCTCTTTGATTCCTGTCACCTCACAGTCTTCTGGATGATACTTCTGAGGCAGTGAGAGAGCTCCAGGCCGAGGGGGACAGAAGGTGGAGGCATCTTGCCCCGGATTATATTTAACAGGACTGGCGGTGAGGAAGGTCTGCTCTGGGGTCTGGGGGGGCTGTATGGTTGTGTGGTGTGTGTTTGAAGCCAATATACGGAGTCTGTGTTTGGAGTCTCCCACATGCATGGGCAACATCTGTGTCCACAGCTGGAGATTTCAGAGGTTATTTTTAACAGTGAGCGGATGCACCAAAATCTCTTGAGTTAATGTAGGCAAGCCTTACATTTTGTGGTTTTAGGAAGTGATGCATTAAAGAGAATAATGGCATTTCATGACTTGGGATTCGGGGGATTTTAAGAGAAACGACAAACGAGTATATTCCCATTGGCTCATGAGCTGTTGTTGTCCTATACGTCTGATTGGGGGCCGACCTGTGGCCTCAAACAGAGAGCCCCTTGTGGGAAAGAAGAGGTCATCAAGGTCCCCTCTGGGTTAATGGATCATTTCCCATGTTGGATGCAGCTTGTGGAAGTTACACACAACCGTGCTCTCCGGGCCTCAAACACCCCAAAGCACAAGGACAAGGTCGCCTGGGGCCTCTTTATCTGTCTGTGTCTAAATGTTTGTGTCTGTCTGCTTAGTGCCTACCTGTCTGTCTGCCCAGTGCATGAGCCGCTGTTGTTCTGTGTCCGGCGAGCCTCCTTTGGTTGGCGTACTCTAGAGTAAATGGAGGGATGGAGGAATGAGTGAGTACGGTAAACAAAAGGAACGTATGCACGGATGAATGGATAAATGAACCTCCCCCTGATAAAGCTTTGAGAGGAATGTGTCTATATGGAGAAGAGGGGGGTGGGGGGGTGGTTGGTGGGGGCAGTGTTGAGCTTGGGGGTGCATGCTGGTGTAAATGGGTCACCCTCCCCTGCTCCTCAACCATTTACCCCAACACAATACATGCCCCCAATTATGGACATAAATAACATCCACACAGTGGAGGCAGGGGTCAGAGGTTAACTGGGTTCTGGACAAAGCCACAGGTTTAGATGTTCACACAGCCAGAGGACCCACCCAAGATGACGGACCTTTTAAGGGTGGGGATATGGATGACCCCAGGCTGGATCTGATTGAAATAACAATAAAGCTTAAACAGACACTAATGGTGGACTTTCAGGAACTATAAACTTCCACAAATGTGCCAACTCAAGAAATGGACAATTACTTAAACTTTAGCTTCATCGATATTATAATTGTATCTGTATGGTCTGGCTAGTTAGCATTAGATTAGAAAACATTCATTTATATGGATTGGACAGTTAGCATTAGGCTAGCCACCATATATCTGTATGAACTGGCCAGTTAGCATCACATTAGCATTAATCTCTGAACATTCATCTCTAAGGAATGAATGTGCCATGCGCTGGTATGTCAGGCTAGTCTACCTCCCCTCCTTCCTGCTGCTCATCCCTTTTATTTTCCACTCCTCCGTCTCCAGTACTCTCTCCTCCTCCCATGCTTCAGGGAGTGCTGCTGGTGACTCAAACCCTATCAACCATGTTCCAAGCAATATTTCAATTTATGGATGCTCCTCCCTGCTATTAATGTTTCCACCACAGTTTGCTGTCATAAACACCCAGAGCAATTAAATGAATCATTTTTTTGTTCGAACGGCCCAAATTGTTTAAGTTATTTTCTGGAGATCAAAAAGTAGTCGAGTATCTTTTGTAAAGAAAGGGGGAAATTGTAAGGAAATGGATAGACGTGGGACATGTTTCTCAGGATCGAGACGGTTACTTCTGGAAGGTTCTTCTACTCAGCAGAGAGGGGATCACCACTAAACCGTGTGGGGGTAAAGACCGTTATTAGGCAGCTGATGACTGGTGTGGTCCTGGCACCTTGAACAGGTTAAATATGGTCGTTGGCGAGGGCGTAGGATTATAGCGTTGTCGGGAGTGTGCAATTACAGGGAAAAGAGCTGGTGATTTACACAGTGCGATGTGTGTCGGTGTGTTTGTGTGCGTCTGTGTTTTTTATGAGGTGAAATGGTCCCTTGGTGTGAGCTGTTGCTGTGATTAAGACTACACCTGCCCCCGACCCACCCCAAGACACACAGACACACACACGTATCACTCATCAAAATGTATATACTTTACCTTTGACCAAACCGAATAAACAATATTTTCGAGACTGTAAACACTTTTGTCTTTTATCGAGCTGAATTAACAACATTTGACCAGACTGAAAACGCTTTTACCATACTGAAAAAAACAATCTTTCACCAGATTGAGTAAACTGTCCTTTATCAAACTGAAAAAACAGTATTGTACCAAACTGAAAATTTTATCTTACATAACACTTTTACAACCAGTTAAAGGTGAGCTGAAAGTCAGAAAGACTCCTTGTTCAACTTTCAACTTGGTATTATAAGTATCTTTCCAGTTGTTATCTCCTGCCTAACCATAACATTTTCGATGGGAGGTTCCAGAAACCCCCAAAAACATCTCAACAAAGTCCATTGCCTAACTATCAGCCTCCCTGCCAAAATGATAAGTTGTGTTGTGTTGTGGCGTGAGCGAGGTCTCGTCCGGGGATCACTTCCAGGCAAGCAACACCCGTCAGGCTGAAGACGCACAGAGAGAAGGATCCGGAACAACGTGTTAGCCCGGAAAGACAAAACAAACCTAGCAGATGACTTCATCCCTGTCAGTAGGAGTGTCAACGCTGGGGGGGGTCAAGACACTATACCAGAGAGAAAGGGAAGTCTTAGCCGATCTGGCGTTTATCTGGCACTGATCGACTGTTGACCTGGTGTGATTGGTTCACCTGAAATGCCCCCCCTCTCCCCATGTTTCATTCTTCACTGTTAACCTCTGCTGCTGAGCTCTGCAAGGCAGTTTACTGTTGTTCAGCAGGCGTTCATAATGCTGCCTTGTTTAGTGGAGTTAGGGGGTTTTAGCGTGCCGCAGAGAAAAGGTTTAGACCAATCAGGGAGCTGTACAGTCCACAGCACGAGGGCCAGTCAAGCAGAAGCTGCTCAGTGGCCCTTGTTGTTGGACACGCACACACACTCTTATGTTCCAGTTTTATGTTTGTTTTTTTTGAAGTGGGTTTGGCTGAATTTGAATGATGCACTCCTATTGGCTGGCTGCCAGCCAGGTGCTCCTCTTCCATTTGAAAACAAAGTTTCACCAAACTGACCGAAACCATTTTTGGCAGACCTGTAGTTTAGCAGAGAATACGAATGAAACGATCTTAGTAGGAAAGTATCTCCACTGTTGCAGTGTTGTTGTATAATTAGGGGGGACTGTCTTGTCCTGTGTCGTGATGTAAAGGGTGTGAAGGTCTGACTGTATGTCGTTTCCTGTCTTGTTTTCCAGAGTGCTGCCATGGAGGAAACGGTCATCTGGGAGCAGCACACTGTCACTCTTCACAGGGTGAGAAACCTCTCTCTCTTTCTTTAATATTGTCTGCCTCACACATTCTCTCTCTCCTCTCTCCTCTCTCCTCTCTCTCCTCTCTCTCCTCTCTCTCCCCTCTCTCTTTTCATTGTAATACAATCCGACTCTCGCTTCCTATTAGTACATTGACTCTCTCTCGCTCTTCTTTCTTTTCTCTTTCTCTGTCTGCTTGTCGGTCTCTCCGCCTCTGTCCCTCTCTCTTTCCTTCTGGCTCTCGCTATAGTCAATTCTTTATTGTCTCAGTCTCATTCTCTTTAATTCAGCCTGACTTTTTCCACCTAAGCACACTATCTCTTTCTCCCCCTCTCTTTTTCTCTATTTCCAAACTCTCCCTCTCTTGCTCTATTTCTGTGTTGCCTCAAGCCTATCTTCCTTGCCTTCTGTGTCTGTGTGCACAGCTGCATTAGGTGAATGTTTGTGTGAGAGCGGGAGAAACAATAGCCAGGGATCCCAGATGGCAGGAAACGGGTTTAAGGAAGACCGAACTCTGCGTCTTACTTCCCGTCTGTGTCCCTCCACTTCCTGTTGGATTGTGTCTCTCTCAAACACACACACACACGCACACGCACGCGTACTGCCCTGTCACAAAGACCAACTCCTCTCCTTAATAATGACACCATTAGTACAAATGATTGTGACGTTCCGTTATCGAGTTAGCAGCCCGTGTCTCACTTCACAACGTCTGTCCCTGCGGGCTGAGCGAGGCGACACCGGCCTCGTCTTGTCATTCACTGGGCCGCTGCCACACTGCAATCCGATCCCCACGCCCATACCCGGGTGAACCAGGGTGTCTTAGCAGATAATCACTGGATACAATGAGCAGGATCTGCGATTCATTCACGAAATTAGGTTCATAGTTAAAAAGGTTAGTTTTTTGGTGAATGATAAGTAGAGCATACGTTTTGAAACACAACGGCGGGCGTACTGTGTTTCAATTCATGCACTTTTCAGGAACACAGCGTGCACTGTTCAAGGCATGGCAGGTTTATTTGTGTAGAACCCCTCAAACACTCAGAGTGCTTATCAAAGGCCCGAATCACATTTGAAAGGAAATGAAAGGATATACAAATAAAAATGTATAATATAAGCTTAACAAGGTAACAGAATAAACATGTTGGAGCAATTAGACATACATTCTAATAAAAAAAAAGCTGTGGCAAACGGAATCGCTTTGACCCCTATTCAGTAAAAATAAATATAAATACAAGCTTGCTTATCATCAGATGATTAGTTAGCGTTCCCAGCTGTCAAGTGTTTAGAGTTGGAAAAGGAAAGGGGAATAAAGTGGCCAGGGTGATGCAGGGCTGGGCGTGGCAAGGGAGAACCTGTCTAGACTGAATTCTCCCTCTAATCTAATTACCAGGAGCTTTCGGTTGTGGCTCTGTGTTGTCCCCGTGTCTGGCCTGTTGAATTCCACACTCACGCGTACACATGCACGTTCCCTGCTGTCCACGCTATGACACGTGGACATTGGGCTGACGGTTACAGCACAGGAAGAACCTATGCGTTTTGATTATTGTTGTCAATTAAATGCTTATAATGTCAGTCGCAGAACTTTTTAATCTTAAATCTTAATTTTAACCATTTCTGTTTTTGTGAGGACATATTAAAGGATTGAGGGGTTCCCAACTCCTGGCATTTTTGTGGAGTTGGGTCACTAAGGAGAGGGAGAGAGGGGGAGAGGGAGAGAGAGAGGGGGAGAGAGAGAGCACTTCATAACATTGTCAATCAAATGTGAAGTATCAAATCTCAATCCTCATTTTACTCGTACACACAACTGAGTGTGATCGTTTGGCATCAGTAGAAAACAATGTTTAACATCAAGTTTCTTTTGACAACGATTTTGATGCCAAAATGTATCCAGTGTCCGAGTGATATTCAACGCCAGTTGAATATCCAAAAAAAGATCTCTAATTCTATCAGTATTTATAGAGTGTGTGTGTTTGTGTCTGTGTTTTTGTGTGCACTCGCTCTTCTGCGTTTTTTCCTTACGTGGTTCTCTTGTCCTACCCAGGCTCCAGGGTTCGGCTTTGGCATCGCTATCTCAGGAGGCCGGGACAACCCTCACTTCCAGAGCGGAGAAACCTCCATCGTCATCTCAGATGTCCTGAAAGGAGGCCCTGCAGAGGGCCAGCTGCAGTACGTCTCTGTCTGAAGGGCCCCTGAGATCTTGGGTCCCTTCCACAGCAGCACTACTGTGCTGCTGTTGAGGGCCCCAGCTACTCGCCTCTTAAAGGCTGTCTCTGCTGCACTATGCGTCCTTTTTTGGGCTAAACGCCAATCCTTTGTGTGCGTCATTGTACATCATGCCACACCATTACAACCACCAGCAAAGACGAGTGGGTGGCAAGATGGGCTGTGAATTAATGAATAAAATCATGATTGAATAGATGAGTGAATTGCAGAAGCCGTTCATTTCCGTGGTGAAAACAAACACTTCTAGGGTTGACCTTGAAATTCCTCTGCTGTGAATGATCCCTCGTCTTATCTATAAATCCATGAATAAATGGGTATATAAAGGGAGAATATAAATGTAAGTGCTAAGCTCATTGCATAATTAAATCCTCATGGACAAATGATTAAGGTGTAACCGCAGCATTCATCAGAACAAAAGGGAAAAAAATAACGAAATGATTGAATGCAATAAACTAAACATCTGTATCAGCAATAGGGAGAAAAATCATACATATTGAACACCATCCATGTCAAATCTTGATCACAAGGCTGTGCGTTTGTCCGGTGTCTCCAGGGAGAACGACCGTGTGGTCATGGTCAACGCCGTCTCCATGGACAACGTGGAGCACGCCTACGCCGTGCAACAGCTCCGCAAGAGCGGGAAAAACGCCAAGATTGTGAGTTTTTCAACCACACCTCATTCACATCAATACATTAAAAGTGAAATGGTGTACAAGCCAGTAAAGAAAGGGCGTGTCGTTGCATGACGCGTCACACTCTTTATGACGTCACGTTCTAGTTGTGTGACCTGTTGAAATGCATTAGGTCATACAGCGGTTAAAACATTGAAGTAGCCGGGTTAATCATTAATGTCCGGGAAGGGCAATTCGTTTTGCACCAGTAGTCATAGTAGCAAAGTGCCATACAAAACAAACAATACAGGGATAACCCTTGCGTCATCATCATTGAAGATAGCGCACATGCAAATCTTAGCAGGACCAGGAAAAGACCCACTCGGATTAGAGTCAAAGAGTAGATGCATTGTGATGCTCATCAGTAGATAATACATCCCACGATACTTCCAGTATTGCAGTGGACATCCTGTGTCAATTTGACTTTACGATTAAGCTGACAATTTAACAGAAATACCACGAGGGGAAGGGCGAGTCACGATTCCCTTCCCCTGTATTATCCATCGTTGATTGATGAACTGGGTCTGGTGCGAGTGTGTGTGTGTGTGACGCGGCCGTGCCGTCTCTCTTCCTCAGACCATCCGCAGGAAGCGGAAGATCCAGCTCCCGGTGTCGCGGCCCGGCGACCGGGAGACCATGTCGGAGCACGAGGAGGACGAGGAGGAGGAGAGCGAGGACGAGGAGGGTTACCAGGGCAACCGGGCCCAGAGCGCGGCGTACGGCGGCGCCGGCGCCAGCGGAGGCGGCACAGCCCGCCGGCAGGAGCGGGAACACAGCACGGGGCGGCGCGACCGCAGCGCCTCGCGGGACCGCAGCGTGTCGCCGCGCTCGGAGCGGCGTTCCCAGGCCTCCCTGGGCCCGCCGAAGCCCTCCAAGGTCACCCTGGTCAAGTCCCGCAAGAGCGAAGGTGCGTGTTGGCGGCGGGACGCGCACCCAAAACCTTCAGGAATAATGCACAGTTTCACAAAGTGCACGGACGTGACGTTTCTTTTGTTTAAAGGTCCCATGACATGCCACCAGGTGTGGTGTGGTTGGCCGTTATTATCCTTCACACATCTAGGAGGACACGCCCACTTGTGATGTTGTGATGTCAAAACGGCTTGTAACGGCTATTCACACCACACCTGGTGGAATGTTGTGGGACCCTTAAAGAAAACCAAACAGCTCTCAGAGTTCACGCACGGCCACTATAAATTAGGCCTTACAGATCCGACCCTTCACAAGTTAAACACTATTAACAGTTCTTCAAGTCATGCCGTGAAACAGCACCCTCTCTGGTGGGCCCAGGTCACTGTGATTGTTTATGTTTATATCGCTGGCCAGGTGATGTCTCTGCCAATTAGACCATGCAATTGCACAAGCAGGTGTCTGATGCCGAGCTGTGCTTGGTGTTGTATTTTGGCTACTTTCTGGTGCACAGTAAGCCTCAATGGATTAACAAATAAAAACAAATGACTGTGGTCTGTAAACATGGATTACACATCCTCTAGTGAGAAAGCACTGGGGACTCACTCATGGCTACACCACAAGGCTATGCATGATGAGCTCCTGAACTCGAACATGTGTAGATTCTCCCCTCTAACATGCTCTTGGTATCCCCAGAATATGGACTGCGCCTGGCCAGCCACATCTTCGTGAAGGACATCTCCCCAGAGAGTTTGGCCGCGCGGGACGGAAACATCCAGGAGGGGGACGTGGTGCTGAAGGTGAGCCTCCCCACCCAGGAGGCCTCTCTGCTGGGCTGGGGAGTCACCATACTGAGGGAGGGGGGGGGGGGGGTGTTTGTGGTGGTGGTGGTGGTGGTGGTGGGGGACAACCAGGGGTGAGACAGCCATGAGAGAGAAGTCACTGACAATGGATGGAGCCATTTTAAAGTTGTGAATCGTTTCCATCGGTCGGAATAGGGCTGTGTGTGTAGTATCTGTTGTCATGTGTGGGTTTCTGGGAGCGATGTAGTAATAGTAATGTGGTGTGTGTGTGTCTGTGTGTGTAGTTAGTTATTGTCTATGTGCCGCGCATCGCCCACTGGGTGAGGTTGGAGGTCATTGGTGTGCCAGCCCACCAGTGGGAATACCAAACATTCCAGAATTCCTTTGTTCCCGGGCCGCTTGTTGCCGTGGAGACTCCATTTTAATCATCATTAAACAGTCACTGTACCCCGTCTCCACAAGGATAATACATAACCATAAATCACGTAGATTTGGTTCCCGTATTTCTTCATAGCAGCCTCAGCTGTTTCTAGTCTAAAGCTGTTTAGTTTGCGGTATTCTGGTTAAGGCAGTGTGCATTACAACACATGGCTAATTTAGTAGTAATGCAGTAAAACAATAATACAGCAGAATTTAAATGTTTTGTTATTTGCCATATACTATTAACATAGTTGTAAAGTTTACAATGTCAACAGATTTCAATTGTCAATAGTGGGGGACTAGTGGACTATGAAGAAACAAAGTAACTCGGTCAAGAATTTACTTTCAGAATTTTGAGTGGAAACATTTTTTGGCCACGGCCAGAATTTGCGGCCGACTTGTTGTGCATACCAAATGGTCAAATCTATAGTCCATTTGCAGATATTAAAAAATGACAATTTTACACTTTGCTTTTTTAAGTGTTTGTTACATTCCTCACCGGTGTCTTTCACTCCCCCAGATAAACGGCACCGTCACAGAGAACCTGTCGCTTGTGGACGCCAAGAAGCTGATAGAGAGGTCAAAGGGCAAGCTAAAGATGGTAGTCCAGAGAGACGAGAGAGCCACGCTTCTAAACGTTCCTGACCTGGATGATAGCATTCCATCAGGGAACAACTCTGACAGAGATGGTGAGAGAGCTGTGTGTGCGCGCACGTGTGCGTGCGTGTGCGTGCGTGTGAGAAATATCAAGTCTCTTACCTCAGCCTGAAAGTTTGGGAGGACTTTGAAGTTTTCTGATCTAAAATTGTATTCCAACAGTTTTCTGGATGTCCTAACCCGTGTGCGTGTGTGTGTGTTTCCAGACATCTCTGAGATCCATTCCCTGACATCAGAACATTCCAACCGTTCCCTGGGGAGGGGCAGTCGCTCCAGGTCACCTGACCGCTCAGACACCCACGACCACCCCCGCCACTCCCCTCGCCAGGTCAGCAACGGCAGGTAAGAGAGTAGCGCGCACACACGCAGACAGTCTCTTCCACACACACGCACACTCTCTTTCACACAAACACACACACTCTCTTCCATGCACACACACACACACTCTCTCTTCCATACACACACAAACACTCTCTCTTCCACACAATTGTACACAACCATGATATACAGGAAAGCACAGACGCTCACACACACAGAAGCTGGCACACAAAAATGCATCCAGTGGTTTAATGCGCATATTTCCGTCCACTAACAAATGAGCTCATAGCAATAAAACCCACAGCCACTGACGCAACAATACATCTGGCACGCCTTAAACAACATAATACCGGTACTAATAATACTTGTGATGCGGTAGTCAATTCAACAGGACCAGCAGGTGGGAGTGATATGACTAATGATGGGTCCATGCTTTTTCTCTGACTCTTCTCCTCCCTTTCCTGTTTCCTTGATCTGGTCCACCCTGTCAGTTGGCGGCCGCAGTAAGTCTGGATTTGTCACCTTAGGGTAGACCCCTCTTGGTCTAGTTTAGAAGCCAAAGAGCCCTCCCCTGCACCTAGGTGATAACTGTAGTACACTGACCATAGCCTAGTCCTTCCCGAGCAGAACAGAACAGGACTGTAAAAGCGGCTATCAGTTTCCTTAGACCTGATAACAAACTTTTGGTGGCCATTGTTCCGTTGTCGCGGCAACACCCACCACTGGGAAGTGTTGGGTCAATGTACTATAAACAGTCTGAAGGGATATTTAGGGGGGTTCACTTCAAACGGATGCAAACCAGAGAAGGGGGGTGGGGGGGGACTTATCGCTGTCAGCTGGTGTTTTGATTGGCCGTATCACCCGTTGCTGGTGTTGTGATTAGCTAGAATAAAATACCAAACTCCTGTCCACCCCTTGGATACTTCATGATACATGGATGGTCGACGGTCTTGGCCAGGATGGGTACCATGGATCCATCCGCCATGAGACCCGGGTTCAGGACGTTGATTCTGCCCTATCTAACTGCTCAGCTTCACCATCAGCATCGCGTCTAATGAGCTATTAATCAACCCATCGCCGAGCTTCAAGTGTCGATGGCGAACGCAGGCGTCAACTCACCACTTTGACAGATAAATAATGACGGCCTTCCTTTGTACATTCAATGTACAGAGTTTTGTAGCGCTCAACGTGGCGTCTTTGTGACGGTGAGTTGACGTGACGCTGATGCCCTGGGCTTGGTTGTGACCCAGTTACACCTGTAGTTGAGCATCTAAAACATAACCCCTAGCTTCCCATAGATCGTGGCTGCATAGAGCTCCCTTTACCCCTGACCTGAAGCCCACTAGCTGCATAGCTTGACTGTGCTTTAGGCAGTATGGCTGTCCTTGACTAACCGTCCGATCCCCCCCCACCAGTAGAACCATGCATCAGACCCCCTCTTCCAGTGTGTCGGACTGAACTGTGACTATGCTTGTCTCAATGCAGGTTGAAGGCAGGGTCACTGTTGCACAGATTGCTCTCCATGTAAGTGCTCGATTTTGAAGTGGCAGAACGCACATAGAAGCGTCTGCTGGGTTTCATTTATCTCCCCCACCCTTCACGGCACACCCCCGCCACCCGCACTCCCTGCTTGTTTTGATAGTGTTCTACTATGGCGCTGGAATGTGAGTCTGCGTGTGGTTGGGCGGGGCCTTTTTTGGGAGTCAAAGTCTTATGAGTTGTTTTTTTAATCGTACTAGTGAGTGTTGAGTTAATGTAAAATGATGCGTTAAAGTGCTAAAAATGTATGTTTAATCTCTCCATCTTGACACATTGGCTGGCGGTGACATGAGATAATGACGTACCGGAAGGAATTCCTGATATTCCAAACTAGAATGGGAAACGAGGAATTTGACATAGTTCCCACAAAGCTTTGCTCAAAGGGCAGATGGTTCTGTCAACCTGATTGGCTCAGGAAGGCTGGTGGCATCCTGTTTCCCAACCAATGAGAGATGTGATTGGGCCTTCTGTTGAGGAACACACTTCTTCCCTGGTCCAAAGGCTTCATTTGTTATGAAGGTCCCTATATGTGGTTCTTTGAAAAATTAAACTGCCTTCTTCAAAGATTATGGTACATCTACAGGGAAAATTCGCGTGAGTAAAGCATTTTGTCGTATTTATTTTGAATTTACTTCTGGAATTAATCTTAATTGGTTTATTTTGTTATATTTAAATTGATTTTGCACTTCATTATATTTGCTTTGATGTGTTTGGTTTTTGTGCACCGATGATTTTAGTCGTTTTCACTTACTCTGTGCGTGTATAAATGCTAGGCCTTTTATACTAGTCTCAAAGTTGTATGTGTGCAAGTGTGTTGCATTGAGAGAGAGAAGATTAAGTGGACCCGTGCTTTCATCTCGTGGTGAACTAAATCTTCTTTGACAGTTGATTTTCATCTCTTCTCTGGTTCAGCTTTTCCCTTTTTATTGCCTCCCTGTTTTCTCCCAAAATCTTCTTTATATGTGTCGGCCTTAGCCTCTTTTTCACCCCACACACACACGCACACGCACACACACACACACACACACACACACACCCAAGCTTCACACACACTCAAGCCACACACACACACACACTCTTGCTAGAACAGTAGAGAGTTGAACAAAGATTCTGTCAAATGTAGTTTGTCAGTGTGGAACCTTTTTTAGCACCAGGCCGTCCTGAACCAAGCAACACAGATCCAGGACACAACACATAACCTCCCCCTTCTCTCTCTCTCTCTCTCTCTGCCTCTTTCTCCCTCTCATGCATCTCTCTCTCTCTCTTTCTGCCTTTCTCTCTCACTGCCTTGCTCTCAAAATCTCTCACCTCCATTTCACTTTGCCTTGAATCTGTCCCTTACTGGCTCCCTTTACTCTCTTTCTGTCTCTGTCTTTCTCCTCTTCTCTCACTCTCCATCTCTCTGTCTCTCTCCCTCTCGTTAGAATTCAGTTTGCTCTTCATGCCCAGACTGGAGGTCTCCCCTCTCTCCCCCACCAACTGCCAACCCTTAAACACTTACACTTTTCACCCAGTCTTTGGCCATCTTTACGCTACTTTGAGATAAGTTATTGTTGTTCTAGTGCTGGAGTTAGGATTGTTTCAGGCCTGGAGTTGGCTTGTTTCATGCCTGGAATTAGCCTGAGTTGACTGGTGAAAGCTGGCTTGCCACATTCTTGGGAGAAAAGCGGTGAAATGCAGCTTGCTCATGTGCCAACAAACAGTCATGTGACCTCACTGGAATTCAACCATTGTTTTCAACAGTACTGTATAGGTTTCTCTTGACCCACCCGCACACACACACAAACACGCACACGTTTTATTAAGCAGGACTGATGTGAATTGGTTCTGTTTATCTGCGTTACCCAGCACTGACACAAATGGTGTTGATCTCGATTAAACAGGGGAGGTGTGAATCGTGTCTGTTGTGGGACTGGTGTGAATTATGCCTCTTGTTCTGATCAAGCTGGACTGGTGTGAATTTCGTATGTTGAACTGGTTTCAGCCACAGGAGTCGAGATGAGGAGCGGACGTCCAAGCAAGGGGCCATGTCCACGCCGCTGAAGAGCTCCGATGACGGCGTTCTGTCTCAGACCAGCGACCAAGCCAGCTCGCAAGACGACAAGCACACCCCGCCGCTGCCCGGTACTGTCACCCTCTCACCCATTCACCCGTTCACACCCCCACCGGTTCATTCCCTCATTCACCCAGTAGCACTCCCACCTCACTAGAGGTCTTGTCGAAAATGATGGCCCAAAACCCTAATGTTCCCGGGAAATGAATTCCGATATCGGATCGGATAATAACAAAATATACAGACCCCTTTTTGCAGATCCTACCCAGTATTTGTGGAGCGGACAAATCTGAACATCAAAGTGGTACTATAAAAGGCTGTTCTACTGATAACAGAGTGAATCAAGTCGGATACCAAACATGGAAGCCTAATAAAAGGAGATCTAAATAACCGAAAGTCCATGCAATGTGTCCTATATGAGTTGAGCCCTGAACGTCCCCACCACCTGATCCGGACCCCCCACTTCCAATACTCCCCCTTCATCCATCCTCATCCTCAGCCGTTCAAACTCTCACCCATTCACATCCTCTTACTCTTACCTATCACAACCTCATTTGCATCCCCATAACCACACCCAACACGACACAACGCACTGCCACTGCCTCTACGTCCCGGCCTATCCTACCGTCTGACCCGTGACATGTTGGGTGTGTTTCTGACAGAACCGAAACCTGTGTACGCCCAGCCGGGTCAGCCTGACGTGGACCTGCCCGTCAGCCCGTCGGACGCACCGATACCCAGCGCTGCTCACGACGAGAGTATCCTCAGGTAGCCACTTGCACTGACACCTTAGTATGATTCCTGGGCTCAACGCTCATACCTACACTACGATGTGCTAGGCTAAGACTTCAGACCTACCGTCAGGTTAAACTACAGTGCTAGGCCAAATGTAACCGATTCAACACTGCGCTTCAGGGTAAATACTACTAGGCGATCACTGAAGTCACTGTCTTAAAAAAATATGAAATAAGTAATATCTACTGTGATTGCCACACTTTAGAAATTCGTTTTTCATTTGTTGGTATGCTTGTATTGTTCTCAGCCTCACTTGCTTTGGATAAAAGTGACGTTGTCATGCCTAATAGTTGATGAGGACCATTCCGTTGTAGAGATGTGATGTCCCCTGCTCTTGTCGTCCAGGCCCAGTATGAAGCTGGTGAAGTTTAGGAAGGGGGAGAGTGTGGGTCTCCGCCTGGCCGGGGGCAACGACGTGGGGATATTCGTGGCAGGCGTTCTGGATGACAGCCCTGCCGCCAAGGAGGGCCTTGAAGAGGGCGACCAGATCCTGAGGGTAAGACCCCCACCCTGTTGTCCCCCATCCATCACCCTTTCCTCCTGCACCCCATACAGTACGCCCCATACAGTCATACGTCACTTCAGGAGACTCTTAAGTTCTAGGATACAGTCTGCAGACTGTGATGAGGGCAGGATACGGTTCAAACGTTTTCTGTTTATGATGGTTATCAAACACGCATCCTGTGTCGTTGTTTTGTGCGCTATGAAGTCAACCCTGTCTCATTGAAATGATTCAGTCAAGTGGCTTAGGTAAGAACCCTTCAATCTCTTACCGCTGAAGGTCATGGCGTTGCTTGAGCGTCAGTTATCCACTTGTTGTATGGTTCGGAAGTGAATGGACGCCTAGAGCGGGAGGTGAAGAAATAGCTTAATGGCGCAGACGGTCAACTCAGTTCGTCAATTGACATAATCGTCTTTGTCTCGCTTGAGGCTCAGATTTCTGCATGCATCCATTTCCGCTTCGAGTCAATCCTATATCAAGTGATTCACGTTTATTTTCCTACTATGTGTGTTTAGTCGTTTATAGGTTTAATACCCATTAAAAACACAATGCTTCTGCTTGTTGGTGGTTTGACCCTGTGGGCTGGTCCTGAGCACATCTGCAGTTGATTCTAGAATAATCCGCACTTGTTCTAGAGGACGATGAGCTCGACAGGGCCACAATAGTTTGAAGCAGGGCTCGGAGCTATTGTGGAGTTACAGTACAATGTACTGGTGAGCGCATGAGTCACTACTGTGTCCCCGCGGCCAGCCTGCCCCTTGTTTCTAAGGAACATACAATGGAGGTCATTCTTGGCCTGTGAAGTCACCCTCACTCACACACACACACACAGTTGGTTTTCTGTTCGGCTGAGGACTGCAGGGATGCGTTGTGGCGATGGATGACATGATGTTAATGTCATTTTTGGCATGTTTGCCATGTTTACGTAATGGCGAGATTTAACAACCATAATGCAACACAATAATACGGCGAAATATAGTGGTTTTTTATTTTTATTTGACCATTGCCGATCCTCGATATATATTTACTTTCACTTTATTCAGAGGTCCTATTATCCAGAGGGTCGCTGTGAGATAAGACTGCTCGTTTCCAAGAAGCAACATGGACACACTTTAGTCTCCAAGACTAATAACTGGAGGGTTTTAACGTCAACAGAGCACACACTGTGTGTGTGTGTGTGTGTGTGTGTGTGTGTGTGTGTGTGTGTGTGTGTGTGTGTGTGTGTGTGTGTGTGTGTGTGTGTGTGTGTGTGTGTGTGTGTGTGTGTGTGTGTGTGAGAGGCTGGAGGGTGGTCGTGTTGTGGCAGGACGGGCCCAGGAGAAGAATCCCTTCCAGAACATTGTTATTGGGGCGCTGCTGGGCTTCCTGTTGCTGGTGGTGTGCCTGGCCAGAGATAAAGGCTGTTTCTGGGAAGTTGAGAGAGTTGTCCGTCTGAGTCTCTGATGCGGAACATGTGTGGCCTTGCTCACCGGGACGTAAAGTCAATAAACACACCTTATTGTGTTCACGAGAGGAGGTGTGTTTGTATGTGTGTTGCTGTGTGTGTGTGAGTTGTGCGTCTGAGTCTCTGATGCGGAACATGTGTGGCCTTGCTCACCGGGACGTAAAGTCAATAAACACACCTTATTGTGTTCACGAGAGGAGGTGTGTTTGTGTGTGTGTGTGTGTGTGTGTGTGTGCGATCACCATATCTGTGTAGGTATGCGTTTGGGCGGATTAGTTCCATCAGGAATACGTTGTTTTGTCTGAACTGTAATTAATTTCCGGTTTTTCTTTCACCTTCTACTACTATCTCGATCCCTGTACAACCGACCTGACTTGTTGAACACGCATTCCATCTGAATGAAATAACACACCGCACCATTAGGTTGAGTCTCAGTAACCACTAGTCCTAGTAGTTGAGTTGTGACCCTAGTGGCAGGTATTATAGTAGAAGCTGTTGTATTGACCTAAATGACCGGTGCAAAGATGCTAGTCCTAAAATTAGTGAAATTTGTAGCAAGTTCAATAATACGAGTAATACTGAAAATATCTTGGTTGAACTGATGCTAGCCATAACATTAGCAAGCAATGTGATCATACTAATAATATCGTTAACATTAACAGGGTAATGTTGTAATGGCATTGGTAATAGGGTTCGTATTAACAATGTTATCAGCAGAATGATACTCATAGTAACACCAGCAGTAACATGCTAGTAAGGACATCAGTATAAACCTGGTCATAATTGTAATAATGTTTGTTATAACATAAGCACTAACAGTCTAACTCCATTGATAATATCAGCATTACCAGTGTTATTCCAATAAGATAGTAGCACTAGCATTAACATAACTTGTAATAACATTAGCATCTACAGTGTTATTGTAGCATTAGCATGGTTGCCCGTGTTGAGGTTCTGATCGTGTGTGTGTGTGTGTGTGTGTGTGTGTGTGTGTGTGTGTGTGTGTGTGTGTGTGTGTGTGTGTGTGTGTGTGTGTGTGTGTGTGTGTGTGTGTGTGTGTGTGTGTGTGTGTGTGTGTGTGTGTGCGCAGGTGAACAACGTGGACTTTGCCAACATCATCCGGGAGGAGGCGGTGCTGTTCCTGTTGGACCTGCCCAGAGGGGAGGAGGTCACCATCCTGGCCCAGAAGAAGAAGGACGGTGAGAGAGAGAGAGCAGCGGGGAGGCTGGTGTCTCCTGCACCCCTACTGGCTCCCAGGGTCACCACCGTGACCCACGTAGTCACAGTGGGGTATTTTGTTCTCGGGGAGGCTATGAAGCGTCGTACAAAGCAAACCAATCCTATATTGCATGTAGGCTTGGTTTGGTTGTTTGATATTGTCATGGTGACAGTCAATGTACTTTTAAATTGCATGTACTATTTATAATCGGCTTATGATATCTCAAATCAAAGGCCGGCTCCTTGTTCAGAAGGATATTTTTGACTCAAACATTTCAGCGGATGTGTGCTCTTGGTGTTCATCTGTCGAAGTGTCCATCTCATCAGGCTCACAGTAGTTGTGGACCACGGGAAGGCTAACACGATGCACCTCCACAGTGTACCGCAGGATAGTGGAGTCGGACGTGGGCGACTCCTTCTACATCCGGACGCACTTTGAGTACGAGAAGGAGTCTGCGTACGGCCTGAGCTTCAACAAGGGCGAGGTGTTCCGCGTGGTGGACACGCTGTACAACGGCAAGCTGGGCTCCTGGCTGGCCATCCGCATCGGAAAGAACCACCAGGAAGTGGAGCGCGGCATCATCCCCAACAAGAACAGGTGAAGGCATCCCACGTTACGCCCCCTGTTGCTCGGTGACATCACCGAGGGGTAGTACATGTGGCAACCTGATAACCAGTGGCGCAAACGTTGACTTGAGTAAACAAGTACTCATCAAGCAAACCACAAACAATGACAGGAATGTTGTCATTGAAAATCGTGTCCGCAAATTGTCGTTGTCCTGAACTCCGGATTGATTCTATTCATGGATATCTCAGCGGGGAAAAAAACAACGAACAATCCTTTCTCTTTCACCTGATCCTGTTTTTAATCACCGATGTGCTGCACACAGGTCTACAAGGAAATAAATGTAGCCGTTTTAAATAGTAAAATAATTGTGGGCATTCATCTCACGCAGACCAAAGGGGACTCAAAGAATGAACCTGGTGATCTGAAACACTAGTGGGCTCATGTCTGAGGGGTTTGGGGATTAGACTATTTAAAGGCTGTAATCATGCTGTTGGTTCCGTTTGGAGATGGTCCTGTTTGTTGACCACATCTCGTTGTCGTCTTTTCTTCTTCTCCAGAGCTGAGCAGCTGTCCAGCGTGCAGTACACCCTCCCCAAGACTCCAGGGGGCGATAGAGCAGACTTCTGGCGGTTCCGCGGCCTGCGCAGCTCCAAGAGGAACCTGAGGAAGAGCAGGGAGGACCTGTCGGCCCAGCCAGTCCAGACAAAGTTCCCCGCCTATGAGAGGGTGGTGCTTCGGGAAGGTAGGTTTCCAGCCAGGGTTCAATCATTGAGTGGACGCATGTCTGGACTGGACCAGATCGTAAGCAATTACATTAATTTATCCACTTTTAATATTTTAAAGTTATGTGTTCACATTTATAATAGTTTGATGATAATATGTAAATGCTGAAACTCTTTGTATTACACCAGTGATTGCTGTCACACTGTATAGTAAGCACCACCCCAAATGGAAATCAACACTTTGATGACATATTTTGGATTCTTGGTTTCCAATTGGTTTTGGTTTCCACGTGAACCCTTCATTAACTATACTAGTTTGACTTGACTGGCTCTTCACTGCTGGAGGAAGCCAGAAATCACTGGACTGGCTGATCTCGTTTGAAACCAATTTAGTACACACTGACACGCCCGTCATACTCGTGTGTGTGTGTGTGTGTGTGTGTGTGTGTGTGTGTGTGTGTGTGTGTGTGTGTGTGTGTGTGTGTGTGTGTGTGTGTGTGTGTGTGTGTGTGTGTGTGTGTGTGTGTGTGTGTGTGTGTGTGTGTGTGTGTGTGTGTCAGCTGGGTTCCTGAGGCCCGTGGTTATATTCGGGCCGATCGCAGATGCGGCCCGAGAGAAGCTGGCCAGAGAGGAGCCCGATGTATTTGAGCTAGCAAGTAAGTAGTCTCTCTTTTTTTCTCTCTTTCTTTTTTTCTTTCTTTCTTTCTTTCTTCCTTTCTTCCCCCCCCCCCCCCCCCACATGCTCACTTAGACATCATCATTCCATTTCTCCCATCATATCTCCTTACTTGGGGAAAACTTTTTGATGTACAAACATGTGAAACTGAATATGTGACCAACTCTAGCAATGAGCTACTAGCAGGGTGCTGCTAGCATGGTGCTCTTGATATAAAGAGAGGGAGCCCAGGAACTGTCCACACGTCTAAATGGTCCGTGGGGACATGGTCCATCTGTTGGTGGGTACCAGAGGAAGCCATCGGGGGGCCACTTTGTTTTCCTTGTTCTGTAGCATGAGGTGCTAACTAGAGATACTGTAGAATGTAATGGCCTGAAGGAAGAATTATTTACACCATTTAAAATTTCTTCTGAATTTGTAACAACTTTAATATGGAAGATTAGCGGAAGATTAAGGATTAGTGCCTTGTAAGAGGATCCTTTTGCTTTCATTTAAAGAGTTTAACACTGAGAATTATAGGACATTTACTGTACAATAAAGTATATTGATCAATCTTAACAGCCGTTATTAATCCTATTACATGGAAATGGCCCTCTGCACATCCTCCTGCGTAGACGATGAATACGTTTAGTAATGTTATCCACGGCCTGCTTGCCATGGCTCTTCCCTTACACACACACACACACACACACACACACACACACACACACACACACACACACACACACACACTACACACACACACACACACTACACACACGGACTACACACACACACACACACACACACACACACACACACACAGACACACACGGACACACACACACACCCCTACCTCCTTCTTTGCCTGCATCTTTGATTCGCAGTGTTAAGTTCAGCACACAGTATCGGATTTTAATTTTCTCAAGTGCACTCACAGACACAAGACCTATTGAGTGAATGTGTTGCAGCGGTGTGTGTATTGGTGTAACTCGTGTATTTTCTTTTCAGAAACACAGCAGCAAAAAGGAGGGGAAAGTACGTCGCCTGGTGTATATTATCTTATTTAACCTGTGAATGACTACCTGTAATCTGACACTTTACCGGGTGTCTCTTTAATTCCTTTCAATAACCTGTGAATGAGATGAACTGGCACAAAGCTAGGCTCTACTCCGACCAGAGTGTTGCTTGGTTAGCTTGAAGGAAGATGACAGCATTTCAGAGATAGTCATTGACTTTACTTTGTATGTTTTTGTCTTTGATAGAGTCCTTGTAGTGTATTTAGATCCCAGCTGTAGCTAGAGACAGGTGGTGCAGCCTGGGATGTTGTACTGGCCAATTTACCCCACATCCTTTTTAAAATATGTCTCAACTTCCACTCCCAAGCAGGGCTTTGAATTCCAATTATTTTAGCCCCACCCGTTCCCATCACAACCCACACCGAAACACCCACCGTTTGTTTTCTCTGGGGCCGAAAATCTGTTTTCAAAGATCCCACATAATGGGACGGAACGGTTAGCCTAGTTGGTCTCTGGCTGTAGCCCTGGAAGGGAAATGGTTTGTTAGGTAGTCGACAGGCGTCTCCGGTGCTGTCCTCGCTCAGGAGGTTGTGTAATGTGGAGCAGACTGGTCCAGAGTTCCTGAATGCCCTTTAACGTACGGAAGAAAAGATTCAAAAAAACCTTGAGGAAGTTCACCGAGCACCCGGTCTCCTTTGAGGTGACAAAACATTGTACTCAATGTTTTTAATCCGACGCAACAACAGATTCAGAGCACAGGATCATTATGATAATGGTCTGATTTGTGATCTTTGTTTTTAAAAAATGCTACGTCATTGTTAGACTGAATAGATTTAAAGTGGGATGCATTCAGATTTTAATGTTTGGTCTACAGTTGAAATAGCCCTAATCAATTCTATCCAGTTTTATGCCAAACTAAATTTCGGAGGATCCACATTCTTATTCTGAGAATCGGACTCCCCGTTAATATGGCTTAAATATGAGTTTCCAGCCTCGTGTCCAGCTGGTCTTATTCCCCTCAACGTCATTCCGCAGCAGCCGGTCACTGTTATCCACTGTAATGCACCTTCTTTCATTTTACAATCCAAACAGCATTTTCCTCTTCAAAACGTCTATCTTTTTACCTTAACCTACTGAAACTGAAATCAACACAAATAATGTTAACATAAACATTATAATTTTGAAACTGTAATTGTCATGTCATTTTGTTAAGCCCTGTGCTGGTTAACACTGCGACTCTCGATTCTTTTTTATTTAATCTAGCTGCTCTATATTTAATGTGCTCTCCAGTGTCCCTGTTAAAGACCCATTTGGCTATTTCGTAGCTGATTGTCCTTCTTATGAGTGTTGATTAGTGTGAAACCCTTTTACACAAATCTGCCCTACTTTGTATTCTGCAAACAAGACTATTAGCAGTTAAAGAAGGGACAATCCTTCAATAAAACATTATCCATGCTAGCATTTGCCCTCAGCTATAGCAGCAGGTGTCTTGTTTGTGTCAATGGGAAATCCTCTCCTTTGTCGTCGTCGTCCCCCCCCCCTCTAAACCTCTGACCCTGTTTTCATCACCAAACGATTCTCCCACTTCCTGTCAATGCTTCACATGTTCCGGTGCATCCCCTGCACTTTTCATGGATATCCACATCTCTACGATTTATACACCAGCTGCACGCGCACATCCATGTAAAACTGTTAATCCATCCTCCTTCACCTTAAAACTTTTTGCTGATTCAGGCGTTGCATGAGTGGGTGGGGCGCTCTCCATGCGGCCTCCATAACAACCCCCCCTCCCCCTCCCCCCTTTAGCTTCCACTCACGTGCACCCTGCCCTTTCCCCCTCCAACCCCCTCACCCCCATCTACCTGTAGCCGTGCAGGGAGGGGTTATGGGCAGCTGCACGGTACCGAGGTGTGATGGGAGCAGAAGGATCTGAGGTGTAGAAGTTAACCGTGTGTGTGTGTGTGTGTGTGTGTGTGTGTGTGTGTGTGTGTGTGTGTGTGTGTGTGTGTGTGTGTGTGTGTGTGTGTGTGTGTGTGTGTGTGTGTGTGTGTGTGTGTGTGTGTGTGTCACAGAGAGTGAGCCACGCGACGCAGGGACTGAAACAAAGAACTCTGGGATCATTCGTCTGCACACCATCAAGCAGATCATCGACCGGGTGAGAGAACACGCACGCACGTCCAACACAACAGCACACACACGCACATTCTCGAACACACACACAGGCTAATGCAACGACACATTTACACGGGCACACACTTGATCTCAGACACATGCAGCGCACACATAGCATGCAGAATATAGCGGAGCCACTGTTGTTAAGCTCAGTACTGCTCCCTAGTGTACAATGCATGTGCACACCACATATTTTTTGAAGCCAAAGCCGTTCAGCAATAGAAAACATCTGGGGTCATGACCAGACTTTTAGAGATGGTGCTTTGCTGTCATTTTTTAATCATATTCATAATTTAGTTAGTTGTTTGTTGGGCTGACGGCTTGATTTATTAATTAGTTTCAAACTCTTAATACAAACCTCAACAACTCAGTATTCATGACAACCAAATCCTTCTGTGTGTGTGTGTGTGTGTGTGTGTGTGTGTGTGTGTGTGTGTGTGTGTGTGTGTGTGTGTGTGTGTGTGTGTGTGTGTGTGTGTGTGTGTGTGTGTGTGTGTGTGTGTGTGTGTGTGTGTGTGTGTGTGTGTGTGTGTGTGTGTGTGTGTGTGTGTGTGTGCATAAAAAGTGTCCAAGTGTGTCTATATAAACGGTGTGTGTGTACATAACAGTATCAATAACATGTGTTTGTGCAGGACAAGCACGCCGTGCTGGACATCACCCCCAACGCGGTGGACCGGCTGAACTACGCCCAGTGGTACCCCATCGTGGTGTTCCTCAACCCGGACTCCAAGCAGGGCGTGAAGACCATGAGGACCCGCCTCTGCCCGGAGTCCCGCAAGAGTGCCCGGAAACTGTACGACCGCTCCCACAAGCTGAGGAAGAACAACCACCACCTCTTCACCAGTACGTGGGGAGGCAGGGGGGCGGGGGGTTATAGGCTGCCAGGGACAGAGAGAGAGGGGTGGGGTGGAGACGGGGAGATACTGGGACTTCAGGCTGTTTGTGGTCCCAGCTTACATTTTTTTGCGAGGGAGATTAAGAGACAAGCAGGGAGATACACACACCTAAGCACACGCATATTTTAAAACAAACACACACACAAACAGACAGACAGACAGTGGAGGAGACTGTTGTCTAGTGGGCTGTACCTATGTTGCTTTCTGTACTATTCAGTAACGGCCCACTGGTCTGTTGTTGGTCTGTACTCGTGTGGTCTAGTGTGTACCGGTCTGTACTGTGCGCGGTGTGTTGACTAGAAGCCATGCTCTGTGTGCGCAGCCACCATCAACCTAAACAACATGAATGAGGGCTGGTACGGCGCTCTGAAGGAGAACATCCAGCAGCAGCAGAACCAGCTGGTCTGGGTCTCAGAGGGCAAGGTAACGCACACGCAGACACACACAGGCAGACACACACAGGCAGACACACACACGCAGACACACACACGCAGACACACACAGGCAGACACACACACACACACGCACGCACGCACGCACGCACGCACGCACGCACGCACGCACGCACGCACGCACGCACGCACGCACGCAGCCACGCACACACACACACACACACACACACACACAGCACACACACACACAGACACACACACCACACACACACACACAGACACACACAGGCAGACACACACACACACACACGCACGCACGCACGCACGCACGCGCGCGCGCGCATCCCTCCTTGGCGCCATAATCCTAACTGATGTAATGACCCGATGGCGTCATCGCCCCCCCCCCCCCCCCCCCCCCCCCCCCGCAGGCCGACGGCGCCCCTGCCGACGGCGCCCCTGACGACGACCTGGATCTCCATGACGACCGGCTGTCCTACCTGTCGGCGCCGGGCAGCGAGTACTCCATGTACAGCACGGACAGCCGCCACACCTCGGACTACGAGGACACGGACACGGAGGGCGGGGCCTACACCGACCAGGAGCTGGACGAGACGCTCAACGACGACGTGGGCGGGCCCCCGGCCGCGCCCGCCATCACCCGCTCCTCGGAGCCCGTGCGCGACGACACGCCCGTCATCCAGGAGCCGCCGGGCTACACCAACTACCACCAGCCGGGCCCCTCCCCCGGGCCGGCCGCGGGCCACGCCCACAACCACATGGCCGCCACCGGGGCCGTTCCCGCCGACGCGGCGCTGAGCCGCATCGACCCGGCCGGATTCAAGGCGGCGGCGCCTCAGCAGGTAGCCTTCCTGAGCGCCACAGCCCTGCCCTGCTGTATGGAGGCGGTGGTGGGCGTCAGGAGGGTCTTCTGGCGCCGCTACTGACCACTGGCAGCGCGCTCCGTCTCCCCCCCCCCTCCTTACTCCTCGTCCTCCCAATCCTTATCGCCCTCCTCCTCCTCCTCCTCCTCCGCCTACTCCTCATCCTCCTCATCCTCCTCCTCATCCTCCTCCTCCTCCTCCTCCTCCTCCTCCTCCTCATCCTCCTCCTCCTCCTCCTCCTCCTCATTCTAGTACTCTTCCTCATTCTTAGTACTCTTCCTCCTCCTCATTCTAGTACTCCTCCTCCTCATTCTACTCCTCCTCCTCTCTGTCTGTCTATTATACATATAACCACAGCACTATTGCTGGAGAAAAAAACTAAACTCTCACGTGGCCTAAGTATTTATTAAGTATTTATTATACATATTTATTTATATATAAATGCTATATAAATATATCTTTCTGGTGTGGTTTACCTCTATGCCTCTATGTATTTCTGAAGTGTTCTTTTTTGTATACTTTTTGGACCAGGTAGAGAACTACAGCCATAAAGCTAGACTGTTAGCGCGACTGTTATCATCTGTGTCCTGTTAGTAGCGCCCCCCCTGTCCCCCTGAGCCGTGTGGCTGTTGTTGTTATGTCATCGCCATGGCACCCGCCCGGTGCCTCCCTGTCTGCGTGTGTCTTAAGTGTCTGTATGAACTCTGACCTCTGCGCTCTTCCTGCTTCCTGTTGTGACACTTGTGGTTGGAACTGACGTTGTCACCCCAGATAGTTACCCCTATGCATGTTGGGATTAGCCAGTGTGTGTTAACCGAAAGCTGCTGTGAAATGTATTAACTGGGGCCCAGTAGGCCATTATTATTAGTATCATTATTATTATTATTAGCATTATAATAACCAGAGTCTGTCCACTAAACTGTAACATCGTTGTATTGTAACCCGATAATTAAAATACAATCCGTCCACACTAACACTCTCCACTCTCCACACTGTCTTTGTTTTCCTGCTAATTCCTTACCCACCACTGGGCTTTCATTTTTCAAACTCTTGTTTCTGTGTGAAGACGTGATGTGATTGGCTGTTCTCATGTGTCTAGGCTGTGTGATTGGCTGGCTGTATGTGTTCTGGCTGTGTGATTGGCCTGTTTTATGTGTGAATGCGGATAATTGGCTTGTCTTATGTGTGAAAGACGGTGTACCTGGGGTTGGCTTTTTGTGTGTGTGATGGCTGCTGACGGACTGGAATAACGTTGCGACCCTGGTGCGATTGACTCACCCTATGTGAACATCTGTGACTGTTTGGAGCAGTTAGAGCGTAGCCATGGTTACCTGGTTGTTGTTTAAGTCTCTGAACCCGCTCCACAGAAAGCGGAGGCTGTGCTCCCTAGCCCCCCCCCCCAGGCCGAGCCGGCGGCCCCCGCCGCCCTCCACACTGTAAACTCTGTAGGATCCTTTAGGGCCGCGCCGGCCCCTGACTCTGGCTCCCTCAGGAGACCCCCGCCTGAGCGGGCCCCTCAGAGCGGAACCCCGGAGCCGCTCGCGACCGGACCGCCTGGCCCGGAACCAAAGGTACCCCCCTGTGACCGGTACCCCCCTGTCACCGGTACCCGGGACGCCGTCCCGCTCCGACCCCCGACTCCGGCGCCCGGCACTGCTGCTGCTCCCTCTTTCTACTTCCTGCTGACACGCTTCCCGTTTCCTGCCGTGCTGCATGTCCTCTGGCCGCCACACTGCCTGAAACCCACAGCGCAACGTGTGTGTGTGTGTGTGTGTGTGTGTGTGTGTGTGTGTGTGTGTGTGTGTGTGTGTGTGTGTGTGTGTGGTGTGTGTGTGTGTGTGTGTGTGTGTGTGTGTGTGTGTGTGTACGTGTACGCGTGCGTGCGCGCCGTCATTAACAGTGGGTTTGGAGGCTTGGCAGCGCGATGTCGGGGGGATAAAGACTCCTCCTCTACGTTGCTAACTGGTTCTGCATGGCTGCCACCCGGCGTCTAACCCGCAACCCCTCTGACCGCAACACACCCGGCCGTCCGGGTTTGGACACCACCCCTCCAGACGGGACCTAACGTTTGTGGCCTCGTAGAGCCGTTACTTCTTCGCTTCTGAAACGTGTCGCTGCATTTGAAAAGTAGCCATGTTGCCCAGCCCTGTCGAGAAGCTGCACGTCAAGTTGTGGACGGACAATCAATGGTTACCTCTCAAATATCGGGCCTTTTGAAGATGCTTTTGTTTATTTCTTATTGTGAACAGTGGTTGTCAAGTGAGTTGTTAGTGTTACTGTTGGCTTGTAATGGCAACAAGACAGTGGGTAATCTTTTTCTTCAGGCCATGGTGTGTGAGGAGACACATAATCCATAAGAGATATATAATCTTATAAAACAATAGTCTTACTAATTCCCCATTTTAATTAAGCAATTTCTTTTTCCATATCCAAGGTCATGACATGAAAAATATACCCATTGTCTGGTCGTAGTTATTTAAATAGTATTTTTTTCTTTTTTTAATTCTTTTTTTAATTTTTGTATTTTTATTTATTTTGTAGTTGGATTGTTATTTGGGAGGATTGCTTGGCTTTTGGCTTGGCAACGTGACGTGCTGTACTCTGGTGTCCCAGTAACCTTACAGTAATCCCGTCCTGTCAGCTTCTCTTTTCCAGGTCTCCCCCCCCCCCCTCTTCCTCCCCTGACACTTCTTTTCGTGACCCCCCTCTTTCGTTCCTCCCTTGCCTGCACCTGTGTGTCCCCGTGTGTGTCCCCCTCTGTCAGCCACAGTGTGTCGCTGTCTGCCCGCTGACTGACTGTGTTTTGCCCTCCCCTCTTCGTCTCCGTCCCCGCCAGATGTTCCAGAAGGATCCGTACTTGGACAACGGCGGGCGCATGGCTCCGCCCGGCGTCAAGCCCGTGACGACCTACGACCCCCAGCCCCCCTACCAGCTGGACCAGCCGCCATACCGCGACTACGACCACCTGGCCGGCCGCTACGAGGGCAGCAGCGGGGGCAGCAGCGGCTACCTGGAGACAAAGTACCCCACCTACGACCCCCGGCTGCCCTACGAGAACAACGGCACACACCCCGACCAGCAGTGGTCCCAGTACAGCCCCTCCCCCCCGGCCACCGCCGGCCCCCAGGGCTACGACCCCCGGGGGCCCTACGCCGACAGCCCGGACCAACAGCCCCCTCCGCCGCAACGCTACGACCAGGAACCGCCGGCCCCCCAGCGCTACGACCAGGAACCGCCGGCCCCCCAGCGCTACGACCAGGAACCGCCGGCCCCCCAGCGCTACGACCAGGAACCGCCGGCCCCCCAGCGCTACGACCAGGAACCGCCGGCCCCCCAGCGCTACGACGACGCCCACGGGCCCCAGCGCTACGACGACGCCCACGGGCCCCAGCGCTACGACGACGCCCACGGGCCCCAGCGCTACGACGACGCCCACGGGCCCCAGCGCTACGACGACGCCCACGGGCCCCAGCGCTACGACGACGCCCATCCCCCGCAGCAGGGCGTGAACGGACGGCCGCGCTACGGCAAGCCGGCTGCGCCCGCCCCCCTTCGCTACGACGAGCCCCTCCCCCCGCTGGGCCCGCCCTACGACCCGCGCTCCCGCTATGACCAGGAGCCCCAGCCCTACCCGCCCCCGGCTCGCTCCCCGGAGCCGCCGGCGGCGCTGCGCTACAGCCAGCCCCCGACGCAGCCCCAGGCACCCCGGGGCTACAAGCCCCCCGCCCAGCCCTACGACCTGCAGCCCCAGGCCACGCCCTCGCCTCCGCCGCCCAAGAGCGAGGCGCCCTCGCCCCTGATGGAGCCGGGCCACAAGGCGGCGCTCGCCCCGCCCGTGGAGGCGCCGGCGCTGGACGAGCCGGCGCTGAAGCACCAGTCGGTCCTGAACCGCGTCAAGATGTTCGAGAACAAGCGCTCGGTGTCGGTGGACCGCGTCAACAGTGAGGCTGCCCTGAACAAGGTGAGGGCCCAGGGCCGGTCCAGGGGGTGGGGGGGGTCAACGCTACCTTCAGGGCACTCCAGAGAACGCCTCGTGACGGGTCTGCTCCAAGTTAACCAAATCCAGTATAACAAATGCCCTATTATTCAGATTAAAGCTTTTGATGCACTTTGTTTCAAAGAGGTCGATCAGAACACAGTTACTTGGCTGTTATTCTGCCACGATGCCAGAATCGTTAACCTTGTTACAATATTAATATCAGCATCATCTGTCATCTCATTCTTCTATTGATGCCTCATGGTACTATAGTGATACTGTATTGAAGTTTAGCCACTGTCTGTCTGTCTGATTGAATGACTGTCTCTCTGACTGACCGTCCGTGTGTGTGTTCTGCAGGCGGCTGAGCTGCCTGTCAAGCCCGGCGGAAGTGTGCCTAAAGCCAACTCTCTGAGTAACCTGGATCAGGAGAAGAACTTCAGGTGAGAACATCCCCACCCGCTGCTCCCCTCAGAAACCTCCTGAACTCTCTCTCCTAAACCTACCGCACAAGGACTGGACACTAGCCGGAAGATACATGTCCGCAGGCTAGCTCCTAGCAACCTTGAGCTAAGGAGTTCTCCCTGATGCCTGTTTGATGTCAAACATGTCAACAGTGGTAATGAACGGCTGTATGCCTCAGGGCTGATGGGAAGGCGTCCTCTGGCGTTTATGTGATTGGGTTGGTCCCCGTCTCTGTCGCAGGGCCCCGGAGCCTCAGAGGCCTCAATCCAAGATGACGGAGGACATCGTGCGGGCCAATCACCACAACCCCGATGAGGAAGAGGAGTACTACAGGGAGCAGCTGGCCTACCTGGACACCATGCAGACTGGGACCAGTAAAGCCCAGCCGCAGGGCCAGGCGGCCTACAGCTACCCCAGGTAGTGGACACGGGGGCGCGCTCGTGTAGGAAACACACACACACACACACACACACACACACACACACACACACACACACACACACACACACACACACACACACACACACACACACACACACACACACACACACACACACACACACACACACTGGGCTGGAATATTCTGAACTCATTTGCATCACTTGTTCTGTTGAGTTGAATACATGTTTCTATAAATGTTTTACTTACATTTGCAGTATGCAACTTTTCTACTGTTGCTTTTTACGCCGTAAAAGGATATCTGGAATACAACGTTTCTGAAGAATGAAGCGCACCGATCAATGAGTTTATCAAATTGGTCCATATAGATCGTTTTGTTTTCTGTCCACTTTTACCTCCTTGAGGAACTCCGTTCCCCACAAGGCGGGTTTGATTGCCTTGACGCCGCCCGTGTGCATGCCGTGGGAGGGCAGTCGGGTAGGGAGGTAGTCTGACCGTAGGCTGGACCTTGATGTGCGTGTGCTTGTGTTGTCGTGGCGCTGCAGTACGACTGAAGGGGTGGGCGCAGTGGAGAAGAGATATGACGTCATTCCACAAGGGACCCCTGCTGTCCGTCCAGGAACACTCACCAAGCCCACCGTACCTGAGAGTGAGTCCTCACGCACACAAGCCTGCACACACACGCACGGACAGAGACACGGACACACACACACACACAGAGACACTTACACACACACAGAGACACGCACACACACACACACAAAGACACGCGCACACACACACACAAAGACACACACACACACACACACACACTAAAGAGGCACACACACAAAGAGACACGCGCACACACACACACACACACACAGACACACACGCACACACACACAAAGAGGCACACACACACAGAGACGCATGCACACACACAAAGACACACACAAAGAAACAGACGCACACACAGAAAGAGAGGGACACACACAGAAAGAGAGGGACACACACAGAGAAAGGGAGGGACACACACGCAGAGAAAGAGAGGGACACACACAGAGAAAGGGAGGGACACACACGCAGAGAAAGAGAGGGACACACACGCAGAGAAAGAGAAGGAAATCCATGCACAGAGGGACACACACAGACACACAGACCCCTCTAACCGACCCTCCTCGTCTCCCCTTCTCCAGTCAAGGCCCCGGCGCGAGACGAGACGGTTCACACCAACTTCCTGCCGCACAAGAGTTTCCCGGAGAAGACGCCGGTGAACGGCACCAGCGAGCCCCCCGCCAAGCTCCCCAGCAGCGGCCCCACCGGCGCCCCCAGCTACAACCGCTACGTGGCCAAGCCCTACACCACCTCCGCCAGGCCCTTCGAGCGCAAGTTCGACAGCCCCAAGTTCAACCACAACCTGCTGCCCAACGACAAGCCTGAGCCGGCGCCCAAGGTACGCCCCCTGCTGGTCGCCCCAACACATCGCAGCCAGGGGATGTTGGAAGGGAGCAGGGAGGGAGGAGCACTGCGATGCCCTCCCCGATCGCTCCGTGCTATTAGAGGATCATCCCGCCAGGGCAGGGGCTCTCAACCTTTTTGCTGCGGAGTCCATATTTCAGGGCCCCGCTACATACGATGAAGACGTTTCCATTTCCTTTGTAAATGTCCTCTACTGGACATGTTGCTGAATTATTAATCGTTCGTGAATAGAAACACGGGGTGCGTTTGCTAAATGAGCTAAAGTAAATGGCTTATTGGTTCTGTTCCTAGAAGTCCTTCTTGATAATTGCTCAGACTGGGGCTTCATCTCATAACTACACGACCCAGTTGTGGTACCAGGTGGGAACTCTGTTGTGATTCATGTCTTTGGATTCACCAGATCAACTCGAGTCCAGCCAAGGTCACGGTGGCTCCTCAGTCCCAGAACACGGACCAGGACAGCGGCCTGGACACCTTCACACGCACCATGGACCAGCGCTCCAAGTACCAGCCCAACAACATCCACGCCGTGCCCAAGGCCATCCCCGTCAGGTGAGGCGGGGTCCCCCTCCCAGCCTGTTGTTGGACGCAGAACAGAGGTGTAGAGTCAAGGCTTTGTTGTGGTTGGACGTTGACACAACGCAAAGGGGGTTTACAGACCCGTTACGTCCTTGCGGACCCCGTCCTTGCGTCTACCGCAAAGGGCCTGACTTGCGCCTCTCAAAAAATAGTAACCTTGCGTTGAGGTGACGCAGCAGCAAAGGCTGTGATTGGTCCGCGAACGTATACCCGACACAGAACCAAAACTGGTTTATGACCATAACTCCAACCATAACTACTACTACTACTGTAAGGCCCACAGAATAACAGCGGGTCCAAAAAACAAAGGAGACATTTTACTGCGCTCATACTTTTAGGATTGTGCATGTAACAAATGAAACGACTTGATTTGTTTCAGAGACAGACACAATAGCCAGTGTTAGAATTCAAAGCACATGCGCTGTTGCATCACATAGCAACGCAGATGTCACAGCATATGCTGTTCTCTGATTGGCTGTCTGAGGGCCAGATGATGTAACTTTTTGATTAAGCACACTAATTGAGGCAATCAAAACACAGCAATTGCTATAAACAAACATGGTTGATTAAGTGCAATTGCTCTGAACCTCCCGCTTGCCCTTTCATGTTGTCTCTCCCTTTCCTCTCTACCTCCTCTCTTTAATTTCTTCTCAACCTCCCCCTCTCCCTCCTCTTCTTTCTCTCTATTTCTCAACCTTTCTTTTCCTCCACTTTCTCCGTCTCCTTCCCTACTTTCTCCTTCTCTCATCATTTCTCTCTGAAAACGACTCTGTCTCTGTCCCTTTCTCGCTCTTTCTATCTTTGTCTGTCTCTGTCTGTCTCTCTGTCTTTGTCTCTCTCTCGCTCTGTCTCGCTCTCACTCTCTCCCTCTCCCCCCTCTCACTCTCTCGCTCTCTCCCTTCCTCTCTCCCTCCCTCTCCCCCCTCTCCCTCCCTCCCTCCCTCTCCCCCCTCAGTCCCAGTGCCCTGGAGGACGAGGGTGACGAGGAGGGCCACACGGTGGTGGCCACGGCGCGGGGCGTCTTCAACTGCAACGGCGGCGTGCTGAGCTCCATCGAGACGGGCGTCAGCATCATCATCCCCCAGGGCGCCATCCCCGACGGCGTGGAGCAGGAGATCTACTTCAAGGTGTGCCGGGACAACAGCATCCTGCCGCCCCTCGACAAGGAGAAAGGTGAGGAGGTCACGGGGAGCTCAGGAGGTCTCTGTGTGCACGCAAAACAACACGAGCACCGACACACACTTGTTCTTAATTCGGGAATACATAGCGTTATGTACGGGCACTTATGTGTGTGTTATTCACAAGTATATGTTGTACATGCAGTATGTGTGTGTTTTAAATGCAGCGTGTGTGTATTTTTTCCGTGCGTTTTACATGCAGCGTGTGTGTGACTAGTGCGTGCATTGTGCCGAGCAGCAGCTGTGACTCCATGTCTCTCTCCTCTCTCCTCCAGGGGAGACCCTACTCAGTCCCCTTGTGATGTGCGGGCCCCACGGCCTGAAGTTCCAGAAGCCGGTGGAGCTGCGTCTGCCCCACTGCGCGTCCATGACCCCCGATGGTTGGTCTTTTGCTCTAAAATCCTCCGACTCCTCGTCGGGTACGCCGTCCTTTTTCTGTCGCTCTTCTGGGCTCCTCTGGGTTGGCTGTGGGACCAATGAAATGGATGGAGGGTCACGTCTGCTTTTTTTACACTCTCATGTGGATATCCCCATCGGCCTGGTTTCTCCCCAGAGAGTCAATTTGACTTTTTTTGGGAGGGCATTGTGTAAAATCGACTGTGTGACGGTGTCAAAGTGAGGACGCTGTATTTACCTCAAGATAAAGTACGGAAGTTTGCTTTGGTACCTGTTTGGGAGAATCTGCCGATGGGGAAATCCGCCTGTTCATCGTATGATTTTGGTTTCTGTTTATTTGCTGGTGCACTCACATTCACTCACTCACTGGCACATTAATTCACTCACACTCACTCACCCACTCATTTATTACTCACTCACTCATTCATTACTCACACACTCAGTCATTCACTCTAACTCACCATTTCTCTCCCCATCTAGGATAGTTTTCTTGCTATTTTGTGTTGATTTTGTTTTGGATCAGACTCTTTGGGTGTTTTCATGCTTGGGTCAAACTGTTTCATGGGTGATTTTAATTTAACCTGCATGTCTTCAGATATCACCACACACACACACACACACACACACACACACACACACACACACACACACACACACACGTGTCCTCATCATGCATGCCCCTCACCTCTACCAGGGTTTATTCTCCCAGAGCCACCCACAGTCTGAAGATCCGCAGAAATTATTTCTGTGATGATGTGATCAATCAACAAATAAAATCCTCCAAAAACAATGTTGCCCAACAACAAATCAAAATGAATTGACCCTCAGCTGCAACCAATGATTTGGATTTCCACATAGATATACATGGTCAAAAGCAAGTCAACTGTCACCGACAGACCACCGATTGATCACTGTCAGTTGGCTTCCTGTGTGAACAGGAAGCAGTGCGTCCATCAGTCCAAATTCCCGTTGAGGGCTGCCTTTTTGGACAGAAGTGTGGATTTTCTGTTTGTATTCACTCAACATGGTGAAAACTATCCCTGCATGTAAACACACATAACTGCAAACTCCTCACTATTATGGCCTCAAAACGACCCGAGCTATGTGTCCACACGATGCAATACTTTTGTGTGAAAACCTTTTCATTATTGGAACTAGAATAGTCACTCGTGTCAGTCGTTGCCCTGACGATGGAGCGATGTGCGGTGAAGTCCACGGTTGGACTTTTAACAACCTTCAACACGCATCACAACAAATAAAAGGAAGGGAACAAATGAATACAGAAGAGGTGGTGAGGAGGAGTGAGATCGATCATGTGGAAGAGAGTTGGAGGGGAAAACAGGAGGAGTTGGTGAAGATGAGAAGTGGCACAACAGAAGAGCCTGATGGGAGCGGGGGGGTGGGAGAGACAGTAGGTCTTGGTCCGGCTAACGATTAGTTAGTCTTTTTTAGCATTAGCGGCCGCGGCGGGGATTAGCGGGCTAATGAGCCTCATTTAGTGGATGAGACTCGACACACGATGAAAGGGAACGTCGGGCAGAAACGCTGCGTTTCTGCCACTCGGACGCCCGTGGGGATTAGCGAGCGGCGACGCCCTAATCCTCTTACTCAGAGACCGGCCACTTTGTATCTTTCTCTTCTGTCCACTCTCACTCTCTGCGTCGGTCGCCCTACTCTCCCCCATATCGCCCGTTTCCTCTGTCCTCTCCTCTCTCTCTGCTCTACTGTCGTACTTTTCATCCCCCTGCTCATCTTCACTCTACTCTCCTCTGCCTATTTAGTTTTCCCTCCTCACTTTATTTTTGTCTCTACCACTCCTGCGTTCTCTCGCTCACCTATTTCTTCAAAAACCTTTTCCTGTCCCTCCTCCACTCTTTTATCTTTCCTTTACTCTGTGTCCCTACGTCTCCCCCTGCTAACGTTTCCACTTTGCCTCCCCTCTGCTCCTCCCAAGCTCGCTCTCCCTTTTTTCCCATTTCTTGTGCCGTAACTCATTTCCCCCTCACCACCACTCTGCTCCATGCCTCTCCTCCACTCGTTATCTCTCGCTGCCTCTTCATCTCTTGCTCGCTCTTCATCTTCGCTCTACTGTGCTCTCTCTCTCTCTCTCTCTGCTCCCTTGCCTCCATCTGTACCGAGTCTGATTGGTGCGCTTGGTGAATCTGGAGATCAGACAAATTGGGCTCTTTTCTTGAGTCATAACTTGGATCTGTGACAGCGTCAGAGTATCCTTGATTATTTGTCGTCTTTGATCTCGACTTTTGACACAGACGGAAGCTGGCCATTCTCCAAGCTGCGTTTAGGATCAATGCTCTTCGTTCAAACTCAAAGTCCTCACACACTCGGAGACGAAAATGGATCCTGCTCCTAAAATATACCGACGTTGGATTGCTTATATTATTAAAGAAAATGCTTATTAAATAACCCACACCAGAAGGAAAGAACCCTTTTCTGATTGATGGTTCTGTACGGTTCAGCTCACTCAGTCTCCTGGGCAATTAATCTGTCATGCCTTCCTGGCTCTTATCACCATCTTACCACAAATAAATTACTTTAATGCTGAGGAGAATTTTTTGGAAATGTTACCGTTTATTGCTAAATATTGTTATTTATTCTAGAGTTGATTTCACTTCATTAAGAAACGCCTGTGAGACATAAAATCCAAAGTTGCAGAGTGTTTGGTTGGGTTGACTCATCCTTCTGCTTTAGGAAGCCTAATTCACTGTCTAAATAGACACTTCTTCACTGCCTGGCTGGCTAAATTACTCAATACACAAGCACATCAAGGTGTATTCTGGCTTGGTGTATATTCACATGCTCTGGTGTTTACCTGCATCCTATTGGCCGGTTGAGATTTGAGAAGAAAGCAGTTGTGCTGCACTAATTTGAGACTTGCATGGAAGAAGAATAAGGGATGGTTATTTGTTGTTTTTTTACACAATTTTCCACATTAAAACCAGATTACCAAGCCCCTCAAGGTAAGATGGCCACGAATATAACCAAACCCGGTTTTAGGTCTGTGTCATTCTCAGGTAATGAGGTTATGAATGCTGCGTTAATTCCTACTGCGTTTAAGGGGAACAGGTCCGAGGGTTTGAAGCCTCTCTGGTCCCGGTTGTGTCCTTCTGCTAGTGTTCTCATAGTCGGCTCACGCGATGTCATTGTCTTTCCTCAGGTGACCCCAAGAGCTGGCAGAACAAGTCTCTCCCAGGGGACCCCAACTACCTGGTGGGGGCCAACTGTGTCTCTGTGCTCATCGACCACTTCTGAGTCACATGTCAACCCCTCCACCCGGGATTCAAACCGGCAGCCTGGGACCCCTCAACAAACACACACACGTGCACACAAATATGACCACACACACACGCACACTAATACAAACACATGGACACACACACACACACACACACACACATACAAACACACAGACACACACACACACACACACACACACGTATATAAATACAAATAAGAATATATAAACGCACAGAGATGCACTTATAGCCGCACATGTATTCACACTACAAAGACACACAAGGACATACAAACACATGCCCATACACACACAGACGGATCGGACACACACACACGGACGAACACACACACACACACACACACACACACACACACACACACACACACACACACACACACACACACACACACACACACACACACACACACACACACACACACACACACACACACACGCATATAAAAACAGACATGTACACAAACATACCCGCCAGCCTGTCGCATATCAGAACATGGATGATCTCGGCTCCAGTGGCAGAAGGCAGGGGCCCGCTGACTACAGGGGCCCCTTTAAACCCCACCCTGAAGTCATGACGTTTAAAAAGAAAAAAGCGGAAGAAGAAAGTAAATAAACACTTAAAAACTGTACATTTTAACTGTGGATGGAATGCATGCCCGGCCTTTTTGTCGCTACGGAGGAACGGAACACTGTGCTATGCCGACGTCTAATAACCTGTTCGCGCCCCGAAAGGACATACTTACTCCACACTACTGTGTATCTACTACACCATATATATGCCTACAGTATATATAGAACATTTTTATATTGTTTTGGATTAACAGAAGTTATAACTTGACCAGAGCTGTGCGCGGCTGTTGAAACTCTTGTCTCGTAGTGACAGAGCCGACTAAATACTCACCACCCCCGTTCCACCACTCCGATTGCCAGCGTCTTGAGGAAGGTCTGAGAGAGAGAGCGAGAGAGAGAGAGAGGGGGGCAAGACGGTGAACCCGTGGGATGGCTTTTGTTTGTTCGGTTGGTCGGTGGAGGAAGGCGGAGGAATAGGATTTGGGGTAATATTTGCAGGTCTCTGGTGTAGAAGGTTGTTGGTTTTTGCTGAAGGTTTGGTGAAAAAAAAAGAAAAAGGTTCCCGTTTCCCGGTTGCCATCTATGGTGTGGTGTCGTACTGCTGTGACGGGATGCATGTGCTTTACTCAGGTCCACAACCTGCTCACTCTCGCTCTCTCTCGTTCTAGCTCTCTCTTTCGTTCTCTCTCTGTCTGTCTCTCGCTCTCGCTCTCTCTTGCTCTCTCTCGCTCTCGCTCTCTCTTTCTCTCTCTCTCTCACATCACCCCCCTCTCTCTTCTACACATTATTAAGCAGTGATGCCTTATCTGATTAGTGACCTTTAAAAAAAACAAAACAAAAAAAAACTATAAAACAAACAACTAAGTTCTTATGGTGAAATGAAGTTTGTTTATTATTTTTTGCCATTTTGTGAAGCCACTGTGAGTGAAACTGGCTTTAGCACTAAAGTACGGTTAAAAACTGGTTGAAACGGTATGCTCTCAATCTGCTATGCATATTACTTCAGACGAAACATAACCACACAAGTGGCTGTACAGAATGCTAGCAAATTGCCTTGGTTCTTTGTAAATGAACTTTTTTGTATTTAGTTTTTGTAAAAAAAAAAGAAGAAAAAATTAGGGAGCACGTTTTCAGTTTGAAGTGGGAATAGTGAGACGGTAAAGCTGGGCATCTTTGTTCCTAGGGTATCAACCAGAGCGATCAACATTTTGTACCAGCATATTCACACAAAATAACCCTCACAAGATGGCTTAAACTCTGGTTTAAACAACAGCACAGTGCTCTGATTCAGGACATTTTAAAACTTTATTTTTAACTAGGCTGTGGATCTCTCAAATGTCCCCCCCAACCCCCCCCCCCCCCACACACACACACATTTATTGATTCGTGATACTGGATACTGGATGCTGGTTTTGTGTGCCCTTATGTGTATTTTTGTACTAATAGACAAAATATGAAGTTGGGCACAGCAGTACTGTTTCATTGTTTAGATATAACACTGCTTTAACTGAATAGTAGCTCACGTGTGGCTGACTTTTTTGTTCTCCTTTGCGACACAATTTTAATTATACCACTGTATTAATAAATAAAATATGTTTTAAAGTAACAAACGCTTTTTCCCCGTTGAGCAATCTTTTGTGAGTAATCTGGTTGTTTCACCTATTATGCTTATGCTTCATATTTTACAATTAATGACCAAAGTGATGGGGCGGCAGTGCGCAATTACGCTTTGATATTATCCAGCAGTTCCTCGTGTCGCCGCAGTATGGTGCACATTCGCTGTCCATTCTTCAAAGTAGAAGTAATTAGGGAACTAATGTTCAAAATACAGTTCGTTGGAGTCAAAAGCTAACTAAAGATCGACTAAATATGTTCTACAATCGAGTGTTGGTATCTTTCGAGAGAAAAAATTACCAGCGTGGAGAATAATCTTTTGCAGCGTTACCCTCGACTCACATTAGGAATCTAATTGCTCCCTCTCTAGGGTGTTAATTCAACACTCCTGTGCCATGCCTATTTCTGTCAGTGTCTCACAAGTCAAGTGGCGTGGGGCGCCACACATACACCAAATAAATGGGATTGGGTTAGCGAATCGTATCTGGTGGATAGATCATTCAGGCGTTGTAATTGTCTTAAACAGAGAGCGACGGGCAATCTTCGGGAACTTGACGTTTTTGGTCTTTATCTTAAAAACTCTTGGATCAGTTTAGCTGCGGTTATGCAGTCATATCAAGTCCTATCAATGTGCGCCATTGATTTACCTGGGCGCCCGGGGCCATCACTACAAAGAGACCCGAGGCAGCGGTGCGCTCTGCGGTTAAATCCCAGATTGCTGATACGCGGGAATGAACCATATCCTAAAAAGCTGCAACCTAATCGATCGCTTGATGCCACGAATGTGCTTCGAATGGGGCGAATGCGTACAAAACGGTATTACACCGTTATTTTCCCTCGTTTACCTTTGCCGTGTTTTTTTTCTCCAGAGTGGACACACACACACACACACACACACACACACACACACACACACACACACACACACGCACACGCACACACACACACACACACACACACACACACACACACACGCCGCGCGCGCCATCATCACCTCCCATCGTAGTAACAGCCCAGCAGCAGCAGCACCGCCAATACGCAATGTGACAACGCGTGTAGATCAGCAGCGTGTACCCCCCCTCCCGAAGGAAAGCTAGTGGCTTCAGCGTCGCCTATGCAAACCTTTCGCCACCACGCTACGACACTCTCACCATGTTTCCACCTCCAAAAGATGGATACTCGAATATACGCGATGCCGGATCCCGTTTATTGAGGCCATTCGGACGTTTTTTGTGATTTGCGTTCAAGCGTGGGATACACACGGATGAAAACCCCCGCATCAGCAAGACTAACAATGGTGCAAGGTTGTGTGGTGGGCTGAGCCATGGTCTTCCACCGCCACTTTGAGGAATGGGCTTTTTCTTGGGGAGATCGTATCCAGAGTATGGGGATTTTTTTGTTGTTATCCCTTCGACTTGATTTGTGGAGATTTCTTTGGGGTTTTGCCGTAGTTTGGGTTTAGCGCCAAGAAGAGCGCGTCTCTGACTCACCTTTTACCGCCACAGTAATTCGACGGCTCCGTCTTTCAGGGATTTTCGGGACGTCCAGGTAGGCTACCCTGAAACCCCTTTCAGTGAGACGTTGGTTCGATTTCGGACAGGCCTGGGACACCCTATATCGGGTCCCTGTGATCTCTAAACATCCCCCAGGTATTGACCTCGCGTTTTTTGTATTTAGTCACATCTCAACGTTTCCACTGCCACTGGAGGTACAGCGGTGAGAAGTTGGTGTGCCATGCCGCTGAACGCGTTACCCCGCGGGGGGAACCACAACACCGGCTCCCTGAGCCCAGCCTCGCTGTCCCGGAGCCTTTCCCGGCTCAGAGAGCTGAGGACCCGCACGCGGATCATGCTGGCGCTGGGGGTCGCTCAGATGGTCCTGGGGAGCCTCATCCTGGCCGTCAGCTTCGCAGCATTGGCTCTCACCACATCACCCCGGGTCCGACACTCGTGCCCCTTCTGGGCGGGATTCTCGGTGAGTTTGATTGGAAAATTGTTTGTCCTTTGTATTTTCTTTATTAATTAGCGTTTATCTCACCCGGGGAATGGGAAATCATATCTACTTACCTGCACACTGCGCGCACGCACGCACACACACACACACACACACACACACACACACACACACACACACACACACACACACCACACACACACACACACACACACACACACACACACACACACACACACACACACACACACACACACACACACACACGCAGGCACACAGGCTGATCTGTGTGATGAAGACATCTGTCCTCTCTGTGGAGTTTGATGCTGTTTTGACGGCGCATGGGCCGAGACCGTGTGTTTTGCACATTTCAATTTCCTTGGTGGCAGGCGCAGCTGTAAATATTCATGAGTGCATTTCCTTCCGTTCAGTGTGAGAGCCGGGGTTGGTCCATTAATTATAAAAAACTAAGGGGGGGAGGTCTGTGGCACAATGCCTTTGTACACATGCATGTGCGGGTGCGCTGTGATGTATGGTTTAGTATTTCCAGGGGAATTGTAAATCACCAGAGGGGGTTAAAGTTCACAGGTTAAAGGTCATTCTTAATCAATGATGCTAATTTCTCATCAGCACTGTGGGCCGAAGTACACGGCAGTCAATGGGCCTATTTGTGTATCAGACAGCCGCCACATAAGTCAGGATCCTTTAGTTTAGGGCCTTGGGGGTTTGAATACTGGGCCGGAAGGTACTGGGTTCGGTCCCCCAAGTCTGCTACCTTACCTGTAGAAACGATTGAGATAGACGCAATGCCCCTTTCCCTTAATAAGCCTTAAATCCATTGTTCATTCTATAACACAGAAAGGCAAGGTGCTCATTAAGCAGATCCTTCTATCCAAAGAGACGCAAGCCGTCTGGTTGTCGTTGCTTTACATCATGGAGGCTATCACATGACCATCTGACACGACACTCACGACCCTCAGCGGCTCTTTAAATGGAGCTCACTTGTGTGTGTTATCTTTAAACAACACACTATCTTAAGCATCATGAATGTTTCCATGCTGTGTGGCGCGATGAGCCCCGGCCGGTCATCCATGTCGTGGTTCTGGCTTTGTGACGTCCTCCGTCTCATCCAGGTCGGCCCAGGTCTCTCTCTGGACGGAAAGAGGGATTTGGTTACCGCGGTAACCTTTGCTTCCAGGCTGGAGTTCTCCATACAGGACCTTGTGGTTCCAGGGTTCATAGCGGCAAGGAAGACCTTGTTTTCAAACCGACCACATAAATGAATCCCCTGAAGGAAGAAGCCTTGATTTATGATCTAATGTCTGCTGCAGTGGAGTTATGTACTTTCTCAGAAAATAAAAAAAGGTTATCTGGGATTTAGAGGCCAGTTGAAAAGGGGTGTGTGTGTGTGTGTGTGTGTGTGTGTGTGTGTGTGTGTGTGTGTGTGTGTGTGTGTGTGTGTGTGTGTGTGTGTGTGTGTGTGTGTGTGTGTGTGTGTGTGTGTGTGTGTGTGTGTGTGTGTGTGTTAGTATCTGGAGCACAGCCTGGTTTTTACAGGAGGCAAATAGAGTGGTGCATGGTGTTCTCCAGTTGAAAACTTCATTCAACGTAGATGGTTACAGGTAGGGACACCTGTAAACAGCCATGGATGCTCAGTTAAGCGGATGATTAAAGGTCTCCTTCTCTTGCTCTCATTCTTGCTCTCTTGCTCTCTCTCTTGCTCTCTCTCTTGCTCTCTCTTGCTCTCTTGCTCTCTTGCTCTCTCTCTTGCTCGCTCTCACTCGCTCTCTCTTTCACTCTCCCTCTCTCTCTCTCGCTCTCCCTCTCTTTCTTGCTCTCTCTCCCTCTCTTTCTTGCTCTCTCTCTCTTTCTTGCTCTCTCTCTTTCTTGCTCTCTCTCTCTCTCTCTCTTTTCTTGCTCTCTCTTCTCTCTCTCTTTTCTTGCTCTCTCTCTCTCTTTCTTGCTCTCTCGCTCTCCCTCTCTTTCTTGCTCTCTCTCTCTCTCTTTCTTGCTCTCTCTCTCTTCTTGCTCTCTCTCTCTCTCTCTCTCTCTCTCTCTCTTCTCTCTCTCTCTCTCTCTCTCTCTCTCTCTCTCTCTCTCTCTCTCTCTCTCTCTCTCTCTCTCTCTCTCTCTCTCTCTCTCTCCCTCTCCTTCTCAGTAGATACAGATGTGATGGATTGTGTCTTGGATCCGATTTGTGATCGTGAGAGTTTTCAACAGAGCAATTGACAGCTACTTGGAAATTGGAGTCGAGGTTGAAGTGGGTTTTGCTGATGGTGGAAATGAAACGCTCTAGCTGTTAAAGGTTTATAGCCGCTGTAGCCGTGCGCTACGGTGCACACACACACAGACTTTGAGCAAGCACAAAATAAACTAGATGGGCAGGCTTTCAGGTTGCCACGGTAATGGATGTGCGACTCCTGGCAAAAGTTCAAAAGCTCTAGAGTTGACCAATGTTTTACTGGCAGTATGCTATTCCCTTCATAGGGATTAGAGATAACTTTGGCTAAACCTTTTTTTACCTTAACTAAAATGTATTGATACCCAAGTCAATATGCAAGTATGTTTTTTTTTTGTGCTGATGTTACCTGAGACTTATTTCTTTATACCGAGGCACGCCCGTGCTACACACACACACACGTCCGTACGTTTGTGGCCGTGTGTGTTTGTGTGTAGGAGTTGATTGGTTTGTGAGGTCCCACTATGATGGTAGCTTCGCGTAGGCTCAGAGTGACCACAAAAAGGCTCCATCTTCCTCTCTTATTCCTTACACATAAAATCACCCCCACAGCCACACACACATCACACACACGCACGCACACACAGTCTTCATGGCAACACATCAAAGGCATTCAAACACAAGCTGTCACGTTGCCTTTCTCTCTATCGGCTTTTTTCAAATCTGTCACACGTTCGTCTCCCCTGTGATACAAAAGATACAGCTTTGAATAAAACATGTTTATGTCTTCAAAATAAACGCCAGCGTGAAATTTGGGCAAGCAAGCTACAGTCTGTTTCCTTTCTCTCCTGATTTCTCATCCCTAAATCCCTTCAATGTCCGAGTGATGACTCTATCGCTTGTTCTTTCCTTTTTTTTAATCTCCTTTTCACTCCTCTCTGAAGGGAAAATGTTCTGGAGAAGATCTTACTGAGAAGAGGAGATGTTGTAACTGATGGAAGATGTTATCGTGGATAGAATAATGTTATGGAAGAGAGTATTTTATGGTTGATTGAAGGTGTTATGGTGGATAGAATAATTATTTTTGTTGAGGAGAAGATGTCATGGTGGAGATTTTATGGAAGAGATGTTATGATGGAATAATTATGTTTGCGGAGATGAAGTTACAGAGGAGATGTTATGGGGGAGAGGGGATGTTATGGTTGATATAAGATTTTACGTTGGCGCTCGTCTGAGCTCTCTAGTTTCCATGACATGATTGTCAACGCTAAACATAGATGTCGTATCGTGGCTTCGTAGGTTCCACTAGGGAACGGACTGGCCTCTGTCTCAGCCTCACACTCGGTACTCAACGGTGATTGGCTGCTATCCCTATCGTCGGGATGAGCAACCATTGCTTCTGGAGAGGAGGATCTTATTAAAGGTGCTGTGGGTATAGCGATATCATTTTGTTTTATTCTAGAAATGCCAGTCATCTACTCGGTATTAGAAAGTTAAATTGGGCCTTTCACACCGCCGCAAAATCGGAGCCCGTTCCGGGCTAGTTCGGAGCTAGGGCCAGTGTTTTGGTTTCACATCGCCAGCGAATCGGCTCCGGCCTGGAAAAACCAGTTCAACTCCAGCTCCAGGATTGAGTGGGGCTAGAACGAGAATTGCTTTACGCCAGGGGCAGGAGGCGGGGTTATCCTTACCTTCATAAACAGGAAGACCAACGAAGACCGGCATTTTTACCGAAGTAAACAATGGACGTGAATTTGTGTATGGTTCGTTCTTTGAATATTCCGATTTAAACAAAATCAGAAAAAACAATTAACAGAGTCGTTTTTTTGGTTTTTCTGATTTGGTTTTGAAACTGATAGAGGGCAAAAGGAAAAAAACAAATAAACGGCATTTTATTTGTGTTTGTGTTTTGTGTATTGGTTTTTTAAACCGGAAACAGAAAAACATAAACAAAAATAGATAGGCCTACATAACATTTATATGCTACACCAGAAGGCAGAACGCAGCGAAGAAAAGAGAGCCAACCACCTAAACCAGCAATAGACTGTCTAATTATATTTGGCCTTAGTTATGGCCGCACTTTAACCTTATGGTGATTTTATTCGTGAACTATTTGACACTGTAAAGACACGACGTGATCAGTACCGCTCTAAAGATCTGCCAGATCGGTTCGGGGTCCTGCACTTACAGATGACGTGTCTATACTTGGCGTATCGACACAAGCCAACTGACAAAACCCGGAAGGGTTGTTTATAAACGGTGCTCAATTAGTTTTGGTTTTGATTTCTCACAAACCCATTGGAAACAAGTCTAAAAGCACTGATGAATACATATTTTTATTTTCACATATGTTAAAGTAAGGATTGCCATTGTTAAAGTGAGATATTAAGACAGTATTTTCTGTAGTGATAAGAGTACACAATTAATATTTATATACATACATTTTCTAGTTTCTATTAACTGAAAATGAAAAACTTGGACAGTCATATGATTGATGAGATTTTATTTGCTCATACAAAACAGAATTAATGAGACAAAATGGCATGTTTAGATCCCATGGTGAATTGAGGAGGAATTCATGAATGTGTTCATATTAGATATTCTTCTTGAAAAAATATTTTTTTAATGATTTTCCAGATGTTCAATGTATTGTATTCTTGCCTATACAACTAATAATAAAAAATGTAACATTTTCCTCATTTCCACTAAGAGTATCTTTGCTGTATAATTTAACAAACATCTGTAAAATAGTAAAAATTTCAAGGTAGGCCTATAAGAATGTATATAATGTGTTACCACATTCACAAATATATCCTCAATTGGCCGTGGGATCAAAACATTTTTTTTTTATGGATTTACATTGAGCTGTATGTGTGCATGTGAATTGCAGTGTATGTATTTGGATACACACATGGGCACACACACTGACATATTTGTATATTATTATATATTCTTTCATTCATGTGGCCTGCAGTGGCGATATCACACAGGTGTATTCCCACAAGCTCTGAAAACAACAGTCATCAAGCCATATCTCCACTCCTCTCGACGGGAAGGGGGGGGAGGAATGACGTCTGAAAGAAGCAGATGTATTTATCTTGAGACCTTCAACTTCATACAATTAGTCTCGTCAGGGATTTGTATCCATATTTACAACTTAAATGTACCTATGATCTTGGACGGCAGATCTCATCACAGTACCCCCCGTCGTAGCTGTCCGAATACATTCCTTCCAGTTTGCCTCTTTTCCCTGAGCCAATATATCCTAAAACAGAAAAAATGAATTAATCATAGTCTAACCACACACTCTGCATGCTGTCTATACAGGTATGACCTCAACACTTCATGTACTGACACATAAGGTCAGGGACTTGGAGCAGCAACAGTTGAGTGGAGGGCTACCTCGAGACCAACTTGATTCTGGCATTCTGGAATTGATGTTATCACCTCCTGTTCCAGTAGTCCGTCTGTTTATAAGGAGGAATGGGTGTTTTGTCAAGCAAGTAGAGAGTGGCTAAGTGATACTTGAGTTATATTACGGCAACCCAATGCCGTTGCCTCCCATAAAACGTTGCTGCTTAAAGTCCCTATTATCGAAGGTAAGAACCTGTGCAGACTTTGTAGAGCTGACCACATGCCATGTTAGGGAAAGGGTAATTATCACCTACAAAAGCCCCCCCCCCCCCCCCCCACAACTTCATTAAAATTTAGTTCATTTTTAAAATTTATATTTATTTTATATTGTTTTTGCTTTATTATAAGTTGGCTGTAGTTATTTTGTATTTTTTGTTTTATTCCTCAAGTATGCTGCTTCGAATAGTTTGTGGCGTGTTTAGTCACAAAACGCCTCTTTTATAGGCTTATTTGAAAAGGTTAAAATAATTATAATTTTTAAATCTTTATTGGCTCACGTTATCCATCAATCTGATTATTATTCATAGATTAGAAAAAAAAAGGAGATCGTTAATACTTACCTAAAGAGTGGAAAAACATGTCTGCATTTTAGCATGCGCATGCGCATTTAATGATATCGTTTACAGGAAGGGCATCATCATTGCGCATCTAGGACCCCCCGAACCGATCTGGCAGCCCAACACATTTGGTACTCACAGCCATAGACATAATAATGTCTATGCTCACACCGGCTTTATGGAAAACAATAAAGCTGGCCATTGTAGAATGCGAGAGACTCGATGGAACGTTTGAAAAGTCTTTATATGTATTTTTTTTTAAAACCACGTGCCCTTTTCCCGGCATTCATTGCGGTTTTATCTAAATATCTTGCAAACAAAACAAGCAACTGGATTATTCAGTTCCCGTTTTGATTTAAAAAACAGAAAAATGCTGTTTATTTGTTTATTTCTTTTGCCCTCAAAACCAATAAACGACTCTGTTAATTGTTTTTTCTGATTTTGTTTTAAATCGCATGTTTATTCTACTAATCTTGCTCAGCCTGAGTAATAAAGGGATCTTAAGCGGGGAATTAATATGCCAATACGCATAGGGCCGGGCGATTAATCGAATTCTGACGCGATTTCGATCGATCACAAAATTGACATAATCTAGATTTTCAAAAAAATGAATACAATAAAATGTTATCATTATTTTAGTTTGTTATGTTTTATAGAAAGGGCAGAACAGCTGAATACATATCAAAATATCATTTTAGATTGGAACATTTTCTTTTTGACCATTTTTTGTAGTTTTTTAAGGCGAAATTCAAAGATCTCAGTTACAATTTTTATGACATGTTAAAATAAATACAACATGTTTTCAAACTCAAAAATAATCGTTTGAATAATCCTGATCTCAATATTGACCAAAATAATCTTGATTATGATTTTCCCATTAACGAGCATCCCTAATACGCACTTTAAAAGCCGATACAATGCTGTCTAAGTGTGGCAAAAAGAGATCCGATCCCCAGTCAGGTTCTAGCAGTTAACAGCCGCTGGACCCACGGTGACTTGGACCACTGTCTTTGGCTTTCACTGTCTTTAGATCGCCCATTGTGGAGCGATACAAACACAGATCACACCAGGCAGGGACTATGCACACACTCACTCGCCTGGTGAGAATATTTCTCACAGCTGGGGCTCGATATGCCAAACGCCTTTCTGCTCTTTTGCAAAATGTAATAATGCTGCATTTGTCCTACGCCCCAAAGTGCATCATTCATATGTATTCATGATAGTCAAACGCTTCTACATTCTCTACATTGTTATGGGATTGGTCAAAATCAGATTTGAATACCGTGCTTCATTAGATAAACTGGTGCTCTCTGGTTTATTATATACGCTTATATGATGGTACATTAGGCTAATGGTAGCCTATATTTTATATCAAATTCAATTCACGTGCAGACATGATCAGCGTTTTTTTGAAAAGTTAATTTGTTTGTAGAGGCGGTCGGCCAATTAGAGGGCGGCCACCACCTCACCTACAGACAGCTGTGGGCGACCCTGGACAACATCTGTTCTGGTTGACTGCCTCTGTCTGTGAGCCAATTTATATTCTATACTGCCCCTGCTCATTTCTGACCAATCAGGGCATCTCTTCCCTGATTGGTGGGGGGAATCCATCTGAAATCCTACCTACAGCAGCTTTAAATATGGGGCTGGTTTCTGAGGACACGCACTACTACAGAGAGCTGGGTATACCCAGAGTATTTATTTTCCGACAAACCATTGTTCTTAAGTCTTTTTTGTGCCACAACATGGAGCCCTCCAACTATGAGGGTAGTCATGACGACCACACTTCCAGAGTCCTTTGTACTGTAATCTCCGGTCTTCTGTGTGAACTGCCGTGATTCTTTGTGCAAGTGCATGCACGTTTGTGGCTGATTCCTTTTTTGTTGTTGGCGTGTGTTGTGTGTGTCAGAGGCCGGGAGGTAATGTTAATGGAGATGTCCTCTCCCAGCCTCTGCTGTTTATTGGTCGGACTGGGACTTGATGGCACCACTGGGATTTAACCCAGGAGCTGAGAACCAGCGTCGGTGCAGCCCTGATACACAACTGTTCAATCAATGCTTGCGTGTGTGTGTGCGTGTGTGTGTGTGAGGGGCCAGGAGCGGTCTGACTCAAAGTAACATGCTGTACATATAGATTTGCTAGCGGAGTGAATGCTGGAGCCGTGGGTGTCCAGGCTATCTGTGAGGTGCAGCGGGCCGGTTACCCACTCACACTGTCCTCCCCTTACCTTCCTCAGGAACATATCATGGAATGTGTCGGCCCTTTGGTTCTCCCAGCAGACAATTTTTGTAAGCATATAGCCTGGGCATACATCCATATAGTAACTGGGACATGTTGATCATAGCCATATAGGCACATAGAAATGTATATTACAGCCATTTAGGCACATGGACATATTGATGTATAGCCATATAGGCACATACAAATGTTGATTCATATCCATATAGGTCCATAGACATATTGATGTATTGCCATATAGGCACATGGACATATTGATTTATAGCCATATATATATATATATATATATATATATATATATATATATATATATATATATATATATATATATATATATATATATATATATATATATATATATACAAATATATTGCCATATAGGCTCATATCTATACAGCCATTTAGGCACATAGACATATAGGCTCATAGCCTTATATGCTCATATCTGTATATAGCCATATAGGCTCATAGCTGTGGAGGTTAAAGTAGATGCATAGCCTCAAAAAACTCTGTGAGTTACTACTTCAGAGCTCTGTGAGTGTGTGTGTGGCCCCACTCTGCACTACTGCAGTACATTTTACACTCAAACCTGTTTAACCCCGCTCACAGATTTATATCCGCTATCCCCTGCTGAGTCACCCCCCAAAGTTCAGTGTATTAATGCACACTTACAAAGACACAGCGTAGCGTTCAGTATGTTCATCCACTCACACAAAGCCACCACGTATAGCCATCATAGCCATCAGTATGTTTATACACTCTCACAAAGCCACGCCTTCAGTATGTTTATACACTCTCACAAAGCCACGCCTTCAGTATGTTTATACACTCTCACAAAGCCACGCCTTCAGTATGTTTATACACTCTCACAAAGCCACCGCGTTCAGTATGTTTATACACTCTCACAAAGCCACCGTGTTCAGTATGTTTATACACTCTTGTATTGCACCCAATACAATCACAGGGCAAATTGTATAACTCTTAACACATTAAGCTGAATCTATTGATCGTATGGAAAGCTAGGTAGTTAATATGTTTATATATATATATACACAGGTGTTGCCTTTCGTTGTGGTTATAAGTAGTTCTTTGCTGAGAGTGGGAAGGATAAATTTAGGACAGCGTGGTCCTCACTCTTTTGGAAACAATTTCCTCCTTGCTAATTGATGCATGAGCTCCTAGCTGGTGTATGTGTGGTGGGTAATTCTATTAGGCGTTTGGCTCAGATGTGGCATTTGATAACACAAGTCACAGAGATTGATGGCTCCTTCTGTTTGGAAATGGGACGAAATCGAATCCATCCATCCATCCATCAATCTTGATCCCTCGGCCACTCCATGCATTCCTCATCCGTCCATTGTCGTTGCAATTCTCCCCTTCAATGTTGCCGTAGAAACGGGACTAGAAGCTTTTCACAGCGAGGTCCGCCAGCTTGATGGAGAGGAACCTAGAGACAAGGTCATCCAGCCAGTGAGCTGAACAGCCCGCCAGTCAGCCAATCAGCAACTCTTTTATCATACTTTAACACTCTTCTCAACTCGCCACCAGTCCCAATAACACAACAAAATGGTCTGATTGGACCGATCGATGAACGGGAGTGACGCTGTTCTTATCAATACCTCGCCAACACATGCCGTGTGCTGTTGTCTGGCGGTCTGGTTGCCATGGCGATTTCGCCCAGGGCGTATCGATCACCAGTGATTCACTTTTTCCTTTCCTCCATCCCATAGTTAGGTAAGAGGCCACTCAAAGGGGAGGGGTGGGGGGTTGTGGGGCTAAGGTCTAAAGGGACCTCAGGGGGCCTTAGGGGTACCTTAGGGGGCTGACAATAGCCCGGCCGTAGCAGAGAACAGGACGGAGCCATTGCGCCTGTCAACCGTCTTCCTCTACCCGCCGCTCCAGAGCCCTCGCATTGTCGAAGACACGCGGTCGTATTTCAGTGTGTCAGGCGCCCCGGCCCTCTCCAGTTCCCTTCCTGGAAGCGCTCTGGTGTCATATCCTGCTCATGCTGCCTCGGACTCCTCGCGTCACCCCACCAGTCCACCGGCGGCCCCCGCTGCAGGGCCGTTCAGCGGGAGGAGGCAGGGATGAGAGCGCAGCGGCTGCGGGGCGTTGGGACACCAGGCCGAAAGGTTCTTGGTCTAATCCCCGGATATCTCTCTGCAGCCTTGAGCCAAGACGTCCAGCCCGTCCCTCCTGCTTAATGGCCTGTAACCTAGTTTGCTGTGTGTGGCTTTGGATAATGGCAACCAACCAAGACATGAACGAATAGTAGAAAGAATAGGGTAGGATAAGAAGAACAGATTTGGGATTTTTCAAAGCCTACTACAGCAGCCCTCTTAGTCATCGTTCGTTCTCCTCACAAATGGCGTCGTTAAGCATTGTGTTGATCATTAGAGTCCATCTGCTGAGGGAGGAACCCAACGCATGCGTCTTCTGACTCCCAGGCCTTCGAGGGACAATGGAAGAATTAGATTAAATTATTCTAAATCCTCAGTCCATCCCCTGAGAGTCGGCCTCTATTTTTATCGTCATTCTATGAATCGTTCACAGAAGGGAAAGAAGACAACCACTTTCTCTCTAGTTTTACAACAATACCCGTCTGCATAGCTCTGCTCCTTATGCCTCCTGTACCTGTTGCCTTCAGCTGCCTGTCTGTCTCTCTTAGATTCAGCTGCCTGTCTGTCTCTCTTAGATTCTACTATCCGTCCGTCTCTCGGTTAGCTTCAGCTGCCTGTCTGTCTCTCTTAGATTCAGCTGCCTGTCTGCCTCTCTGGCATACAGCTACTGGTCTGTCTCCCCTCATCACATTTCTATGATAGATATCTGACATGTTGGGAATGCTAGGACCCTCAGCTCTGGTTCTGATAGCTGATAACAATATATACAGTGTGGCTGAGCTCAGGGAAAAACACTTTAGATCATAACCAAAAAGGACTGCATTACATGCACACACACGTACACGTACACTCACACACACACAAACACACCCCTATGGCTATAGATTGTGTTGCTGCCTGCCTTCCTGTGAGGGGCTTAAGTGTAGACGTTCATCTTTACTGGGGATTACAGGGGATTTTTTCATGTCTGGCGGTCTCCTTCACAGGTTACTGCAGGTGTTTACACAGTGATGCCAGACACAAAGACCTTGAGTGTGTTCTCAAGCACAATCTCACGTGCTACACAGATGGAATGTCACCCATTGGTTAGCAGAGAGATGGACAAACAGACATACCACTAGACAGCAGACAGATAGAGCTACATACAGGTAGAAAGGTAGACAGACAATCAGACAAACACAGAGAAAGTCAGACGGATAGAGAGGCAGGCAGCAAAACAGACATATAGAGACATGCATAAAGACAAAGTCAGGCAGGCAGATTGACTGAAGGGTAAACCAAAAATACAGGCTGGATCGACGGATAGATGAAAAGACACCAACGGTGGTAGGCAGACAGGCAGACGGACAGAAGATCAACAAATAGACAAAAAGACAGCTAAAAATAGCTTTGGTGACAGTTTTGGTTTCATTTGAACCCGAACTATGGAGCTCTGGCTGCTTCCTGCAGGAACAAAAACAGCAGGGTATCTGCGCTGTAGGGCTGATCCTGGGACCGCCTGGTAGCAGGAAGCTCTTTGTTTCTGTGATTATCAGTTTTGTTGTGTCCTCATGTGCCTGCATGTCTCCCTCGAGCTGGCTACATGTGTATGTAGGTGTGCAGAGATGCGTGTCTCAGTGAAGTGTGTGTGTGTGTGTGTGTGTGTGTGTGTGTGTGTGTGTGTGTGTGTGTGTGTGTGTGTGTGGTGTGTGTGTGTGGTGTGTGTGTGTGTGTGTGTGTGTGTGTGTGTGTGTGTGTGTGTGTGTGTGTGGACAGATACCCCTAGTTGGTGTTCATTATAGGGGAGTTCACACAGAGGTTTCTCTTGCATAATAAACCCGCGAGGCGCGTCCCGCCTGCCATAGCCCAGAGTCATGTGATGTGATGTGACTCCGTGGATTGGACGGGAAGTCGGGAACTACAACCCTGAGCACTCTCAGTTCTACATTACCACCAAGCCACCCAACACGCCTTTACACAGGCCACCTCCTATTTAAGTATCATATAGCGGATAGCATTCTTAAAATATGTTTGTGTGTGTTAGGGTGTGTGTGTGTGTGTGTGTGTGTGTGTGTGTGTGTGTGTGTGTGTGTGTGTGTGTGTGTGTGTGTGTGTGTGTGTGTGTGTGTGTGTGTGTGTGTGTGTGTTACCCTGATAGAAACCTTCAAATAAGAATAAACCAAAATCTTTCATTCAGTCTTGACGAAATCATTTCTCTGTGGACAAACAAAACGGTGTACTAATGCGGTTTCTGTTCGATCACAGAACATTAATCAAGATCAGTGGGGTCGCCGTGGAAACGGTAAATATGCTAAAAAATAAATCACACCCGCCTTGCTCCTCTGACTAATCACACACACAATGTTCCCAAGTGCTGTTATCTGCTAAGATTTCGGCGAGTTCGGAGATCTTTGAGGTGCTGAACTGATGTAAAGAAGTTTGATGCGTTTTCTTTTTTTTGCTAGAAAACTCGATCACTTCGTTATGTGTTTAAGATCACACCAGACTTCCTTTCTGCCAGCATATGGCCTGCTTTAGTGTGTCTCTCTTCGGTGGTTAAGATCATCGACGCTGTGTAGTGACCTATTGACACTGGATTCCCATGGGGGGCCTTCAGATTTCATTTGTAAATTCGACCTTCTTGACGCAGTTAGCCCCTAATGTGTTACCATGTAAAAGTTATATAACCTCACTGTATAGATCCTAACCTTTTATATGACCTCACTGTTTACATTCTAACCTTTTATATAACCTCACTGTATACATCATAATATTTTATTCAACCTCACTGTATACAGCCTCATCTTTTCTATAACATCTTTGTATACAGCCTAACCTTTTGTACAGCCTCACCGTTATAACCTAACTATACGTCAATTACTATTGACCTCTTTAAATGTCTACTATATCGTAACCAGTTTATACCCTCACTTTGTATAGCCATAAACTTTATAGAACCTAACTCTATAGCATAACCTGTATATAAACTCACTGTGTCTATAACTTTTAGAAGCTCTCTGTATATAGCCTTACCAGGCTCTATATGACTTTGCTGTCTATAACCTTTTGAGCTTGTTTCAGTACCACATAGAATACTACAATTAATTTATAAACATGTTTTTCTGTAAGAAAACAATACACACATATATTATGCATACATGTCATCATATTCATTTGGATTATAAAAAATATATTTGAATGTGTTTATTTGACATTGCTGCTCCGTAAAAACGGAGCGATTGGGCTGGTTAAAAATAATTGGCCCATACAAATATCAAGCCTTATGTTTTTCCTAACCCCTGTAGCCTCAAATTGGGGACCGGATTCTGTTTGGTTACCGTGACAACCGGTAGGCAAGGCAGAATTGGTTGGGGGTTGGGGGTGGAGTGGTGCTAAAGGTGGACTTGCTTAAAGACAATGCTGAATTTCACATAGGAATACAAACAGCAGGACACAGTGTTTGAGGGAGGGAGGGAGGGAGGGAGGGAGGGAGGGAGGGAGGGAGGGAGGGAGGGAGAGATCTAGAGAGAGGGAGATGGAGGGAGACATATGAAACAGTAAAGAGTCTTGGAGAAAAAGATCTTCCCACACACAGCATGTTTCATGAAAACATAAAAAACAGGATTTGTGTGTGTGTGTGTGTGTGTGTGTGTGTGTGTGTGTGTGTGTGTGTGTGTGTGTGTGTGTGTGTGTGTGTGTGTGTGTGTGTGTGTGTGTGTGTGTGTGTGTGTGTGTGTGTGTGTGTGTGTGCGCGTTCTGGCATACTAGGCAGAGAGGTGTAATGAGAGTGGAGAAATCGCCAAAGATTGATAGAGTGAGATTGACAGACAGCGGATGGAGAGAGGCAGACAGGGAGACAGAGATCGAGGGAGAGTAGGATAGAATTAAATTGAGAGCAAATTGAGTGATTCCAGAAAGAATAGGTTATGACAGTGCTTATACATTAGGTATACATGATGCCAGGTCGAGTGTTTATGTATTTTTTACTTCTCATTTCAGTGAAGGTTTCTTTGGGCTGAAGCTTTGGCTGAAATGTTTCAGATCTGAAACATGACTAAATCTCTTTCTACCCGTCACTGTTAATTCTGGCACAGACTCAAGTTAAATATACAATTACCATTTTATTATCCCTGGGAGAACCACGATCAGAAGTCTTCCAGTTCAGTGTTAATTCCTCATGTTGCAAAATCGAGCATTGAGTTTATCAGGCAAAGAAGCTACTAGATCAGCTCTGGTTAAGGTTAGGTTTGAGAGCAGGGGTGGTTGAGAGAAAAATGGTTTGTTTGTTATGGGTAACAGAATAAAATGGAAAGTTATGCATCATGGAAAATCATTGCAGTCTGCATTGGTGGCCCACTGTGACCATAATGTCCAGGACTTTTGATTAGCGTATTTTCTGTATGTTTTCTATTCTGTGAAATGTAAGTTGGCAGAATATATATTTTTCTGAGCAAATGAATTAACTGATAAGGATGGAAATGAGACATATCCAGGTCCAACATACATACATTAGTACATATTGAGAAAACATATAAAAATGCAGTCTTTTCTTGTGACACTGAGACAAGGTCACGGAGAGAACCACCGGTTCTTCTGATGACACTATTGGATTATATTATTGGCTATTTAGATTACAGGGATAATCCTTTGCGTGTGTGTGTGTGTGTGGGTGTGTGTGCGTGTGCAAGGTGGGGGGAGTTGATGTTGTGATTTAAAGTGTGTGTGTCCCTGTCTTGGTGAGTATTCTTTCATCACTCCATTTTACACATGGTGGGATTACTTGATTTTTCAGTCAAGAAAATATTCAGTTGTTGCTCCAGCCGCGGCCTAAACTCTGATATAGGGATTTGATGCTGGCTTGCGTTGGATCAATACACTAAATTACAGCCGTCTCTCCCCAGAGGACAATATTGTTACAGTGATAATGGACATTCACTGCCACAAGTGCTGCTTTCTCCAAAACCAATCCATATCGATCCGCCGCAGACTTCTACCTAGCGGCTAGGCTAAGGGTGTGTGTGTGTGTGTGTGTGTGTGTGTGTGTGTGTGTGTGTGTGTGTGTGTGTGTGTGTGTGTGTGTGTGTGTGTGTGTGTGTGTGTGTGTGTGTGTGTGTGTGTGTGTGTGTGTGTGTGTGTGTGTGTGTGTGTGTGTGTGTGTGTGGGGGGGGTTGGTCGCTGGCGAAGAAATCATCATAATGCGCACTGAGATTGTTAGCGGACTATCAGGTATAAACTTTAAAGAGTTATGGTTCGATGTGAGTCCAAATATCGAATTGATAGCTCCCACTCCCTCTATTATCTGAATCTCTCGCTCTGATGCACTTTTTATTTCTCCCTCCTCCCCTTTCTCTCTCTGCGGGCAGGCTGTATACTCAGTAGTGATGTGTGATTCATGAACGATTCGTTCAAAAAGACAAATCCGTTGTGCGGTACGTGCGATTCGATTCAACGTGGTGTTTAAATGTGCATGCTAAAGTAGATCCTCGGACACAATGTTTATTCATGTGCCAAAATTAACCGTTAATGCTGATTGATTATGATAATGTTTGCTATATCATGCACTGTTTGTCTACTTCTGCTTAAAATATAATTTAACAAAGCCCCTACCGTCTTCACTGCATTACCGTAAAGCACCCAGTATATGCGCAAGGGCATTAGACTACAGTATATGACATTGGAATTATTTCTATGAGCAGTTCAACAATCTGACTCAAAAATATTTTCCATCTTTTATTAATTCATAAATATTGGGCCTGTTAAGCCCTTTGAAACTTTAATGCTGATTAAAGGCTATAGAAATAAAATGTAATTCAATTTACATAAATGAATCGAAAGTTGAAAATCCGAGTCAGAAAAAAAAATCACAAATTCGCAACACTACTTTTCAGTCCTCGAGTTGTTCTTTGATTCAGAAAGATGGGCGGGTTGACAAGAGTTACTTAAATAAGAACACTAAATAGTACATGGATTAATCACCCGCTGTAGCCTCCGCATTGTGTAGTAAAGTGAATGCACAGCGTGAACCATTGAAAGATCCTTAATGGACTGGTGATGTCTGACATTGGTTATTGACGATTGGTTGAAGAAGGTTCATTTAACTACTTGCTGCAAGAATCAAGAGGAGCTCAATTGACCGTTATCAAAAGCTGTCTTTTATGCAGTTGTAGAGTTGATGAAAAGTGGCGTAAAGATCTTGATTTGAACCGTCTAAAACAACACATTTTATATCGATCATCATCCACGGCTGCATTGATGCGTAGTTTTTACCCTTTTGGCTTTCCAATTCATGCGTGCGTGTGTGAGATTGTCTTATTGATGTCAGTTCAAGAAATTTTGACAAACAGACTCAATACTTATTTTGTTTTGGGAAAATCACATCTTATTCGTGGTAGACAGTAGTTAAAATAAGGCTGTTACAATGATCCAGTTTCCAGCTAGCAGTTAAATGAACAGTGTTAGAATGATTAGAGTTTTCTCTCCGTAATTTTGAACAAAAATAAAGTCTCCAGGCTCTGCACTCCACTTCCACTCAAACAATTCAACAACTTTCCAAATCATGGAGGAGGCTGAGCCACATATTCACAGTTTGTTTTGTGACTCATTCCTTCACACATTGGTGGCAAACAAACTAGCCATGCCCGTCAACATGAAAGCTCAAAGGACAAACCTGGCCTGTCAAAATAAAAGCGCAGCTGAGATTTATTTTATTTCTTGCCTTTTACGACATAACATAGCACAGCAATGGATAGGTTCTAAATGCCAGAATATACAAGCAAATGAAAAAAATGCGACCCTCAGACTAAAGTTGTGATTAAGATGATTTATTCATTCAAATACTCCCAGATGCAAACAATGAAGTAAATTATCTTTTGGCCATGTCTTTGATTAAAACTCTTTTAATCAAAGTAAACTCCAGCCCTACATACAGTCATCTCTCTTTATTTAATGTTTTCCCCTGTCTTGTAGGGATGTTGATGAATAGATTTAGGCGACGGAACAGGCTCCGTTTGAAGTCCCTGCCCAGTGGTCCACCACTGCATTAATCCTAGCTCAATACGTTTAAAATGAGCCGTAACGTGTGTGTGTGTGTGTGTGTGTGTGTGTGTGTGTGTGTGTGTGTGTGTGTGTGTGTGTGTGTGTGTGTGTGTGTGTGTGTGTGTGTGCGTGTGTGTTCGTGTGTGTGTGCGTGCGTGCGTGTTGGTGCACGTGTGTGTGGGCGGGGGGAAATTAGAGAGCGGGGATGATGCGCTGCATGGTTATAATCATTTGCTATGCCCTCCCTCAGTGTTAATTGCTCCTCGACTTGAAAGTGCGTTCAGCCACTTCCTGTGATGACCAGGCTCCTTGTGAAATTACTTCCAGGGCCTTGGGAGGATTCACCGACAAACACGCTGACTGGAGAGTCTAAATGTGCTTGGAGAACATGGAGAGGGATGTTCCAGAGCTTCTGTAGCTCTGCTGTCTGTCCGCTTACTGGCCAGACCTGCTGGCACCCAATTGGCCCCAGTGCCAACCTCTGTTAATATCCAGCAGCCATCTGTGAAAAGCCGAATGAAAGAAAGTCTTGTTGAATTGAAGACTGTGTGTGTGTGTGTGTGTGTGTGTGTGTGTGTGTGTGTGTGTGTGTGTGTGTGTGTGTGTGTGTGTGTGTGTGTGTGTGTGTGTGTGTGTGTGTGTGTGTGTGTGTGTGTGTGTGTGTGTGTGTGTGTGTGTGGGGGGGGGGGTAGATTAAAGTGGAATAACTTGGGCTTCCCAGTCAACATGTCAGCTCTATGCCCCCCCTTCCCACACACACACACACACACACACGCGTGTCTGTGTCTGTGTCTGTGTGTGTGTGTGTGTGTGTGTGTGTGTGTGTGTGTGTGTGTGTGTGTGTGTGTGTGTGTGTGTGTGTGTGTGTGTGTGTGTATATATATATATATATATATATATATATATATATATTATATATATATATATATATATATATATATATATACACACACAAATCTGATACCAAGAGAGAGCTAGACCTACCAACCTCCAGGTGTGTAGGTGTTTATCTCTCTTATATCCACACAACACACACCGCATACACTCATATCAGTGATAATGGGTTCCCTAGACTCCTACTGTCATTGGCTGTCTGAGAAAATATACGCTCTCTTCATCTTATCATTTTATTATGAATAGCACTATTCATCATATTTGTATATATTATTTCTTATTTTATTCTACATATACACATGAATTTGTCGTGGAGTGGATTGCTGCTGATCTAGGATTTGTTTTACTAGGCATTGACAATAAAATAGATTCTTCATCACGTGTGATAGGATGAAAAGGCTTGTGCAATAAATCTTAATTTATTTGTATTCTCTACAAATACAAATAAATCTAAATAAATGTAGATGTATTTTTGTTTTAGTAATGTCAAGACAGTGTTATTGGACTACTCTAAATTGGTGGTTTTATTGTAATCATTAAAAATTGAATTATATTATAGTTGTTGATCTGTTGTGTTGTGTGGTTGAGAGAGGATTCATGAACCCGTGTGTGTTATAAAACCCTTTTATTGGGCAAAGGCCTGACCATAACCTGCCCCCTCAGCCTTCAGCAACGCTGTAGAGACTGAGAACACCCAGGAGAGAAGGAGGAGAGAGGAGAGGAGAGATGGAGAGGAGAGGAGAGGAGAGAGGAGGAGAGATGGGGAGGAGAGGAGATAGAGAGAGGAGAGGAGAGAGGAGGAGAGATGGAGAGGAGAGGAGATAGAGAGAGGAGAGGAGAGATGGAGAGGAGAGGAGATAGAGAGAGGAGAGGAGAGAGGAGGAGAGATGGGGAGGAGAGGAGATAGAGAGAGGAGAGGAGAGAGGAGGAGAGATGGAGAGGAGAGGAGATAGAGAGAGGAGAGGAGATAGAGAGAGGAGAGTGATGCTTGGAGAGAGAGTAGAGATGGACATGAAGCGACATTAAGAAAAGAGATGGGGAGGGTGGAGACAAAGAGAAGAGGGAGAGCAGCGACGGAGGGAAACGAAGTTGAAAGCAGAGCTGAAGAGAAGATGGCAAGGTGATGAGCCACAGAGGAAGGAGATGAAGGAGAGGAGATAAGGAGAGGGGAGAGAAGGGCAGCGAGCTGGAGAGAAGATGGAGGAGGAGAGGGGATGGAGAGCAGAGACGAAAGGTGTAGAGGGAGAAGAAGACATGCAGAGAAGGCGCGAGAGAGAGAGAGAGGAGGAGGAATGTACGGTTCCGCACGCCACGCCACGCCCCCTCGTCAGCAGCTGCTGTTGTTCCACTGTTTCCACGGCAACGGTGGCGGAGGGGTGCTGCTGCAAGCACAGCGCTCTGAAGGAACGGCGATGAGCGGCGTGGGGGGAGGGGGGGCCGGCCACGAGAGGGGGAGGAGAGGAGGTGGGACGTGTCGTGTGTGTGGATGTGTTGGGAAAGTGAAAAGAGGGGAATCAGAAGGCAGGCCTCTCACCATATGGGGGACGTGGGGAGGGGGACGGGGGAGGGGGGACGGGGGAGGGGTGGCGCCATACAGGGCCGTCTCAATGCGTGCACGGTGCGCACACCTCGTCCTTTGCAGGATCAATCGGGTTGGAAAGGGAAATGTTCATTTTTACTATTACGATTCAAACATACCCAGGGATACGGGGATGAAAATGAAATATAATGACACATGAAGAGTCCTTTTGTGTGATGAATTGAAATGGAGACTATACCAGATTATTCTGGACGGACAGCTTGTCAATACCGAGCCAGGCCCTGGCGCTTGTTGGTTTTTACTGCCTGGTCGTCGGATTTATCGGGGCTGTCGGGATGTATTTGCCACTCGAAAGGGTGATGTAGCGCTTTTTCACACTCAGGAGGTGGCAATAATGGATCGGCCCATATGGCCTGAATGTGGCATCAGGCGAAGGAGCTCCTTCCTATTGCACAGGAAGTAACACTCTCCACAGGAAGGATCGGAGGTGGAATCAGCAGCTTAAAACACCTGCTCTTCCTGACCGAGGCTGCCTCCCTTTAATATTCACTTCAAACGGCAGGGTAAAAATGTAATAACGTTTATATAAATGGTTTATTGCGTTCTTGCTTATACAAATGCCTTGTTCATGTTTAATAGACATGCTCCCGAAAGCAAACTAAGTGATGATAATATATTATGAAAGAACCTTACAAAAAAAATCCATCTATCTATCGTTCGTTCGTTCACTCTGTCACTATCTGTTTTTAAATCAATCTCTCTTGCCTTTGACTCTCTCACTCATAGTTTATTTCTCTTTTTTAATTTTCTTGCTTTCACTAATTCAAAAAGCAAGAATTGGAAGCATTTCCAATGCTTCCAGTCGCGTCCATTATTATTTAATTGACCAAAGAGTACGGCATTTACCCTGATACAAACATGTACACTCACAGCCAACACGATGTGTTGGCATGGGTTTAAGTTGCTTAGGGTTTGTTTTCTTCAGGCTTGAGAAGGGTTTTGGAGCTGAACACGAGGACTCACAAGCCCCACAACACTTTTAGCCCACATAACCTAACATGACGTACATGTACATGTGCTCTATACATAGACTGGATATCCCTGCGATCTGATACTGAAGGGTAAATGGAGCTTTGGAGACAGTTGTGTCTCAGTTGTGTGTGAGCGAGAGGGAGTGTGTGTTTCCCCTTTCCGGCTGGCTATCGTTGTCAGGGAGGAGATATTTAGAGAAGTCTTTATTTTAAGACATTTGAAGTCTTTATTTTAAGACACGCTTTTTAAACTCTTTGACCCTTTGAGTGTAATATTGATTTCTAGAGATACAAGCGTGTTATAAGCTTGATAGATATGTTATAAGTTTGACGGACATGTTGTAGGTTTGATGTGGTGTAAAATTTTATTTAGTTATAGATATATCTTAAACGTTTGATTGATATCTTTGTATGTTTGAAAAATATCGTAAATGCTCATCAGTTATGTTCCAAGTTTGATTTGTTATTCATGTTATAGACCTTTTTCCATACTTGGGTTACCAGGGAGATGGATGCCTTGATACTTGTACGGACCTATGAGTCTGTGTGCACCAGTATGTGTGTGTCTGTGTGTGTCTGTGTGTGTCTGTGTGTGTCGTGTACCCTGCATTGGAGCGGGAGCACATTTAACCACATTTAAGTTTGCTTTGCTGTTCTTCCCACACTACAAAGTGATGGAGAGAGCGCTACCGAGGACTTGGTGCAGTGGTTGATGCAAAATCATTATGGTTCCTGGCAACCATCCAGCAGGAGGTTACCAAGGCAACCACCCCGGCTCCATCCGTCTCAGGGCTGTGGCGTGACGTGTCGAGAAACAGCCCGCCTTGTAAAAACCCGTTCTCCCGTAATGGCTTCTCTGATTGTCGCGTGCATAAATGAATAAGAATGGCTAGGGGTCTGTAATGGTGGAAGAATAATATGTCACCTGTTTCCCTTGCCGCCAGATGTCTGATTATGATCGGTGAAACGGTGAAGGAGTCACCACACTCTCCCTCTAAGGAGCTGAGCGCTTCAGCAAGCTGTGAGGACTAACAGAAGATCAGTTATCTCATTTTCTGGAGGGAATTTGTTTCATTCTATTCTTGCTAGGCAGATTGGCAACGTTCAGGGTTGTTATGAGTTACGAGTCTGTGATGCCTGCAGTTTCTGCTTGGGAAGTCTTTTTCCTCTGCTTCGGTGGTTGACAGGAAGTTGTCGTGCTTTGTGAGCTGTGATATCTACTGAAGGGTAGAGATGCTCGATTATGTGAAAAAATCATATTCACGATTATTTTGGTCAATATTGAAATCACGATTATTCAAACGATTATTTTTGAGTTTGAAAAACATGATGTATTTATTCAGCATGTGTCTCCCAAAAACACTTTGTAACAGAACTTTGAAATTTCTCCTTAAAAAAATACACCAAATGGTCAAAAAGAAAATGTTCAATCTAAAATAAAGTACAGATATGTATCCAGCTATTCTGCACTTTCTATTAAAACAATTAAAAAAATATAATAAAATAAATCGATTATATTAGTTTTTTGACGGTTTGACGCTAAAATCGAAATTGAGATTGAAATTTGATTATCACCCAGCCCTACTGAAGGGTATTACAGCCAACTCAAACCAACAGGACCTGATACTGAGCGGGGGGGGGGGGGGGGGGGGGTTATCAGATCGTTTATTTTCTTTGTCTAAATAAAAGCTTGTTGGGGTTTGCCTTTTTGTTCCAGGCACGGCTGCAGGTAGAATTCGGGTCCCGTGTGTGCAGACGCTTGATAGAACAGCTGGTCAGCCACGAGCTGTGTAGGTGTTCAGGGCGGCAAACAGCTTCCAGGGCCGCCCAACACACCAGATTTAGATGTACAGATACCACACACACACACACACACACACACACACACACACACACACACACACACACACACACACACACACACACACACACACACACACACACACACACACACACACACACACACACACACACACACACACGCAGGCACACAGACACATACACACGCAGGCACAAACACACACACAGGGAGGAAGGGGTCACTAGAGCCAGGGCTCTAATGCTTCAGGAACAGTGCTGGTCCTTGTTGGCAGGTGACCTGGATTAGGAGCTCTTTCTGTTTACAGGTAAACAGGAAGTAAGATTAAACCAGACATGAGGAGAGCACATTCCCGCATGTACACACGCGCACGCGTAGGCTGACACTCATATGCCACACACGCATACGCATATGCACTCGTATAGGCACAGGCACAAAGGCATTTCCAAAAGTTTGAATGGTTTCATCAGCAAAGTTTGATCATTCTCTGAGTTCTCGAAAAATCCTGGATCCAAACCAAACCGACCCAGAGTGATCTTTAGTATTCTTCCATGTCTTCCTAACATGCTACCTAGTCGGTAGCATGCTATCGATTATGCTACCGATTAGGTAGTAAGATTGAAACATTGCAACATAGACACAAGTTCCAAATCAAATGTGATTAATGTAACCTACTATAACGAAATAAATATGCCGGCATGTTTTAGAGATCATATTCATTACATCATTATTTTTGTAAGTTTTCTTCCATGAATCTAATCTCAGATCCATTTCAATAAAATAAAGAGTGTGACCTCAGGACAAAGAGGATGAAAACACAGCATCCACGGAGGATGAGAATGTGGTCTTGAAGTCAAATATTTTCAGGAGAGCTAAGAGTGAATGTTGTAATTATACTCTAGGGGCCACAAAGGTTCAATAAACCAGCAGAGCAGGCTGACCCCTGCTAACAACACAACACACAGATCCACAAACTGCTGACAGCTGAAGGCCTTTGGCTCTACACTAACCTACTGTGTGTTGCTTGTTTGTTGGATTTGGTTGATTGATTTTAGGATTTTAATTCTAATATATGTTTGGGGATTTATTTATTTATTTATTTATTTGCGTGTTCAGGGAGGTGGGTTATATGGCTGGTTTAAAGCCATGAAGATGGAGAGATTGCAATATATCATGATAAAAAGGAAGATGAGGGGAGCCAGTGAAGGGAGGATGCCGGGGAGATTGATGGGAAGGGGATTGAGACTAAGGAAGGAAGGGAGAGACAAAGACTGGTCAGGGGCAACAAAAGAGATCAAGGGATAGGGAGCGAATAAGATGGAGAGAGAGCAGAGAGAGCAGAGAGAAAGAGATAGAGAAAGAGAGAGAGAGAGAGAGAGAGAGAGAGAGAGAGAGAGAGAGAGAGAGAGAGAGAGAGAGAGAGAGAGAGAGAGAGAGAGAGAGAAGAGAGAGAGAGAGAGAGAGAGAGAGAGAGAGAGAGAGAGAGAGAGAGAGAGAGAGATGTAAGAAAGAGGAATGTTGAGATATTGGGCTGTATGAGCGTAATGGAGAGGGACAGAGATGGTAGTTTGAAGAGAGAGCAAGCAATGACAAGAGAAAGACGTAGAGAGAGGTTGGGATGGATGGAGACGGAAGAGAGAGAGGTGTTGATGTGCAATAGAGGGTGAGAAGAGATAGCGAGGGGGAGAGAGAGAGAGAGAGAGAGAGAGAGAGAGAGAGAGAGAGAGAGAGAGAGAGATGAGAGAGAGAGAGAGAGAGAGAGAGAGAGAGAGAGAGAGAGAGAGAGAGAGAGAGAGAGAGAGAGAGAGAGAGAGAGAGAGGTGTTGATGTGCAATAGAGGGTGAAGAGAGATGGTGAGGAAGAGGGAGGGAGGTAGGGGGAGATGGAGAGAGAGAGGGTTGAAAGAGTCACAGAGCTGGATCGTGACCCCCTGACCTCGCAAGGACTCCACGCTCGGAGAACAAGAGCAGAAACATGTCTCGCGCGGTGACTCCAGCGCGTATCACAGGAGCAATCAGCTGTTCCGGTTACCATAGCAACCCCTGTCCCCCCCCCCCCCCCCCCGTCCCCCTACCCCCGAGCACCAAGACGTTGAGGTCAAACCTGAAACAAGCAGGCACTCAGGAAAAACAGTGTTAAAAAGCACGGCTTACCTCGGACAATGTCTCTGAAACGACGGTACCGGGACTCGTGAGGCTGGGGGGAGCTCCACAGGAGCTAGTGGAACCGAAACCGTCTCTCCTCACAAGGCTCTCTCATGCCGGACGGTAGGTTCTTTTGAAACCTTCCCTCTCACCAGAATACCACCTATAACATCATTTTATTTGAGGGGAAGACGTTCACTCATCGATTACTCTGTAGCTCGTTTCGACTTAGAACAAGATACCTTGAGAAGAACATGCTGTGTGTGTGTGTGTGTGTGTGTGTGTGTGTGTGTGTGTGTGTGTGTGTGTGTGTGTGTGTGTGTGTGTGTGTGTGTGTGTGTGTGTGTGTGTGTGTGTGTGTGTGTGTGTGTGTGTGAGACGGATGGAAGGTTAGTGTGAGGTGATAAGCACAACATGAGTCATACATCCATTTCACATCAACACAATAAAGTCTTTTGTTTATCCTTTACATGTCTGTGTGAATATTCGTGCATATAATTATGTGTGTGTATATACTTCTGCTTGTCTTTATATATATATATACAGTATATATATACTGTATGTGTGTGTGTAGGTGTATGTGTGTGGTTGTTAGGCCTGGAGCCAACGGATCTGGCAAGCAGGCGGAGTGCACAGCATCGCTGACCTCAGCGTTTATGCGACGGCCATGTTTCTCTTTACCCGGGCGTTTTTAAAGTCCCCCATAAACTTTACAGTCGCTGCTTATTCCCATCACAGAACGCTGCCACCTCTTTTACTAGCAGAGATGATGGACAGCTATTAGAATGTGAACGCGTCCCAGCGGTGGACACCACTGAGGGAGGGACTTATGGCCATGCAAGGAATGAATGGCAGCTGAGCCCACCCGTCGTAAAGATAGTGTGTTGTTTATGTGTTTGTGTCTGTCCTATGACAAAGACATGTTGCCGATAGCAACCATCTTGCTGCTACGTCGGAGTCGTTTAGCATCTAGAGGACCGCAGGCTTCCAGAAACACTCTTCACATCATGCTGTGACCTGTTGTGTGGATGCGTGTTTGGCCACAGCTGTGTGGGGTGACTCTGTAGTCTGTTGTTGCTGTTTTTTTGTTGTTGTTGTTGTTGGTTGTTGTTGGTGTAGCCGACTGAAGACTTGGTTTTTGATATCATCGGTGGTATGACTGTTCCAAGAGGATCATGGTTTTATGAGCTTCAGTGTCGATGATATTGTACAAGTTGGTCAATGTTACTTTGTAACATATTATCTTTAAAGCCGAACTATGAATGAAATGGGTGATGGTGGTGGTGACACCGTTTTAAAAGTAGATGATGGTTTATGATTTGTATCATGAAAAACGTCTAGATGATGACCAGATTTGTCATCTACACCTGAATTTAGTTCAATAGAGATTACGATTTTAATTGAAACCCCGCCCCCCCCCCCTTCTCTCTCCCCCCAGGTGCTGTTGTCTGGACTCATAGGCGTGGTGTCCTGGAAGAGACCCCTCTCTCTGGTGGTACGTACCTTCTCCACACACACACACACACACACACACACACACACACACACACACACACACACACACACACACACACACACACACACACACACACACACACACACACACACACACACACACACACACACACACACACACACACACACCTCCTGTTTAGAATACCCAGAAGGCTTTGCTGCGGCTTCTAAATCATCATCACTATCTGCTGGTGGTCTTCTTCTGAGTAAGAACAATATTGACAAACAATAGCAGACACCTGGTTAGCCGGTGTATGGTGACCATGGATAATCTGGTGCTTAGGATGGAATGCAATCTTAATTATTTCCTGAGGCCCTCAGGAAGTTTTTCATGAAAACAAACTTTTAACAGTAAGGAGTTGAATTAGTTTATCTGCAGTTGGAGGAGGATGGAAGGAAGATGGATGGAGGGGCTGAATTCATAGCCTCTAGAAGAGTATTTCTCTAGAGGGATGCTGGGAAATGTTCCTACTCCTAACTCTATAATATTATTTTTTGTATCCTCCAAAAAACAACCTTGAATCATTTGCTCAATTTGCTTTGTGTGTGGCTTTTTGTTTGACAGCCGATGCATGCTTGTGTATGTGTGTGTGTGTGTGTGTGTGTGTGTGTGTGTGTGTGTGTGTGTGTGTGTGTGTGTGTGTGTTGTGTGTGTGTGTGTGTGTGTGTGTGTGTGTGTGTGTGTGTTGTGTGTATGTGTGTGTGTGTCTGCGTGTGCGTGCGTGCATGTGTGTGTGTGTGTCATTGCCTCAAGCACCAAATAAATCTTCCCATCCCTCATTGCAAGCGGCCTCAGCTATTCGCAGAAGAGGAGGCTGCAGGCCCGAGTCAGCATCACTTAGATAGGTGGAGGCGGGGGAGATGGGAGGGTTATTAGTTAAGTATATGAGGAGGGGGAGGAGGGGATGAAATAGATAGAGATTCTGGTGGAGGGGGGGGGGATGTCCTTGCCTGTCTGCTTTGTGTCATCACTGAGCTGCAGAGGGCGTGGGGGGACCCATTCTGGTCACTCTTAGGATAGTGGAGGAGGTGGGGGATTTTAATTTCCACTGAGTACTGCCCCTGCCACAAACACATGCACACACACACACACACACACACACACACACACACACACACACACACACACACACACACACACACACACACACACACACACACACACACACACACACACACACACACACACACACACACACACACACACACATACACATACACCATTAAACACAAAATCCAAAACACACATATATACACACAATCACACAAAATGGCACATGCCTACAATTACACACACATGCACACAGACAAATGTACACATATAAACACACACACAAACACACACACACAGACCCTCTCCATTTTGTCTGGCTCCTCTGACGTCGTTACTCACTGCCATGTTCCCAATTCCCAGCCTCTCTAATGACTCTTTCTTTCAACCATGAGCCTCTCTTAACTCTAAATGACTCTCCCTCACCCTACCTTGTTCCCCTCACTCCCCCCTCACTGTTTCCCTTCGCTCGCTCTCTCTCTCTCTCTCCCTCTCTCTCTCTCTCTCTCTCTCTCTCTCTCTCTCTCTCTCTCTCTCTCTCTCTCTCTCTCTCTCTCTCTCTCTCTCTCTCTCTCTCTCCCTCTCCCTCTCCCTCTTTCTCACCTCGTTATCTGATGGGGAGAGAGAGAGAGGGGGAGAGAGAGGGGGGGAGAGGGGGAGAGAGAGAGAGAGAGGGGAGAGAGAGAGAGGGGGGGAGAGGGGGGAGGAGAGGGGGAGAGAGAGGGGGGAGAGGGGGAGAGAGAGAGAGAGAGAGAGAGAGAGAGAGAGAGAGAGAGAGAGAGAGAGAGAGAGAGAGAGAGGTCGATCTGCCACGCTCAGGTTGGAGGATTACAGGAAAATAAGCCGGCGTTCAGCTGTGAGATGGGATTGGTCACGGTGTGCGCTCTGCAAAATGCTCCGATCCTCTTAGCTCTCCCTCGCTAATAAGCGCCGGCTAATTCATTAAAAACCATTGATGCCGTCGGTTTACAGCAGGCAGCGCTCGGTGGCTGCGGCTCTCTGGAGACCTGGGTGCTAATATCGTGTTTCACTGTGGGCTCCGGCGCTGAACTCCATGTTCCTCCATGATAGGCTTGTTGTGAACGTTCTGGTCGTTCTGTGACTAAACCAGGACTCTCACAATGGAAGAATAGATCCTCCAAAGTCTTGAGAAGATAGGACAGCAGGTGAGGAGAGAGGAGAGAAGAGGGCCAGGAGGAGAGAGGAGATCAAGGAGGAGAGAAGAGGAGAGTAGAGCTGAGAAGAGGAGACAAGGAGAGGAGATGAGCAGAGAGGAGTGAAGGGGACGAGCCGGGGAGAGTAGAGCTGAGAAGTGGAGAACCCGAGGAGACAAGGAGAGGAGATGAGCAGAGAGGAGTGAAGGGGAGCAGGGTAGTGTTGGTTGAAGGGGACGCGGACAGCGTTTCAGCGCTTGGGGCAGAAGCACAGGGGGTGGGATGGCAGTGATGGTGGTTGTGGTTGTGGTTGTGGTGGGGGTGGTGGTGGTCTAGCTTTGAAGAGAAGGCTGAGCCATCCAAACTTCCATCCAAAGGTTGTACTTTTTGCCCCCCACATTAACTTTAGTGATATTCTTTTATCGGCCACGGTCCTTGGGGTCGCATTATATTCTAAAGTCTGTCATTATATTGTTTCCCAGCACGGCACATTAATGTTGACCTGCTTGCAAGTGGTTTATGCCTGGCATACAAATTGCAACCCATTACAACCGTTGTTATTTCTCTATTCGGATGAATCTATTTTTTCTGAGTTTAGATGTAGATGAAGATTTATTTTGTTATTTTGAATGTTTTAGTTTTAGTTTTTTTTTATTATTCTGTCTTTCCTAGTTTCATATTGCATCTCTCTTAGCCAGCCCTGAGAGGAGATATCCAGCCGGGTGTCCTGTGTCTGCTTCCTGGTCCCCAATAGGCTGTTGCTGGAGGCTTCCCCTTGGCTCTGTGACGGCTCGGGTGAGGGGGTCTCGTTTAATGTGAGCCTGTGAAGAACCCTTGAGGCTGGTATCTGTGGTAAAGGGCTCGGCCTCTAAACTCTACTTCGTCCTCTCCTCTTCTCTCCCGACTCCTTCAAGCATGAGTCTGGTCTACTCTGGCCCCTCCTCTGTCCCCCCTGTGCCCTCAATGTGTGTGTGTTTGTCTGTCTGTGTCTGTGTGTGTGTGTGTGTGTGTGTGTGTGTGTGTGCGCATGTGTGCGTATGCGTTTCACACATGTCAGCCACACTGACCTCTGTCTGATCCGACTCTGAGTTGATATCTTACTCCAGGGGGCTTTTATAGGCACAGTGGCCTCATTGGTCTGTCAAATAATTGTTCTTCGTCGCCAAGGAAACCATGGAGGCGGGGCTGAAGAGTTTGAGATGGCATCCTCTATGAATGAAATGAATCGACAGAGGGCCTGGCTAAGTGAGAGGGAGTGATACATATGTATATATAAATACGTACGGACACTATATACACAAATAGCATTTTCTATGACATCAAAAGTGTCTGTGATCGATGTCACACACGATAATTCACATTGAAAGAGAGGGAGAGTACGAGATAGAGAAACATAAACAAAGAGCAGTAGAACAGAAGCCAGGGAGAGAGACGGTGGTGAGGGAGCTCTCATAGCACTGCTGGTCCACAGTGATGAGCCGGCCCTGCTGTGGTCGAGAGGGAGCTGAGGAAGTTGATGATGGTGGCTTTTCAGGGCTCTGATGAGAGTGGGATCTGCCGCTCTCCTGCAGATCTAAATGAACTAATTAATCCTTTAATTAGCAGGGAAATGAGCTCATCATGGCCGCGGCTTCCAGAGCTGCCGTCTTCTGATCCGGCAGGGACTGACTCACACTAGGGTGTCTAGTTGAGAGCACACAAGCCTGTGTGTGTGCGTTGATTAATATGTGTGTGGGTGTGTGGTTGTATGTGTTTTTGTGTGTCTGTGTGTGTGTGTCTATGGGGATGCACGTGTGTGTGTCTGTGTGCTTGAGGGTGTGTGTTTTTCTGTATCTTTGTGTGTGTGTGTGTGTGTGCGTGTGTGTGTGCGCGCGTGAGTGTGTGTCTCTGAGAGGGTACATGTGTGTGTGTCTGAGGGGTGGCATGTGTGTGTGTGAAACGTGTGTCTGAGCTGAAGGGGTGCATGTGTAATGTGTCTGTGTGCTTGCAAGGATGTGTGTGCGCGTGTTTGTGTGTGTGTGTGTGTGTGTCCGAGGGGGTACATCTGTGTGTGTCTTAGGTGGTGCGTGTGTGTGTGTGTGTGTGTGTGTCTGAGCTGAGGGAGTACATGTGTGTGTTTGTGTGTGTCTGAGCTGAGGGAATGCATGTTGGTGTGTCTGAGGGTTTCTGTGTGTGTGTGTGTGTGTGTGTGTGTGTATGTGTGTGTGTGTGTGTGTGTGGCTCAGGTTGTGTGTGTATGTGCGTTGAGGATTGTGTGTGTGTCTGCATGTGTGTGTTTGTTTATTTGCTGATGTGTGCCTGTGTGTGCATGTGTATTTGTGTGAATGTGTGCGTGCCTGTGTGCGTATGCTGTGAGCCCTTGTCGAGACAGGGTCAGAGTGTGACAGCATCAGAGAACATCAGGGTTATGGACGTCATCTCTCCTCTCTGCACGCTTGACATTGCGTTTTAAATTGCCTCAAATTGGTTGAGCTCTGCTTCTTGCCCTGCTTGCTTTGTGTCTCAAAGGACACGTCTAATGTGATGCCACATTCAGTCAGCAGTGTCATCCCACAGAAAGCGCTGCTTTTCGTTGCTTTCCAGAGCTCCCTGTGTTGAGTGAACGGCAGATAGCTGCTTACCTTTTGTGGTGCATGATTTCCATTTCTGTAAAGATGGGCCTCTTATGAAAAGGAATCTATGCCAACATTGTCAAGGATTTCCATAAATACTGTAATCAAATTGCCCGTCCTTGTGGGCAAATCATTTCCAACCCTTAAATGTGTGCGTCGTCAAACGGTGCGAACAGGAATTAATCACGAGGTAGCTGCTCTTCAGAATTCTTGTATTTTTGGAGCAACAACAACTCACTTCCACGGAAATCCCTGTGGTGGACACAAACAATCAGGGCCATTTACTGCAACCGCTCTCCAGCCGTATCCTCTCCATCTACTCCTGCTTTCTGCCACAGCGGTGGTTTTGTTCTAGAATTTTGTATTTGTATGAACATATATAACAATATAATACAAATCCTGTCAGTGGGGTGTTGTTTTGTCCAAACAGAGACGCACGGGCGGGGGCGGGGGGGGGGGGGGGGGTTGCTGGGGGTGGGGTCCACAGTGTCGTGTTCCTTTATCTGGCTGACCAGCCAGCGGACCGGGTATGGTGGGGTGACGGAGGGGGATGAGGTTATCCTGTGGCCTCCAGACCGCATCAGACACATTTCACACGCTGCTGAATCTGTGGAGCAGGTGGAGGGCTGCTCTCATTCAGCAGGCTGTGGCCTCCAGACCGCATCAGACACATTTCACACGCTGCTGAATCTGTGGAGCAGGTGGAGGGCTGCTCTCATTCAGCAGGCTGGTGGGTGGGTGGATGGGTGGGGGTGAACGCCAGTGGTGGAACACACCCAAGGCTTTACATCTCCGTGCCATGTAGAGTATTCAGGTGACGTTTGATGTTTGTTTTATGCAGATAGTATCTACCCCTAACAGATGACATCTGCTTCCCATGGCAGATCCGATTCAGAGGGAACGAAACGGGACAGCATATATATTTAGAACACATGTAAAGCGCGTGTCTGTGTGTGGTTGTGTTTCCTCCTCCTCCTCCTCATCTGGGAGATCTCTTGGCGGTGGAGGAGGAGATTCTGTCACTTGCGTCCACATATTTGTCTTAGCTGTGTGCGCTTGCTGCAGCTAGACTCTTACCCCATGAGGGACTAAGTAAAGCGAAGTATTTTCTTTACTCAACTGTCATGTGATCTGCAACGTTAGTCAGAGCGGGTCTTGCTTCTGTGATGTGTGACATGTTTACATGAGTAAAATAGGATATTAGGGCAGAAAAGGGATGTGATTCTCTGTGAATGCCAAGGTTGGACGCAAAAGCTGCATTATGATTGATATGATATTTAGTCCCGACCACTTGGGCCAAATTTTGTTTTGGAGATCGTTTATCTGCATGTTTTGTTGCAAAAATAAATAGTTTGAGTGGGTGATTGCACTAAGAAGGTGAACCCTCTTTTTTTTACAAAGCTATCTTTTCACTTTTATGATGGAGATGCAATCTGTTAAAATTTCTAAAGTTGTAAGAGTGTATTTCCCCTGCAGTCTGAGAAAATACCACTCTGGCCAAGACAAATTCTACCATAATTAATTTTCTCCATGGTACAAAATGTCTAATGCTATTACATGACATGGATGATGGGGATCTCGCTCAAGGATTCACTCATACACTTTCCTATTTATTATTAGCTGGGTCAGGAACTTTTATCAATATTGAATCCATGTATTATTCATAATTCCGGTTTGTTTGTAATTGTTTTTATTAGCTTTTTAAAGAAATATTTGGGAAAGGGAAAGTAATTAGGCCTGGATCAACACACACATGCACACATACACACACACATACATACACTCCCACAGACGCTAGCACATAGACACTAACAACCACACAAGTACACACACACACACACACACACACACACACACACACACACACACACACACACACACACACACACACACACACACACACACACACACACACACACACACACACACACACACACACACACACACACAAACCAACAAAGCTATTAGATGGGACTTGAGTCTAATGGGTTTCACTGTTCACGACAAGTTTTCAGTTTTTCTTTTAATCCGCAATGTTTTCCCCAGTTTATGAATATAACTGTGCCTCATTGTAGGTGTAAATTGGACTGGGCAGCTCTTGCTCAGAGCCATTAGGTAGATTCGGTGCCTATGAATCCTTTTGTTGTTGACAGTTCTGGCTAATCAGGTGCCAGGGACCATACTGGCTCTGATGCCAGTATGGCTCCAGCCATACAATACACATACAACCAGCTCATTCAGTGTAACTTTTCCTTCATGCAGTAGAATCTCTTACAAAGCCTTCATGTAGTAGAGTCTGTTATCCAGCCTTCATGTAGTAGAGTCTGTTACCCAGCCTTCATGTAGAGTCTGTTACCCAGCCTTCATGTAGTAGAGTCTGTTACCCAGCCTTCATGTAGAGTCTGTTACCCAGCCTTCATGTAGTAGAGTCTGTTACCCAGCCTTCATGTAGTAGAGTCTGTTACCCAGCCTTCATGTAGAGTCTGTTACCCAGCCTTCATGTAGTAGAGTCTGTTACCCAGCCTTCATGTAGTAGAGTCTGTTACCCAGCCTTCATGTAGAGTAGAGTCTGTTACCCAGCCTTCATGTAGTAGAGTCTGTTACCCAGCCTTCATGTAGTAGAGTCTGTTACCCAGCCTTCATGTAGTAGAGTCTGTTATCCCAGCCTTCATGTAGTAGAGTCTGTTACTGTACCAGCCTTCATGTAGTAGAGTCTGTGTTATCCCAGCCTTCATGTAGAGTCTGTTACCCAGCCTTCATGTAGTAGAGTCTGTTACCCAGCCTTCATGTAGTAGAGTCTGTTACCCAGCCTTCATGTAGTAGAGTCTGTTACCCAGCCTTCATGTAGAGTCTGTTACCCAGCCTTCATGTAGTAGAGTCTGTTACCCAGCCTTCATGTAGTAGAGTCTGTTACCCAGCCTTCATGTAGTAGAGTCTGTTACCCAGCCTTCATGTAGTAGAGTCTGTTACCCAGCCTTCATGTAGTAGAGTCTGTTACCCAGCCTTCATGTAGTAGAGTCTGTTACCCAGCCTTCATGTAGTAGAGTCTGTTACCCAGCCTTCATGTAGAGTCTGTTACCCAGCCTCTCAGTGCTAGTAAGAGTTATCTGTTACCCAAGCTCTTCATGTAGTAAGAGTCTGTTACCCCAGCCTTCATGTAGTAGAGTCTGTTACCCAGCCTTCATGTAGTAGAGTCTGTTACCCAGCCTTCATGTGGTAGAGTCTGTTACCCAGCCTTCATGTAGTAGAGTCTGTTACCCAGCCTTCATGTAGTAGAGTCTGTTACCCAGCCTTCATGTGGTAGAGTCTGTTATCCAGCCCTCATGTGGTAGAGTCTGTTATCCAGCCCTCATGTGGTAGAGTCTGTTATCCAGCCCTCATGTGGTAGAGGCATGGGTTCAGGCACACTAGGAGAAGACTTTGGAATACATTGAGAAATGCTCAGACAAAATGAGGTGGATTGCATTTATTTGCACAAAAGGAAGAGTGAACGGGAAAGAAGCCAGAGAAAGGGTGTGTGTGTGTGTGTGTGTCTGTGTCTGTGTGTGTGTGTGTGTGTGTGGTGTGTGTGTGTGTGTGTGTGTGTGTGTGTGTGTGTGTGTGTGTGTGTGTGTGTGTGTGTGTGTGTGTGTGTGTGTGTGTGTGTGTGTGTGCCAGAGGAAGTCATCTCCCTGGTCACAGTGGACCTCTCACTGCTCACTGCTCAGCCCCCTGCCTGCTGCTCACTGCCCCGACCACTGCTCCCCCACCACAGCCACACACATGCAGCATGGGGGCACTATCTCCAGCCCTGGTTTAGAGTAGAGGGGACCTATAGATGGTGGAACGGAGTGGGTAACACCAGCACAACAAACCATAGAACAGCACAGACAGATGTTACAGTTACACTGTTTTTGTAACTATAGTCACTTTCTGTTCTCCAATATGAGTTACTAGTCCATACTAATGCAGAAAAAACAAATCTGTTTTGTCTTAGTTTTGGGCTTCCATCTATACTGAAATGCCCTTCCAAACGCATACTTTGTAAAGAGTCTGTGTCTCGTAGTGTGGCCGGGGTAACCACGTGAAAATGGAGTGTTTTGAAAAACGCTGAAGGATTACATTGACGTGAACTAGACATCAATTGCACGGCTAAAGTGGTCTTGAAATCCGCATGAGGGAATGTATGAACGGAAATGCAGGGAAACATCATGTTGAAGACTTAGTCATTTCCTGTTTCCTAGCAAGAGCTCTAGTCACTTCCTGTTCCATAACAGGAGCTCTAGTCATTTCATGTTCCATAACAGGAGCTCTAGTCATTTCATGTTCCCTAACAGAAGCTTACGTCATTTCCAGTGCTTCAACAGGAGCTCTATTGACCTTCCTTTTCCCTAACAGGAGATCTGCTAGCTTTCTATTCATTAAAGTAAGCTTCTGTCACTTCCTGTTCTCTAAAGTAAGCTTGTGCCACTTCCTGTTCACTAAAGTAAGCTAGTGTTACTTCCTGTTCACTAAAGTGAGCTATGGTAACTTCCTGTTTTCCAACAGGAAACTGTCAGCTTCAGAGTGCAGGGCCAGACAGGAATAGGTCTCTGAAGATTAGCCTCTCTGAAAAACTGCTGACCTGTTGGGCCCTTGGACCCCTTCCACTGTCTATCAGTGTCTGTCACTCCAGCGCTCACTCTGTCTCATAATCTCAATGTATTTTTCATATTTTTCTTATGGTGTCTATCCTTCTCTGTGTGTGTGTGTGTGTGTGTGTGTGTGTGTGTGTGTGTGTGTGTGTGTGTGTGTGCGTGTGCGTGTGTGTGTGTGTTGATCTCTTTCTCTCTATTTTCCGTATCTCTCAGGATCTCTATCTCGCTGACTCTATTACGGTTGA